>JAEIFM010000164.1:0-335206 GCA_018901885.1 Zaprionus kolodkinae | reverse complement strand
ACATTTGTACTAAAAACGTTGACTTTAATAACTTCCGTGTTATTGGTCCGATCGGATTGTTATTTGCTGGATATATTCATATTGCATTCAGCTTTATACATCCCAAAGCACAACTTTATAGGTTTAATACTTTGCTTAATAATCGTAAATAACCGATTTGCGGGGGCGGTGGGCGTCGCATCAAACATTTGACATAAACTTCACCTGCTTCGGATATATAGGAACCTTCATACCAAATTTGGTGTCTCTAGCTTTTTTTAGGCCATGGATTTTAAAAAAATACATGGTCTATTAGGTTTGTCGGAATGTGCGTAACAGGCAGAAGGCGAAATCTGCGACCCCATAAAGTATATATATTCTTGCTCAGGGTCACTAGCCGAGTCGATTGAGACATGTCCGTCTGTCTGTCCGTCCGTCTGTCTGTCCGTCTGTCCTCTGTCCGTCTCCTTATGCCTGTTACATACATTTTGCACAAAGTTAGTATACCCTTTTTTGACCATTTTCAATAGTCGAAGGGTATAAAAATCTTATTATGACAAAATACACACGCGTACAACAAAATATGATGTTGACTTTACACTGCAGGGCAATCCCTATTTTTTGTGTACTATTTCAACAATTATCAGCTAAAATGCTACCGTGTAAACACTTTTCACTTGACAGCACCAATAAAACGTCCGTATGTCACAAAAGACAGAGCGAGAATAGTAGATAGGGACAGTAAGAATCTCGTTAATCCATTCATGCGCGTCACCATTTAGATGACCAGGCATTTGGCCCACGCTTACTTGAATTTCGTCACTTTGACATTCAGAGCACTGGGCAGAAATCACATTGTGTCAACTCCCGCTAGGGCCATCACAATGCTTTGTTTTAGACAGTCGGCTTCCCCATGTCCGTGCTAGTTCTGAATTGATTGTTTATTGATAATCGTTATAATTTAGCTTATATCTTAAAAGTTTAGCAAGAAAGAAATGATAGAAACTCTGTTTACCCAAAAAGAGCACATAAACCCTTTTATTGTTTCCCAATCAAGCCCGACTATCTTAATCTTCAGAGCCAATCATTATCCCGAAGTTATGGATCTAATTTGCCGACTTCCCATACCTACATTACTCTATCGACTAGAGACTCTTCACCTTGGAGACCAGCTGCGGATATTGGTACAGCATGTTGAGAAGTTTGCGTGTCCCCACCATAAATTTTTAAGGTCCGAAGAGAAAATATCGACACAACAGTATATGTCATGCTCTTCTAGCCCATCTACCATATCTCTCTGCGAAAGACTTCCATGGTAGTACGGCTATAAAACAGAAAAAAAACTCTTCCGATATCTCTCGACGGCTTCTTTATGGTCGTTCCTGTTGCCAGGATGAACACGAGGCGCATATTTAATAAGAAACGGATACTCAACAGATAACGGAATTGGAACCGTATTACCTTGCGTTCATAATTATGAAGTGTATTAAAAAAATCATTTTGATATTCTTTTACTTGAAAATTTTCAGCTTTCACCTTAAACTTAGGACCGACTAACTCGTGATCAACCACTGTTCAGATGAAACCCTTCTCCACTTCAGTCCTCCAAGCTCTCATTTGATTAGTTGCTACTACCGCCAAGATCTGTACCAATGGCGGCTCCATGCAGGCTTACGCCAAACACTTCTATGCACACCATTGCACCTTCCTACTCACTAAAGTTTCAAAATCTATATTACAAGTAATATTAATCATCTACTTTAGCGGTAACTATTCATTACAACTTATAAAACTTAAGCGCCATCCATTTCAAGGGCTAGTTGCTGCGGCATGTGAGTTGTTACACACTCCTTAGAGGACTTCGACTTCCATGTTTGTTGTTTTAAGCAACCAACGCCTTTCATGGTTTCTGTGTGAGTTGTTAGTTTGGGCACCGTAACATTACGTTCGGTTCAATCCACTGCGCCAGTTCTGCTTACCAAAAGTGGCCCACTGGGCACATTTTATCATAACCTTGTGAGGACCCATATTTTGAGCCCACACATTATTTTTTCTTTTTCTTTTTATTTTTAGTTTAGATATAATTATTAACTATTTTTATTTATTTTTAAGTATTACCACGAAAGTACCTTGGATTAAGCATCGCCAAGGAGGCAAGAAATCAGGGAAATCAATCATAGACCATAGCCATTTAAGCTAGAATGTAGGGTAGCCTAGGGAAAGCTCAAGTGCGAGAGAGTGCACACACGCCAAGAGCAAGTGCGACCGACGGTCATTCACCCACCATAGAACGAGCACAAGAGACGACCACCAGAGAACGAGCGCAAGCCGAAAGAGCGCAAGCAACACCCAAATTGCAGAGAAGAGAGCGAGTGCAAGAGACGGCCACGCATAGAGCGAGCACAAGCGGCGACCACGCACCCAAAGCGCAGCTTACAAGAGCGAGCTCAAGCGACGACCACGCACCCGAAGCGCAGCTTACGAGAGCGAGCTCAAGCGAAAGTGGATGCGAAAGTGGATGCGAGGTACCAGTGGACCGCTATAGCACGCCCCGCATTGACGCCAAAACCTAACCAGCCGGCCTAGCCGCGGGACTAATAGTTTAAGACAAAAGGACTTGGTATACACCGAGGTATGGTCCGCTTTCTTTCCTCCTAGGTTCTAGGAAGTCATTTTTCCGCTCTAAAAGAGCCCACATTCCTCGTCTCAGGTCTCCGCACTTTATAAATGATCTGTAAAGTGGCCCTGGGCGTGATTGAGTGTACCCCGGCCATGAAAAGCTTCCTTACAGATGGCGCCCGAGCAGGGATACTGAGACGAGAGGAGGAATTGCCTAAAGAACCACTACAGGAGCGCGAAAAGTGAGTCAGAGCGTCGGTACAAACCATCGACGATAGTTTTCATAGGAATAGGATCTAAACAGGGGGGTAGAAGTAGCAACGGAAAAGGAAAGAAAAGTAAGAGTAACAAGTAGGGAAAAACAGATGACGAAGACAGGACAATCGAGCACACAAGGATGTACAGGAAGTTGGTAAAAGGGGGACGCAAAGGAGTCGGACGGAACAGGACAGCATAGATCTTCGTTCTCGCCATGAAAACAACAACAACAAGAGCGTAACGGCGGTCTTCGGGACTAGTGCTTCCGGGTCGCTCGACAACATAACGGAACCCGAAGCTTATCATAACGGTTCGGGCAGTCGGCCAGAGTATATAAGGCCATCCGCCGGCGCAGAGAAGGCACTCAGTCTCCGGCTTCAGTCCAGTGATCAAAAAAGTTTACAAATAAAAGTGCATCATGACAAGGACAACGAACAAGGATACCCGGCCAAGATAAACGACCAGCTGCAGGCAACAAGGACACACGCACAGGATACAACGAGCAAGGATAACAAGACACAGGATACAACGATCATAGAGGCACGACCAGCAGCAGGCAACAAGGATACACGCACCGGATTCAACGTACCAGGACACAAGACTACAAAGATAAGCCATGGTTGGCGTATGATGGGTGTCTTATAGGAGGAAGAACGAACTGGAGAATTTAGCCGACGAGTTCAGTTTTGAACGGGAAGGTACCGTCGACGAGTTACGTGCGCGCATAGCTGCCTTTATTGGTAGAAAGGACCACCCTCCGGCCATAATCCAGCGCCTGGAATAATTGGAGGCGGAATATGGCACCAATCCCAGTCCAGATCGCTCACCAATCGGGGGCAATGCCCACACACCCTTATCCCACCCCGAAAAGGACCAGAAGACAGCCAACCGAACGGCAGAAGAAGCAAAGCCTGTCCCAGGGAAACAAACCTTGCAGATCCCCACAACCAGGGTCACGCACTCCCACACCAGTGAGCCAGCAGTCGTCGAACGCCCGGAACAATTAGAAGGGTCTACGTTTGCCCAAACGGCGGATCGCATGCTAAGGTGGGGGGCCACCTTCGATGGCACATCGGACCCGTTGCGATTCATCGAGCGTCTGGAGGAGCGGGCGGCATCTTACCGGATTAGCACCGAGACATACCCCAAGCGATTCCCGAGTTGTTAGGAGGAACAGCCAGGGATTGGTTCCGGACGAGCAGACTGCAAGGCGGAACTTGGAAGACTTTCCGGGCGTAATTCTTGGATTTTTTCTTACCGCCTAGATATTTCCAACGGCTGGAGGATTAAATCAGGGTACGTTACCAGTAGAAAAACGAGAAAAACGTTTAAAACGTACCTCTTAGAGATCCGCCTGATTATGCGCCGGGCTGGATATACAGAGGCCCAGGAACTGGAGAGGGCGTATTAAAATATGCTGCCGGAATACCAGTTATTCGTGAGGAGGACCGATATAAACACATTAAGGGACCTCACAGCCCTCGCCACGAACCACGAGGTGACACGGAAACGAAAACGGAGTCGGCGGCAATGGAGCCCGTATCCGGAACCAACGAAAACCAGACTAGCCGAACCAAGGGGAACTGCGTGGACACCGACGAGTGGAAAACCTTTGCCGGTCTCAGAGGCAACAACGACCGTAAACACCGCACCAGGGGAACAACACCGGATTAATACGCGGGAAGCCTACCGAAATTGCGGAGTTACAGGACACTTTGCTAGGGAATGTCGTGAACTACGCATGCTGCACTGTTGGACGTGCAGGAAACAAGGGACCAGGACCATCGACTGCTGCAAGACACCGATGACGGGAAGCGGGCAGAGGCCCTCACCGAATCCAGGCTCGGTGGGGGTGTCAGCGCAAGTCCGGCAGTAAGAGAAACCCTCGAGTTACGTGACGGCCGCATCAGTGCGAGGGTAATTACTGGAGGGTATTTGGTTATCGCTACTCTCGACACAGGGGCAACTAGGAGTTTTATCAGGGAACGGCTGGCGCATAACATCCGGAAAAACTCCAACCTATGCGAGGTGAAGACCACCGTATCTTTGGCGGATGGAACCCGAAAGGACCATATACAAGCGCTATGGGCAGATGTCCACAGCGCGCCTATTGTCCTGGTAGGCAAGACGTCCGGAGAAACACGCATGTGCGTCGACTTCCGGCAACTGAACGCCCGGTCTATCCCTGACGCATACCCCCTGCCTAGGATAAATTCCATTTTGGAACGGCTACGGTAGGCCCGGTTTATCAGCACGCTGGACCTAAAAAGCGGTTATTGGCAAATACCCATGGCTAAACAAAGTCGAGAATGTACCGCATTTACGGTACCCGGACGTGGTCTTTTCCAATGGAAAGTGATGCCATTTGGCCTACACTCGGCTCCTGCAACATTCCAACGGGCATTGCATCAGGTGATCGGCCCGGATATGGAGCCACATGCCTTCGCGTACCTGGACGACATAATAGTCATCGGAAAATTACACGAATTAGAAGAACCTGCGGGAAGTATTCCGGAGACTAAGAATGGCCAACCTGAGGCTAAATCGGAAGAAGTGCCACTTCTTCCAACGCAAGTTGGTTTTCCTAGGACGCGTGATAAGCGAGGGAATCCGTACAGCCCCAGAAAAGGTTGCCGCGGTCCAGAAACTACAACCCCCAACCGGCGTAAAGGAACTGCGTCGATGCCTCGGAATCGTGGTACCACCGATTCGTACCAAATTTCGCCACGGTCGAACAACCAATGTCCCAACTGCTACGAAAAGGCCGCCGTTGGGAATGGAACGAAGACCAGCAGAAGGCCTTCGACACGTTAAAGCAACGCTTAACAGAAGAACCTGTTCTGGTTTGTCCCGATTTCAGAAAGAAGTTCACGAAGTTCACAAACAGACGAAAGCGACTACGGCTTAGGGGGAGTACTCACCCAAGAAACGGAACAAGGAAACGCGTCATCGCTTACGTCAGTCGTAACCTCATCGCGGCGGAAGAAAACTACTCAGCGACTGAGATAGAGTGCCTAGCGATTTTTTGGGCTATCCGCAAACTGCGGTGTTACCTGGAAGGGTACCGTTTCACGGTCTTCACCGATCATCTGGCGCTGAAATGGCTCAACACCATAGAAAACCCGACCGGTCGAATCGCACGATGGGCGTTGGAACTCCAACAATATCAGTACGATATCCAGTATCGCAAGGGAAAATATAATGTCGTCGCGGATGCACTGTCGCGGCAACCCTTGGAGACCCTATGTCAAGTGAGGGAAGAAGCGTCCACCTGTGACTGGCTGCAACGCCGGTGTCAGCAGGTTAAGGACGAGCCGGAGAAGTATCCGGATTACGTCATCCAAGAGGGGACATTATACCGAAACTTGGGACTCAAGCCGGAGGACGAGGAATATGTTCCCTGGAAGTTGTGCGTGGGAACGCCTTTACGGCAAAGAGTCCTCCAGGAATGCCACGACGCGCCCACAACTAGACACCTTGGTATCCGGAAGACCACGACGCGAGTAGCTCAACGCTATTACTGGCCCGGGATGTTCCGAGACGTAGCCCGACACGTAAGGAACTGTGTTCAGTGCTAAACAAATAAGAGGGAACAGAGGAAACCGCCCGGGAAAATACTGACTCGGAGGGCCCAGGAGTCCTTCGACATACTCTGTGCCGATTTTGTAGGACCACTCCCGAGATCAAAACAAAGGAACACTATCCTCCTGGTGTTTTTCGACTTGTTATCCAAATGGATCGAGTTGGTGCCCCTACTAAAAGCTACAACACCCTAACTCGAAAAGGCCTCCTCAGCCGGTTCGCGACTCCGCGGACATTTGTGTGCGACAATGGCACCCAATTTACCAGCCTTTCGTTTACCGCTTTCTGCAAGAGGGTCGGAATGCAGCTGGAACATACCGCGCCGTATAGCCCCCAACAGAACCCCACAGAACGCGCAAACCGGACGGTGAAAACCATGATCGGGCAGTTCATCGACGGACCAAAAAACACCTGGGACCTGTTATTACCGGAGATAATCCTCGCCGTGAACAGCAGCGTCTCAGACACGACGGGGCTTAGCCTGGCGTTCCTGGTAATGGGACGCGAACCGCGGTTACCCGGAGCTTTCTACAACGAAGTGACGGGAGATAGCGGCCGAAAACCTCAAATCCCAGAACTGAGGGCGAAGGAGCTTCACCAAATATTTCAGGTCGCCAGGGAAAACGCAACTCGAGCATCCGCGGAGTAGAGCCGGCATCACAATCTCCGACGCCGCGAATGGCGGCGCAGGATAGGTATGTTGGTCCTCCTAAAACAACACGTCATCTCTAAGGCCGCAGAAGGCTTCGGCGCAAAACTCGCGCCAAAATAGGAGGGACCTTATAAGGTGATAAGGTTTATCTGGGCAAACATCGTCCGCGCAGGCGGCAACATCTGCATTAGGAGGAGGGAGGACAGTTCCGATCTAGCCAGCGAGCCAGGCAGACGTGCGTTACAGTGAAAACAGAAACAAGTGCAAGTGATCCTCGGAAGTGCCACCACAGGAAAAAGCCTCAGCAGGACCGCCAGCGCAAAGTGAGCAGCAGAAGGAAGGAGAACCCACCAGAAATAAACAGCGCATTACTGCCGAACAGCAACCGTTCACTGGAGCAAGACAGACGCAACGATATAGGGGTGAGCAATTGACCAACAGGCAGGGAAATCTCGTAAATTACAAATAAGTAATAAGCAGAACAGAGCAGGCTACGGTGAAGGTTGGAAAAAATTATGAGAACTAAATAAAGAGAAAAAACAAAGAGACAACAACGCCAGCGTTTTTATTAAAACTAGGCTTAAAGTTAACCCTAGGTAAAAGTGCGGGAGTTACCCATGCGTGAGGCTGGTGCAGCAGCATCTACAACGGATATTAACCACATCATACTTATGTCGAACTTTTGGGACAAACGCAGGTCAGTGGACTCTGAAGTCGAGGTTCAAAACCAGACTCCAAGGTCAACTGGGCAGCGAAAGTTGATGCGAGGTACCAGTGGACCGCTATAGCACGCCCCGCATTGACGCCAAAACCTAACCAGCCGGCCTAGCCGCGGGACTAATAGTTTAAGACAAAAGGACTCGGTATACACCGAGGTATGGTCCGCTTTCTTTCCTCCTAGGTTCTAGGAAGTCATTTTTCCGCTCTAAAAGAGCCCACATTCCTCGTCTCAGGTCTCCGCACTTTATAAATGATCTGTAAAGTGGCCCTGGGCGTGATTGAGTGTACCCCGGCCATGAAAAGCTTCCTTACAGATGGCGCCCGAGCAGGGATACTGAGACGAGAGGAGGAATTGCCTAAAGAACCACTACAGGAGCGCGAAAAGTGAGTCAGAGCGTCGGTACAAACCATCGACGATAGTTTTCATAATAGGATCTAAACAAGGAGGGGTAGAAGTAGCAAAGGAAAAGGAAAGAAAAGTAAGAGTAACAAGTAGGGAAATACAGATGACAAAGACGGGATAATCGAGCACACAAGGATGTTCAGGAAGTTGGTAAAAGGGGGACGCAAAGGAGTCGGACGGAACAGGACAGCGCAGATCGTCGTTCTCGCCATGAGAACAACAACAACAAGAGCGTAACGGCGGTCTTCAGGACTAGTGCTTCCGGGTCGCTCGACAACATAACGGGACCCGAAGCTAATCATAACGGTTCGGGGCAGTCGGCCAGAGTATATAAGGCCATCCGCCGGCGCAGAGAAGGCACTCAGTCTCCGGCTTCAGTCCAGTGATCAAAAAAGTTTACAAATAAAAGTGCATCATGACAAGGACAACGAACAAGGATACCCGGCCAAGATAAACGACCAGCTGCAGGCAACAAGGACACACGCACAGGATACAACAATCAAGGATAACAAGACACAGGATACAACGATCATTGAGGCACGACCAGCAGCAGGCAACGAGGACACACGCACAGGATACACCGAGCAAGGATAGCGAGACACAGGATACAACGATCATAGAGGCACAACCCACAGCAGGCAACAAGGATACACGCACCGGATTCAACGTACCAGGACACAAGACTACAAAGATAAACCATGGTTGGCGTACGATGGGTGTCTTATAGGAGGAAGAACGAACTGGAGAATTTAGCCGACGAGTTCAGTTTTGAACGGGAAGGTACCGTCGACGAGTTACGTGCGCGCATAGCTGCCTTCATTGGTAGAAAGGACCACCCTCCGGCCATAATCCAGCGCCTGGAATAATTGGAGGCGGAATATGGCACCAATCCCAGTCCAGATCGCTGACCAATCGGGGGCAATGCCCACACACCCTTATCCCACCCCGAAAAGGACCAGAAGACAGCCAACCGAACGGCAGAAGAAGCAAAGCCTGTCCCAGGGAAACAAACCTTGTAGATCCCCACAACCAGGGTCACGCGCTGCCACACCAGTGAGCCAGCAGTCGTCGAACGCCCGGAACAATTAGAAGGGTCTACGTTTGCCCAAACGGCGGATCGCATGCGAAGGTGGGGGGTCACCTTCGATGGCACTTCGGACCCGTTGCGATTCATCGAGCGTCTGGAGGAGCGGGCGGCATCTTACCGGATTAGCACCGAGTACATGCCCCAAGCGATTCCCGAGTTGTTAGGAGGAACAGCCAAGGATTGGTTCCGGACGAGCAGACTGCAAGGCGGAACTTGGAAGACTTTCCGGGCGTAATTCTTGGATTTTTTCTTACCGCCTAGATATTTCCAACGGCTGGAGGATTAAATCAGGGTACGTTACCAGCAGAAAAACGAGAAAACGTTTAAAACGTACTTTTTGGAGATCCGCCTGATGATGCGCCGGGCTAGATATACGGAGGCCCAGGAACTGGAGAGGGCGTATGAAAATATGCTGCCGGAATACCAGTTATTCGTGAGGAGGACCGATATAATCACATTAAGGGACCTCACAGCCCTCGCCACGAACTACGAGGTGACACGGTAACGAGAACGGAGTCGGCGGCAATGGAGCCCGTATCCGGAACCAACGAAAACCAGACTAGCCGAACCAAGGGGAACTCCGTGGACACCGACGAGCGGAAAACCTTGGCCGGTCTCAGAGGCCGACCGTAAACACCGCACCAGGGGAACAACACCGGAATAATACGCGGGAAACCTGCCGAAACTGCGGAGTTACAGGACACTTCGCTTGGGAATGTAATGGACAACGCGTTCTGCACTGTTGGACGTGCAGGAAACAAGGGACCAGGACCATCGACTGCTGAAAGAACCCGATGCCGGGAAACGGGCACAGGCCCTCACCGAATCCAGACTCGGTGGGGGTGTCACCGCAAGTCCGGAAGTAAGAGAAACCCTTGGGGCTCGCTTGGTTTTGTTCGCGACTTTGTCGCTTATCTAGCTTAGCTCCCTTCTTGCATAGATCAGCGCGCGACTATTCGCCTGCATCAATCTGTTCGTGTCTTCCGCTGCGTCCACCGTCTGCTTCATGCTGCCTGCATGCCTGTGCTCGCTTCGCGCTGTTCGTATGACTCTGCTTGCTTCACGCTGCTCGTATGCCTCTGCTCGCGTCGCTTTGCTTCTGCTCAGGGAATTTCGGGATACCGTTACACACGCGCTGCCGGGAATTCGCTACAAAATTCGTCAAGACGCCGTTACCCTTGCGCTGCAAAATTTTTCGAAACGCCGTTGCTTGTGTGCATGGGCGCCGCACAACGGGCGTTTGCTTACACCTCGTACCCTGCATGCTTGAATTAGCCTATGCACCTGCCTTATGTCTCTGCTTATGTCTTTGCCTATGTCTTTGCCTATGTCTCTGTCTATGTCTTTGCTACCACTTTCTTAAGAAACCTGTGGGGTATATCATACTTAAGGTTTATTTACAAACTAAAGCTTGCCTAAAAAAATAACTAATGAAAAAAACAGACGTGCTGCATTATTTTACTTAAATACCCCTTGCCCACCAGATACCTGGTGACCTTCACTGGTCGCGTCCTCTTCGTGGAATAACTTTAGGTCGTTCAGTCCTGCATTACGTCGTTGCTTCGTCTTGACATCCTGAAGGCGTATAATCGTGGGCGACACGTAACTGATGACTTGGTATGGTCCGTCGTACCGAGGTGCGTGTTGCCGCAACAAAACCAAGTCTCCGATGGCTGGCTTCCAGTCTCGAAGGCTAATATACGCGCTAATATCGCCATTGATTCGCGCTAGCTTATTGTGCATTCTCGGCTATATAATTTATTAAAGATAGAAGCCAACCTGGCTTATGCCGGTTTGAACTCAGATCATGTAAGAATTTAAAAGTCGAACAGACTTAAAATTTGAACGGCTACACCCAAAATTATATCTTAATCCAACATCGAGGTCGCAATCTTTTTTATCGATATGAACTCTCCAAAAAAATCTGCTGGCTGATTTTGAACTTCTGACAGGTCTCGCATTTCCTTACGTAACTTGCGGTGTCCCGAAACAAGCCCGGCCAGCAGTATCGCTGACGGATCCGGTCCAGGGACTTCCGCACTGCCTGATGTCCTGCGGTCGGCTGATCGTGGCACTCGTATAACTTCCATGGCGTGAAATCCTCCGGTCGAAATCCTCCTCGTCGCTATAACTGCACGTTCTCCCTCTGGTAATCTGCGTACTTTTCTGGTTTCTTGTCGATCAGCTCCAACATCCGGGTTATCCACGCACAGGGTGGGTTTTCCTGTGTTGCCTGTTGCAACGTCTCCAACGGTTGTCTGGCTACTACGTGCTGGTCCCCGCGACGGTAATGTATGGTGAATCGAAATTGCTGGAGCTCCAATGCCCAGCGTGCAATCCTTCCAGTAGGGTTCTCTATGTTGTTAAGCAATTTTAACGCCAAATGATCTGTGATTACGTTGAGCTCGTATCCCTCTAGACTACAACGCAGTTTTCTTATGGCCCATACAATGGCCAAGCATTCCTTTTCCGTCGTTGAGTACCGCCTCTCGGCAGCTGATAGCCGCCGGCTCGCGTACGTGATAACCCATTCGGTTCCCTGGATCTGCTGTGTCAGGACCGCTCCTATCGGTAAACCGATCTCCAAAATACGTGCAGGCCAACACTGGTGCTTTCGTGAGACTGGTCTTTAATGCCTCGAATGTTCGTTGCTGCTCCTGACTCCAGACCCACTGCCGACCTTTCTTCAATAATGCCGACATAGGTGGCACCAGTGTGATTAAGTTGGAACCGATACCTTGGCACCTCTGCTCCTATGCCTTAACTGTCGTTGGCGGCTTAAGCTCCTTGATCACGGTGATCGTGCTCGGATCGGTATGGATTCCGCCGTCGCTTACCTGTTGTCCCAGGTAAATGGTCTTCTGAAAAAAACTGCACTTGGTCTTATTTAGGCGCAAGTTCGCTTTCCGAAGCTTTCGGAATACCTCTCGAAGTGTTCTTGTAGAGAACGTCCCACCACGATAATATCTTCGAGGTAGGCGAACGCGTGCGGCACCATGTCTGGCCGAGTGTAGTCCAAATGGCATCACCGTCCAATGGAAGAGACCTCTGCCAGGTACCGTGAACGCGGTGTATTCTCTGCTGCTCCGGGCCATAGGTATCTGCCAATACCCGCTCTTCAAATCCAACGTGGAAATGTACTTCGCGTCCCTAAGTTTTCCAAGATGTGGTTGATCCGTGGTAATGGGTAAGCGTCGGGGATGCATTTCGAATAAGTTGCCGAACAACCACGCACATCCGTGTCTCTCCCGTCTTTTTACCCACAAGTACAATGAGTGCACTGTATGTGCTTCTGGAAGGTTCGATCCTACCATCTCGCAGAAGTTCATAAGCTCGCTGATGATCTTCTGCATGGCCGGGTTTTTTGGGTAGTATCGTTGCTTAATTAGATACTCATCCCGCATAATGATGGTGTGCTCCCCTCCAAACGTTCGAATTTCGCCAGCTCAGACTGTGGAAAGGCCTCCACCTGTTCTTCGTCTGTCGCTGCTTTTGTTTCCCGTGTCTTGACGTCTCTCAACGCGGCATGGTTGGTCGTAGACCTTGTCTTACGGCGTCGCCGCTAAGTCCGGGCTCCCAGGGTGTTTCGATGCTCTACTCCGCCTTGTCTTGGAGTGTGGTCCATTCCGCCCCGCTGGTTAAACACCTCCTTTGCTCTCTGTTGTTCCGCCGCTGCTTGCTCGTGCGCCTCGTGTCCTGCCCTGGTGGTTCGGTCCTCTACTCCGCCGCGTCTTGGAGTATCGTCTTGCGCCCCATTCTCTGCTGCTAGCCGGGGTGTTCTGGCCGTCGGTGCTGCCGTCTCTAGTGTGTTAGGCAAGTGCAACCGCGCTTGCCCACACTCAAGTGCCGCACAAGAAGTCCATCCCCAGGATCACGTCGTCCAGAATGACTGGTAATACCAACATTGGCACTGTGACCTCCTTCTGTCCGCAAGGCTCGTGTCACGTCCCTGGTAAATCCGTCCGCCAGTGTAATCCTGATCAATGCCGCTTGTTCGTTGTCGGGTGTGCTCAACCGGATAGCCATACGCTCGCTTATAAAACTGCGTCATTGTCTCCTCAATTTTGACATGCGCGATGACCCTGCCATTGCTGCACCTCAGGTTGAAGACGCGCAGCATTCAATCCACCGTGCGTACGTTGCGTCGTCCACAGTCCCCGCAGAAGAGGACCTAATCGTTGTGGCAATCCTTCTGCATATGCCCGGGCTGGCCGCAATTATAGCAAAGGCGTTCTCCGCTTCTCCTTTTTCCGCTGGAGTTACTACTACCTCGTTCGTGGCCGGAGTAAGGGCGGGCCTCGGATTATCCCTCCTTTGCTCTCTTTGTCCCGTTCCTCGGTATCGCTGTAACTCCTTAGTCATCTTGTACGTCGTCACCAGCTTATTCAGCTGTGCCAGGGTGTCTAATTCGTGGCATCGTGTGAACAATTGGTAGTCCGGGAGCAAATTGTCGTAGATCCTCTCTAACTCTTGTTCCCTGTTGTATCCGGCGCGTTGCATCATCGTCCGCAACCCTAGAGTGTTCCTGAAATAGTTCGCCCGGCCGTTGTACCCGGCACCGGATCTCAACCTCAAGCCGTTGAAAATATCGCGGTGGTAGGAAAAAGTCCATAAATTTCTGCTTACTCCTCCCATGTTGGCTAGTAAAGCTTGCTCGCTCGGAACCAGTTTTCAGCTCGGCCGGACAGCGTGTTCGCGATCGCTTGTGGTAACTGTTGTACGTTGATTTGGTACATCGCTGCCTTCTCCTCCAGATGCTCGATGAAACGTCATGGGTCCGCTCCTTCACCACCAAATGAAACGCCCCATCGGTGGATTCGGTCTGCCAGTTTGTGCAGCTCCATCCGTGTTGGTCCATATCCCTTAATGTCACTCACGGCAGGTACCTTTACCGCCGGCGTGAGAACGGGTGCCGGATTCATCGTGGCTGGCCTGGTTGCGCGGCGATTGTCCTTTATCGGGATTGGTAATACCTCGTCGACAATTAGGTCTCTGCAGTGATAGTCCACGTGACCGAGCTTCTGTAGCGTACGGGGTGTGCGCGATGCCCAAGCTGGCATCCAGGTCTAGTACACGTTGCAGCTGCTCCTTTCATAGTTCGCCCTGGTTGATAAATGCCACCGGGCGACTACGCATTGCCTCCACGGTACCACTGGTGTCCTTGCCAAATCCTTCAAGATCGCGTATACTTCGGTCTCCCGGCGAAAAACGATCCAATGCGTTCACATGTTTCCAATTTATTTTTATTTTCCCTTAAATTCACTGCAGACTATTACCGTACGGAGTAATAATTTACAGAAAACTAGCAAAAATGTTTTCTCGTTGGCAAATTTCCTTCAAGAAACGTTTTGAGTTTTTGCCCGTTTATTAACTTGATGCGACTGATACTCGATGTTGCTTGCTTGCGTGCCCGATCTCGACTGTCTTCCTCGGAATTCGGCACCGAGTCTTATATATCCTGTTCAGGGTGGTGGCAGTCGAAACCACGTGAGCAGCCTACTAAATCAGGCAAAATACCTGTGTTCCCTATGCATGCCTCGTTGTAATATTCCAACCCACATGTACAGCCTGTCCTACAGACTGCGTTTCCTATGCTGATACCCTATTGAAAACCATGTTCTACTCGTTGTCTGGTACTGCGGTTCTCTGTGCTTGCCTAACATAACCTGCCAATTTACCTATGTGGGTCTTTAATCAACTAAAAGATGTTAAAATTTGTGTAGTCTAGATGTATATTCTTAGTAGTCCCTGCTCGGGCGCCATCTGTAAGGATGTTTTCTCAGGCAAGAAAGGGTCTTAACAGCAAAATTTATAAATCACTCGGACCACTAAGATATTTAGAAAGAGAGGGGCGGGTCAATGGCAAGCTAAGAAAGGCTGAGACTTTTGTCGGGCACAGTGAACATACACTCTTCACGCGTACACGTGGTCCACGTCTTCCACGTGTACTCGTGAACCGCGTGTAGTGTATTTCACCCGTGCCTGGCACTTTGACCGCGTTTCGCTTCACCGCGCCTGGTCGGCTGCAGGCCGTGGGGAACGTGACTGCCTACCAACTAGCGAACACTCACATCACAGCACAAGCGAAATTCTTATTAACACGCACGACGGGAAAGGTAACCAAGCAATCACTAAATATAGACCGCGAAGTTAGTAAAAATGACTATGCATAGTTTATTGTTTCTTTTTGTTATCTTCACAACTTTCTCATTCTAGTACAAATGTCCACGTGTTTATCCTACGCTTATTCCCTGACGAACTTTCCACATGCCTGTGCCCCTGCCTAACTCGCACCATACGTTGCTTCTAAATTCTTTTCTTTGTTCTTTTGCACGGCTTACCTCGCTATTCCATGGATAGGGTCCATTGTCCTTGGAGGCTTTTGCGTTTGGTCCTTCCTCACTTTGTTTCCTTTGTCACATTTTATTTTCCCGGAGCGCTCGCGTCTGGCCTGTTCCACTGGCCTAAAACTTCTATGTCGTGCCTTAATTCTGCAGCTTCGAACTCGCTGTTTCTCGTCCGCTGCTTGTCCGTCGCTGTCCGCGGTCGCTGCCCGCGGTTGCTGCCTATGTTCGGCCGATCATGGTTCGGCTCGTGTCGCGTGGCTCGCTTGGCTTTGTTCGTGATTTGTCGCTTGTCTAGCTTAGCTTCTTCTTGCATAGATCGGCGCGCGACTTGTGGCTTTGCCTAGTTCGTCTCGCGCCTTGTCTCCTGCATCGATCCGTTCGTGTCTTCCACTGCGTCTACGGCACCGTCTGCTTCCTACTGCCTGCATGCCTCTGCTCGCTTCGCGCTGCTCGTATGCCTCTGTTCGCATCGCTTTGCTTCTGCTCGAATTTCGGGATGCCGTTACACACGCGCTGCCCGAAATTTGTACGGGCCGTTACCCATTCGCTGCAAAATGTGTTGAAACGCCGTTGCTTGTGTGCATGGGCGCTGAACAACTGGCGTTTGCTTACACCTCGTACCCTGCGTGCTTGCATTAGCCTATGCCCATTCCTTATGTCCCTGCCTATGCCTCTGCCTATGTCTTTGCCTATATCTCTGTCTATGTCTTTGGAATTTCTTAAGAAAACTATGGGGTATATTGGACTTAAGGTTTATTTACAAATTAAAGTTTGCTTAAAAAAATAGCTAATGACAAAATGAGACATGATCATGCGGCGTCACAACTGATATAATGAGCCTTTTGCGGTTTCAATTTTAATTCGTGTGTACTTAGACATGCATGGCTTAATCTTTGCGACAAGCATATAACTACTGCCAGGATCAACCAGAATAATATTTGTATTTTATGTATACACGGTGTGTAACCAAACTTTATATTTAAATCATACAACATACGTGTACAGCGCCATCTATTGAAAATTTGCAACATTAAAAAGATACATTCATCCTCTTTCAAACGCACCTAACTTCATGTATGTCGGATGACAGATGTAAAAGTGACAGCCATTTCTCATCGACCATCCTCCGTATTCGCCTGATCTATCACCATCGGTAACGCTGTAACTCCTTAGTCATCTTGTACGTCGTCACCAGCTTATTCAGATGTGCCAGGGTGTCTAATTCGTGGCATCGTGTGAACAATTGGTAGTCCGGGAGCAAATTGTCGTAGATCCTCTCTAACTCTTGTTCCCTGTTGTATCCGGCGCGTTGCATCATCGTCCGCAACCCTAAAGTGTTCTCCTGAAATAGTTCGCCCGGCCGTTGTACCCGGCACCGGATCTCAACCTCAAGCCGTTGAAAATATCGCGGTGGTAGGAAAAAGTCCATAAATTTTTGCTTACTCCTCCCATGTTGGCTAGTAAAGCTTGCTCGCTCGGAACCAGTTTTCAGCTCGGCCGGACAGCGTGTTCGCGATCGCTTGTGGTAACTGTTGTACGTTGATTTGGTACATCGCTGCCTTCTCCTCCAGATGCTTGATGAAACGTCATGGGTCCGCTCCTTCACCTCGAAATGAAACGCCCCATCGGTGGATTCGGTCTGCCAGTTTGTGCAGCTCCATCCGTGTTGGTCCATATTCCTTAATGTCACTCACGGCAGGTACCTTTACCGCCGGCGTGAGAACGGGTGCCGGATTCATCGTGGCTGGCCTGGTTGCGCGGCGATTGTCCTTTATCGGGATTGGTAATACCTCGTCGACAATTAGGTCTCTGCAGTGATAGTCCACGTGACCGAGCTTCTGTAGCGTACGGGGTGTGCGCGATGCCCAAGCTGGCTTCCAGGTCTAGTACACGTTGCAGCTGCTCCTTTCATAGTTCGCCCTGGTTGATAAATGCCACCGGGCGACTACGCATTGCCTCCACGGTACCACTGGTGTCCTTGCCAAATCCTTAAAGATCGCGTATACTTCGGTCTCCCGGCGAAAAACGATCCAATGCGTTCACATGTTTCCAATTTATTTTTATTTTCCCTTAAATTCACTGCAGACTATTACCGTACGGAGTAATAATCATTTCCACTTTTGCCGTTGCGTACGAAAATTTACAGAAAACTAGCAAAAATGTTTTCTCGTTGGCAAATTTCCTTCAAGAAACGTTTTGAGTTTTTGCCCGTTTATTAACTTGATGCGACTGATACTCGATGTGGCTTGCTTGCGTACCCGATCTCGACTGTCTTCCTCGGTATTCGGCACCGAGTCTTATATATCCTGTTCAGGGTGGTGTCAGTCGAAACCACGTGAACAGCCTGTTCTACTCAATCAGGCAAAATACCTGTGTTCCCTATGCATGCCTCGTTGTAATATTCCAACCCACGTGTACAGCCTGTCCTACAGACTTTAAAAAATATCTGCGTTTCCTATGCTGATACCCTATTGAAAACCATGTTCTACTCGTTGTCTGGTATTGCGGTTCTCTGTGCTTGCCTAACATAACCTGCCAATTTACCTATGTGGGTCTTTAATCCACTAAAAGATGTTAAAATTTTTCAGTCTAAATGTCTATTCTTAGTAGTCCCTGCCTGGGCGCCATCTGTAAGGATGTTTTCTCAGGCAAGAAAGGGTCTTAACAGCAAAATTTATAAATCACTCGAACCACTAAGATATTTAGAAAGAGAGGGGCGGGTCAATGGCAAGCTAAGAAAGGCTGAGACTTTTGTCGGGCACAGCGAACATACACTCTTCACGCGTACACGTGGTCCACGTCTTCCACGTGTACTCGTGAACCGCGTGTAGTGTATTTCACCCGTGCCTGGCACTTTGACCGCGTTTCGCTTCACCGCGCCTGGTCGGCTGCAGGCCGTAGGGAACGTGACTGCCTACCAACTAGCGATCACTCACATCACAGCACACGCGAAATTCTTAATAACACGCACGACGGGAAAGGTAACTAAGCAATCACTAAATATAGACCGCGAATTTAGTAAAAATGACGATGCATAGTTTATTGTTTCTTTTTGTTATCTTCACTATCTTATTCTAGTACAAATGTCCACGTGTTTATCCTACGCTTATTCCCTGACGAACTTTCCACATGCCTGTGCCCCTGCCTAACTCGCACCATACGTTGTTTCTAAATTCTTTTCTTTGTTCTTTTGCACCGCTTACCTCGATATTCCATGGATAGGGTCCATTGTCCTTGGAGGCTTTTGCGTTTGGTCCTTCCTCACTTTGTTTCCTTTGTCACTTTTTATTTTCCCGGAGCGCTCGCGTCTGGCCTGTTCCACTGGCCTAAAACTTCTATGTCGTGCCTTAATTCTGCAGCTTCGATTTTGCTGTTTCTCGTCCGCTGCTTGTCCGTTGCTGTCCGCGGTCGCTGCCTGGGCGGAGCTGCCTTCGGTCGTTGCCCGCGGTTGCTGCCTATGTTCGGCCGATCATGGTTCGGCTCGTGTCGCGTGGCTCGCTTGGCTTTGTTCGCGACTTTGTCGCTTGTCTGGCTTAGCGCCCTTCTTGCATAGATCGGCGCGCGACTTGTAGCTTTGCCTAGTTCGTCTCGCGACTTGTTGCCTGCATCGATCCGTTCGTGGCTTCCACTGCGTTTACGGCACCGTTCTCTTCGTACTGCCTGCATGCCTCTGCTCGCTACGAGCTTCGCGCTGCTCGTATGCCTCTGCTCGCATCGCTTTGCTTCCGCTCGAATTTCGGGATGCCGTTACACACGCGCTGCTCGAAATTTGTACGGGCCGTTACCCATGCGCTGCAAAATTTGTTGAAACGCCGTTGCTTGTGTGCATGGGCGCTGAACAACTGGCGTTTGCTTATACCTCGTCCCCTGCGTGCTTGCATTAGCCTATGCCCATTCCTTATGTCCCTGCCTATGCCTCTGCCTATGTCTTTGCCTATGTCTCTGGCTATGTCTTTGGAATTTCTTAAGAAAACTATGGGGTATATTGGACTTAAGTTTTATTTACAAATTAAAGTTTGCTTAAAAAAATAGCTAATGACATAATGAGACATGATTCATGCGGCGTCACAACTGATATAATGAGCCTTTTGCGGTTTCAATTTTAATTCGTGTGTACTTAGACATGCATGGCTTAATCTTTGCGACAAGCATATAACTACTGCCAGGATCAACCAGAATAAAATGGTATTTGTATTTTATGTATACACGTTGTGTAACCGAACTTTATATTTAAATCATACAACATACGTGTACAGCGCCATCTATTGAACAACATTAAAAAGATACATTCATCCTCTTTCACACCTAACTTTCATGTAAGTCGGATGACAGATGTAAAAGTGACAGTCATTTCTCATCGAGCATCCTCCGTATTCGCATCGTGTTGGTCCATATTCCTTAATGTCACTCACGGCAGGTACCTTTACCGCCGGCGTGAGAACGGGTGCCGGATTCATCGTGGCTGGCCTGGTTGCGCGGCGATTGTCCTTTATCGGGATTGGTAATACCTCGTCGACAATTAGGTCTCTGCAGTGATAGTCCACGTGACCGAGCTTCTGTAGCGTACGGGGTGTGCGCGATGCCCAAGCTGGCTTCCAGGTCTAGTACACGTTGCAGCTGCTCCTTTCATAGTTCGCCCTGGTTGATAAATGCCACCGGGCGACTACGCATTGCCTCCACGGTACCACTGGTGTCCTTGCCAAATCCTTAAAGATCGCGTATACTTCGGTCTCCCGGCGAAAAACGATCCAATGCGTTCACATGTTATACCCTTCGACCATTGAAAATGGTCAAAAAAGGGTATACTAACTTTGTGCAAAATGTATGTAACAGGCATAAGGAGGCGTGGCAGACCCCATAAAGTATATATATTCTTGCTCAGGATCACTAGCCGAGTCGATTGAGACATGTCCGTCTGTCTGTCCGTCTGTCCGTCTGTCCGTCCGTCCGTCTGTCCGTCTGTCCGTCTGTCCGTCTGTATGAGACAACAGATCTCAGCTATTAAAAAAGCTAGAGATACCAAATTTGGCATGAAGGTTCCTGTAAATCATAGGCAGATAAAGTTTATCTCAAATTTTTGATGCCACGCCCACCGCCCCCGCAAATCGGTTATTTGCGATTATTAAGCAAAGTATTAAATCCATAATGTTCTACTTTGGTATGTATAAAGCTAAATGCAATATGAACATATCCTCCAAATTACAATCCGATCGGACTAATAACACAGAAGTTATTCAAGTCAACGTTTTCAGTACAAATATTCGGTACGGGCAGCAGCCGACGCGCTGCTTTGAGCAGTTGACGCCGACGTCGACGTTGCGTCGTGTCGCTTTACTCTTTACGCGCGTCGCTGTGTGAGTGCGAGCGAGTAAGCTATATGTACTAGAAGTATTTGTGCAGAATTCTCTGTTTGAAATTATGAGTGTGGTTACACGTTTGTAACGGATTTGGAAAATTGGGAGAAGGGTATCTTACTGTCGGGCGCCCGACTGTAGCCTTGCTTTCTTGTTCCAATTTATTTTTATTTTCCCTTAAATTCACTGCAAACTATTACCGTACGGAGTAATAATCATTTCCACTTTTGCCGTTGCGTACGAAAATTTACAGAAAACAAGTGGGTAAGGCTACAGTCGGGCACCCGACAGTAAGATACTCTTTTCTCGTTGGCAAATTTCCTTCAAGAAACGTTTTGAGTTTTTGCCCGTTTATTAACTTGATGCGACTGATACTCGATGTGGCTTGCTTGCGTGCCCGATCTCGACTGTCTTCCTCGGTATTCGGCACCGAGTCTTATATATCCTGTTCAGGGTGGTGTCAGTCGAAACCACGTGAACAGCCTGTTCTACTCAATCAGGCAAAATACCTGTGTTCCCTATGCATGCCTCGTTGTAATATTCCAACCCACGTGTACAGCCTGTCCTACAGACTTTAAAAAATATCTGCGTTTCCTATGCTGATACCCTATTGAAAACCATGTTCTACTCGTTGTCTGGTATTGCGGTTCTCTGTGCTTGCCTAACATAACCTGCCAATTTACCTATGTGGGTCTTTAATCCACTAAAAGATGTTAAAATTTTTCAGTCTAAATGTCTATTCTTAGTAGTCCCTGCTCGGGCGCCATCTGTAAGGATGTTTTCTCAGGCAAGAAAGGGTCTTAACAGCAAAATTTATAAATCACTCGAACCACTAAGATATTTAGTAAGAGAGGGGCGGGTCAATGGCAAGCTAAGAAAGGCTGAGACTTTTGTCGGGCACAGCGAACATACACTCTTCACGCGTACACGTGGTCCACGTCTTCCACGTGTACTCGTGAACCGCGTGTAGTGTATTTCACCCGTGCCTGGCACTTTGACCGCGTTTCGCTTCACCGCGCCTGGTCGGCTGCAGGCCGTGGGGAACGTGACTGCCTACCAACTAGCGATCACTCACATCACAGCACACGCGAAATTCTTAATAACACGCACGACGGGAAAGGTAACCAAGCAATCACTAAATATAGACCGCGAATTTAGTAAAAATGACGATGCATAGTTTATTGTTTCTTTTTGTTATCTTCACTATCTTATTCTAGTACAAATGTCCACGTGTTTATCCTACGCTTATTCCCTGACGAACTTTCCACATGCCTGTGCCCCTGCCTAACTCGCACCATACGTTGTTTCTAAATTCTTTTCTTTGTTCTTTTGCACCGCTTACCTCGATATTCCATGGATAGGGTCCATTGTCATTGGAGGCTTTTGCGTTTGGTCCTTCCTCACTTTGTTTCCTTTGTCACTTTTTATTTTCCCGGAGCGCTGGCGTCTGGCCTGTTCCACTGGCCTAAAACTTCTATGTCGTGCCTTAATTCTGCAGCTTCGATTTCGCTGTTTCTCGTCCGTTGCTTGTCCGTTGCTGTCCGCGGTCGCTGCCTGGGCGGAGCTGCCTTCGGTCGCTGCCCGCGGTTGCTGCCTATGTTCGGCCGATCATGGTTCGGCTCGTGTCGCGTGGCTCGCTTGGCTTTGTTCGCGACTTTGTCGCTTGTCTGGCTTAGCGCCCTTCTTGCATAGATCGGCGCGCGACTTGTAGCTTTGCCTAGTTCGTCTCGCGACTTGTTGCCTGCATCGATCCGTTCGTGGCTTCCACTGCGTTTACGGCACCGTTCTCTTCGTACTGCCTGCATGCCTCTGCTCGCTACGAGCTTCGCGCTGCTCGTATGCCTCTGCTCGCATCGCTTTGCTTCCGCTCGAATTTCGGGATGCCGTTACACACGCGCTGCTCGAAATTTGTACGGGCCGTTACCCATGCGCTGCAAAATTTGTTGAAACGCCGTTGCTTGTGTGCATGGGCGCTGAACAACTGGCGTTTGCTTATACCTCGTCCCCTGCGTGCTTGCATTAGCCTATGCCCATTCCTTATGTCCCTGCCTATACCTCTGCCTATGTCTTTGCCTATGTCTCTGGCTATGTCTTTGGAATTTCTTAAGAAAACTATGGGGTATATTGGACTTAAGGTTTATTTACAAATTAAAGTTTGCTTAAAAAAATAGCTAATGACATAATGAGACATGATTCATGCGGCGTCACAACTGATATAATGAGCCTTTTGCGGTTTCAATTTTAATTCGTGTGTACTTAGACATGCATGGCTTAATCTTTGCGACAAGCATATAACTACTGCCAGGATCAACCAAAATAAAATGGTATTTGTATTTTATGTATACACGTTGTGTAACCGAACTTTATATTTAAATCATACAACATACGTGTACAGCGCCATCTATTGAACAACATTAAAAAGATACATTCATCCTCTTTCACACCTAACTTTCATGTAAGTCGGATGACAGATGTAAAAGTGACAGTCATTTCTCATCGAGCATCCTCCGTATTCGCCTGATCTATCACCATGATGAAGGGAACATTTTATGATGATATCCCAGCCATTCAAGCAGCCGGAACCGAGGTACTGAAGAACATTTCTATAAATGACATAAAAAAATCGATGCATGCGCTTGTTGATCGTTCCAAACGTTGTGTTGAGTCAAATGGATCCTATTATGAATAAATAATAACTTTGAAAGTTTGTGTATTTTATATTATATCCAAAAAGTTTATTTTTGGGACACACCGTGTATGTTCAATAATATTATACATAAATATAATGAATTTCTTATATTTAGGAAAACATATATCAATACTTTTTTGAAAATATATGAATAGATGTGTTATTTTGACATATAAAATAACGAGAAAGGCTTTTATTACCTAGCTTACGTTTTTAATATTATTAAAATTTAACATTTTAATCTATTGATAACTTATTATTTTAATCATTAAAATATCTTTATATGTACACTTACTTAACATAATTCATTCACATGTTTACGTTTTAATTTGATTAAATTAAATTTTGTATTTTAATGGATAAATTAAT
The DNA here is from genome assembly GCA_018901885.1 of Zaprionus kolodkinae. Lineage (NCBI taxonomy): Eukaryota > Metazoa > Arthropoda > Insecta > Diptera > Drosophilidae > Zaprionus > Zaprionus kolodkinae. Next base: position 311,147 of record JAEIFM010000164.1, on the reverse strand, counting down.
ATTCAACCCTTAATATAAATTGACGCCACTGTAATTATATATTTAACATAACAAGAGGTCGGAAAGCTTCAATTGTATATCATTTTTTTTTTTGTAATTAAATTAATTGTCGCCTTTTATTCTACTCTACCAGTTTTCACCAAACAACCATATAAAAAAGTTATTTTAACTCCGCACCATATATAAATAATATATATATACGTTATATATATATATCGGACTCATTCATCTCCACCTCCTGTGCCTCGCGGATCGTGGCCTTGCGTTTTCTCGACATTTTGACTGCCTTCTTTTAGTGTCCGTTTTTTTACTGACTCGTATTTCCAAAATGATGCTAGGACAATGCCTAGACACCGTTTTTGGCACGCATCTTCTTCTTGACGCCAGTTAGCAACTGCGCAATAATCGCAATTATTGCATCATCCATTCGGTCACACACTATATTTGTCTCGCTCTAACGCAGTGTCAGACCGAGGCTACGCAGAACAGTCAATTCTGTTGAGCTTGTGGATTGTGTGCAAGAGAAGGTACAAGTGGGAAGAGGGTGGATGAGAATAGATAATCTTCCTATCTTTGTCACTTATTCTTTATTAGTGATGACACTCATTACAAGATAATAACTTGTATCAGTGATGATACTTAACAACTAAGGAATTAAATAAATAATATCGATGCGACACGGCCTTTCTGACTGTCACACGTCCTCGTGTGTTGCAATAGTATTCGAAATTAAAGAGGAGATCATATCATTTACTCTGAAACGATTTATTTTCTTTCTTAAAAAGTCAAATCGAACGTCTAAAATTAATATTACTCATTTATTATTATTATTTTTTTCAAGTGTCCAAACGAATGACAGGATATTTCTGAAGCACTCTGGTACCCAGCAGACAGAGAATTCCGTATCCAGGACACTCACCCAAATGTCAGTCTCCAGTCAACAAACAAGTCAACACACTAACTTGTGTACCCTTTAGCGCTGGCAACTCAACACTATGGTGATGTCTCAATCTCAGTCTCAATCAATGCCCTTTTCTAGTTGGAATCCACCAACCCATCTATGACGCCTTTTTCAGCGTCTTCATTCATATTGGAGTCCACCAATATATTTCTAGAGTCTCTTTCAGTGCTTTCACCCTCATTGGAATCCACCAATGGGTCTCTTTCAACGTTGTCATTATCATCGTACATGTCTATTTCTCTGGGAATCTCTTCCTTTGGCATACCTCTCAAAGACTCATGCGAGTACTTATAAGTTCGTTCAATTGCTAAGGAATTCAAAATATATCGATCTCCTTCTAGTATTACTGTCACCAGAAATGGACCCTTCAACTATTGATACTGCTATGTTTTGTGTCTCTCCTCGTTTCTGAGAAAAACATAATCTCCAACCTTAAATCGACTAAATTTAGCTCTGTTCTTGTCAAATCGTTCTTTTTCGAATAATGCGTTTTTTTCATATTTTCTTTCGCCATTTTTCTTACAAAATTAATATCAACTTTTAATATTTTCTTCAACAATAGGTAACATATTACCAATTAACAATTCTAAGGGGCTAGATTTGGTAATGCGATTAATGGTTCAATTAATAGCGATTTGTAATTCGCCTAAAGCGTCTTGCAAGGATCTTTTACTACTTTAAACAGTGGTTAACATGCGTTTTAACAAACTCATAACACGTTCTACTTGCCCATTTTGGCGACTTGCGCCTGTTGCTATTAGGGTGTAATTCTATTTTTTGCATAGAAAAAAATCCTAAAATTCGATCCAGTGAAGGATCTACCCTGATCTGCAATGGATACGTGCCGGAACACCAAAAATTGATATTGCCGACTTTACAGCATATCGATCTCCTTCTAGTATCTCTGTCACCAGAAATGGACCCTTAAACTTTTGATCCAGCTATGTTTTATGTCTCTCCTCGTTTCTGAGCAAAACATAATCTCCAATCTTAAATCGTTCTTGTCAAATCGTTCTTTTTCGTATAATGCGTTTTTTGTCATATTTTCTTTCGCTATTTTTCTTACAAAATTAATATCAACTTTAATATTTTCTTCAACAATAGGTAACATATTAGGGGGCCTTGACTCTTTACCAATTAACAATTCAAAGGGGCTAGATTTGGTTATGCGATTAATGGTTCAATTAATAGCGATTTGTAATTCGCCTAAAGCGTCTTGCAAGGATCTTTTACTACTTTCAACAGTGGTTAACATGCGTTTTAACAAACTCATAACACGTTCTACTTGCCCATTTGGGCGACTTGCGCCTGTTGCTATTAGGTGTAATTCTATTTTTTGCATAGAAAAAAATCCCTAAAATTCGATCCAGTGAAGGATCTACCCTGATCTGCAATGGATACGTGCCGGAACACCAAAATTTGATATTGCCGACTTTACAGCATATCGATCTCCTTCTAGTATCTCTGTCACCAGAAATGGACCCTTAAACTTTTGATCCAGCTATGTTTTATGTCTCTCCTCGTTTCTGAGCAAAACATAATCTCCAATCTTAAATCGTTCTTGTCAAATCGTTCTTTTTCGTATAATGCGTTTTTTGTCATATTTTCTTTCGCTATTTTTCTTACAAAATTAATATCAACTTTAATATTTTTTCAACAATAGGTAACATATTAGGGGGCCTTGACTCTTTACCAATTAACAATTCTAAGGGGCTAGATTTGGTTATGCGATTAATGGTTCAATTAATAGCGATTTGTAATTCGCCTAAAACGTCTTGCAAGGATCTTTTACTACTTTCAACAGTGGTTAACATGCGTTTTAACAAACTCATAACACGTTCTACCTGCCCATTTGCGCGACTTGCGCCTGTTGCTATTAAGTGTAATTCTATTTTTAGCATAGAACAAAAATCGCTAAAATTCGATCCCTGATTAGAAGGATCTACCCTAATCTGCAATGATACGTGCCAGAACACCAAAAATTGATATTGCTGACTTTACAGCATCTATACAACTTTCGCAATTAATATTTATGGTGTGGTATAAATGAACAAATTTAGTGAATGCATCTACTTGAACTATGACATATTCTTTTTGGTCCTTTTTGCCACTCAGTTTACCGGTAATATCATTATGTGTCGTATGCTAAGGAATGTCTACCTTGGGTATGAGGTGAAGCTCAATTGTCAACTTTCCAGATGGAGGCTTGGTCAATTTGCAAGTTATACAATTGTCCACGAATTTACGAACATATTTCGCCATTTTCTCAAACCAATAAAATTCGTACATTTTGTCCAACGTTTTTTCCCAACCAAGATGTACAATTGCCTGATGGACGTGATTCACTACAAACCACCTAAAGGTGGAAGACACCTAGTTTTACAATTTCTTTGGATTTTCGAAAAAGGTTTTTTGAGTGAATTTCGTAAGTGTTGGCTACACTTTCCTCAAGCTCATTGTTTTGGATTTTCAAAATGATTGATGATGTCTCTGAATCTCTTTGTTGTTCTGCAAGGAGCCAATGGTCAGTTATTTCAGCCAAGAGAACACGCTTTTTTTCTAGATTAACATGAATTTCAGAAAAATATTTGTAAAATGTCTGCCATGCAAATAATGTCGGAAATGCTTCATTGAGGTCAATACTGCCAATGTTCCGAGCTCGTAAGAATGGTACCGAAACTCTGTAGACGATGTTTGTTTACTAAAATTCTCGATAACACTGGGCTTGTTATCAATTTTGTGAAAGAGAATAGCTCCATAACTATTCATACTGGCATCAGTATGAAGTTCGATTGGATACTGAGGATTAAATTTCACTAGCACAGGCTCATCTGTTAATGTTTTAATAACCGATTGACGTATTTGCTCATGTTCTTATCGCCACTGGAATATTTTTTTTTAACACGTAAGACCTTACAACGGTTTATTATTTTAGAGAACTTCGGTACGAATTGGCGAAAATATGAAATCAGGCCAATGAACTGTCTCACTTAGGTAACGGACCGTGGTGGAGGTAAATAACACAGTGCTCGTATTTTACGTGGATTGGGCCGAATTTCGCCATCCTATATATATATAATCGCACGTTGAAACACAGAGGGTGTATTTGTTAAGCCGAAGGGCATAGTTAACAAGTGGGTAAGTCTACAGTCGGGTGCCCGACAGTAAGATACCCTTCTCCCAATTTTTAAAATCCGTTACAAACGTGTAACCACACTCATAATTTCAAACAGAAATCCTGCACAAATACTTCTAGTACATATAGCTTACTCGCTCGCACTCACACAGCGACGCGCGTAAAGAGTAAAGCGACACGACGCAACGTCGACGTCGGCGTCAACTGCTCAAAGCAGCGCGCAGGCTGCTGCTCGAACCGAACATTTGTACTGAAAACGTTGACTTTAATAACTGCGGTGGGCGTGGCATCAAACATTTGATATAAACTTTATCTGCCTATGATTTATAGGAACCTTCATGCCAAATTTGGTGTCTCTAGCTTTTTTAATAGCTGAGATCTGTTGTCTCATACAGACGGACAGACGGACGGACGGACAGACGGACAGACGGACAGACAGACGGACATGTCTCAATCGACTCGGCTAGTGATCCTGAGCAAGAATATATACACTTTATGGGGTCTGCCTCGCCTCTTTATGCCTATTACATACATTTTGCACAAAGATAGTATACCCTATTTTGACCATTTTCAATGGTCGAAGGGTATAACAAGTGGGTAAGGCTACAGTCGGGCGCCCGAAAGTAAGATACACTTCTCCCAATTTTCTAAATCCGTTACAAAGGTGTAACCACACTCATAATTTCAAACAGAGAATTCTGCACACATACTTCTAGTACATATAGCTTACTCGCTCGCACTCACACAGCGACGCGCGTAAAGAGTAAGGCTCCACGACGCAATGTCGATGTCGGCGTCAACTGCTCAAAGAAGCGTGTCGGCTGCTGCTCGTACCGAACATTTGTACTGAACACGTTGACTTTAATAACTTCTGTGCTATTGGTCCGATCGGATTATAATTTAGAGGACATGTTCTTATTGCATTTAGCTTTATACATACCGAAGCAGAACGTTTAGGGTTTAATATGCTTAATAATCGCAAATAACCGATATGCGGGGGCGGTGGGCGTGGCAACAAACATTTGATATAAACTTCATCTGCCTATGATTTATAGGCACCTTCATGCCAAATTTGGTATCGCTAGCTTTTTGAATAGCTGAGATCTATTGTCTCATACAGACGGACAGACGGACAGACGGACGGACAGACGGACGGACGGACAGACGGACAGACAGACGGTTATGTCTCAATCAACTCGGCTAGTGATCCTGAGCAAGAATATATATACTTTATGGGGTCTGCCACGCCTCCTTATGCCTGTTACATACATTTTGCACAAAGTTAGTATACCCTTCTTTGACCATTTTCAATGGTCGAAGGGTATAAAAACACGAATTGGCCCTCTGGAGTAACAAATGCCGTTCGCTTTATTGAATTTGGGTGTATAGGAATCTGGTGAAAACCACTAGCCATATCCAGACAAGAAAATAACTTTGTTCCACCTAACCTACAGATTTGGCCGTTATTTAGAGGTGAGGGATATATTTCAGACACGGTATTGGCATTTAACTCATGATAATCTATGCAAAGTCTGTCCGAGCCATTTTTCTTTTTGACTAAAAGCATTGGACTTGCAAAAGGCGAGCAGCTGGAGTGGATAATATTCGATGCCAATAATTCCCTAATTTTGTCTCTTACTATTTCTTTTTCCTCGATACTAAGCCGATATTGCCTCCTTTGCACAGTCAATCAATCAAATTTCCAACTCTCCAGTTGTGACTCGGCTTTTCGGAAACCCATTTATAAATGCGTTTGAAAATTCGCTTAGAATTTCTCATAAAGTTGACTTACCCACACCACACAGCTTGGTATCAATATTGGTAAGGCTGTCACAATTATTCAAAGCAGATAGGGTGTACACAGATTCTGTCTTATATTATTCAAAAGGATCCATTGTTATCTTTACACCAAAATTCTGAGTTAAAATTTCTAGGCCGATTATAATATCAAAATTTATGTGACTGTGACTGAACGACGTGAAAAAGTACTTCAAGAGAATAACCGCTGATTATAACATTAGACAATATTTGCATACTAGTTGTCACTGAACTCTTTCCTATTCCCTTTAAAACTACAATATTATTGATTCGGGTGCTCGAAAGTCTATGGGACACAAACTCTTTTATCAGCGAACACTCGGCTCCAGAATCAAACAAGTCGGAAAGGCTACAGTCGAGCGCGCCCGACTGTGGTATACCCGCTACAACTATGCGAAAAAAACACGTCTCACAGTCTTAAATTTGTTCTGACTATAAAAGTTGCACGTGGTTCTTATTAGATGTTGCAAGTCAGAATTTATCAGAGGGCTTTTAATTATGAATGTGTAAAAGAGACGCCTATATTATGCCTATATATGTACATCCCTATGCCTATACATCCAACCAAATTTGTCGCTTAATATGTGTTGCTGCGAAATATCTTCGAAAACTTCGTTAACATTTGAAAAGAAGATATAGCATAATGCAAAAAAAATAGAATAAAAACAGAAAAAAACAAAAAAAAATGGACCTCCAAAGAAACTTGAACCATGCTCTCCGCAACTCTAACCGCTCTGCCATTAACGCATTCTGATTTGGGTCGGCAAAGATGCATTATGAGTCCATTCAGCTTGTCGTACAGGAAAAAAAAACAAATTATTATTGGTGTCGTTCGTGCGTGTAGTAGACAATAATACAACCTCACTCCCCTTAAAGTTCTGTTAAAATACTAAACTTAAAATAATTTAAATGCTTGAAAAAAAGCTAGTCCACGCCCAAAAAACCCACTTGCATCGCGCGTAGGATTCGAACTGGCACCCTTTCGCTCGACAGTCAACGACCACATCCACTCAGCCACAGAGTCTTTTACGCAAACGTCAAAAAATTGCAATTATGATCAATGCAAATTATATTGGTACATATATTTGAAAAAAAAGTGCTTGCCGCCGGAGTTGAACCTGTATCTTGCATATCTAACATAACAAAACAGACAAAAACACGTGGTCACATGGCCCTACTATTTCCTTAATATCTTCCATATTTATAGTCCAATCTTACTGAAATTTTAACAAAACGTCCGCAAGGTGGTATTTATAACGTATATATATAAAACTGTTGCTGTAGATCTAATATTGCGGCTGTAATCAATTTTTTTCAATTTATAGGGGCGGGTGGGGGCGTGGCTAAAATCCAAAATAAACTTGATCGGCCTGCAGTAATAACACATATTGTCACCAAATTTGGAAACTCTAGCTCTTATAATAGCTGAGATCCAGGTGTTCACACGGACGGACAGACAGACAGACGGACGGACGGTCAGACGGACAGACGGACAGACGGACATGGCAATATCGACTCGGTTGTTGATACTGATTCAGAATATATATACTTTATGGGGTCGGAGATGTCTCCTTCTGCCTGTTACATACATTTTCGGTTCGAACAAAGTTATAATACCCTTCTACTCTATGAGTAGCGGGTATAAAAAGAATGGATTCGACTCACCAGACGAAGTCAAAGTTCCAAGTGGGTCGGCCACCTGGCACAAGTTTACAAGCCTCTCATCCATTTTATTATGACACGCTGATTTTTTTTTCTCAATACAAGCCGAAGCAAAATGTCCAGGAGCTCCACACTTATAGCAAGTAATTGCTTTAGTCCCTGCGTCCGATTAAAGTCCAGAATTTGGATTGGATCCCTGTTTTGGCTTAGCAGCGTTACTCCTCAAACGGCAGTCCACCAATTTGTGACCCATTCTTCCGGCAAAAGTGGCATTTAATAGGGGCGTGTGCGCGTTGTCTCTTGGCCGCAGAATTATTCTCAAAGGGGTGCTCTTTTTCCTTGGCAAAAGCAAATGCCCACAACTCAATCTGCAATTCGTTACGTGTTCTGATGTTGGTTGTATTAACAGTACGTTGCAGTCAATATGGACAATGTGCGCCAGAACATGGCGTTTTCTTCCGTAGTCATCGACTTCCACTTTGCCATTACTGTCGTTAGTAACCGGCTTCCATACAGCGAAAGACACTCGCCGTTTTTTGGGCTACCATTAAGGGTATTAAATACAGTTGCTACTGTTGTTTCGTTGCCTTCAAATTGTTAAAAAAAAAACAATTCCTTAAATGCATCCCACGTGATTCCAGAAAAACAAACTTGTGACAGCCACTTAGATGCGGAGCTTTCTAGTGATTTGCTCAAAGCGATAAGCAAAGCACTGCCATCCAGAGGGTTTTCTGCTAAAATTAGATCCACCGGTGCACACCAAGCAGCTGCACTAGCGCCAGTGGAGTCGGAATTAAATTTAAGCAGTACGACGAATTTATTTACAGCTGGCGTTGACTGTGCACTTTTGACTGCATTCAAAACGTCGATCAAATCGCGATGCTGCGTTTCTAAAAGTGTGCACAAACGGTCGTCGGTCATGGTTTGGTGTTGAGGAGAACCCACTTCTGATATCGGAGTCAGATGGCCAGACTCATTCATCTCTACCTCCTGTGCCTCTCGGATCGTGGCCTTGCGTTTCCTCGAAATTTCAACTGCCTTCTTTAAGTGTCCGTTTCTTTGCTGACTCGAATTTCCAAAATGGTGCTAGCACAATGCCTAGAAGTTAACAACTGAAAATATATTTCCTCATAGCAACTAAGTAGCTTTATACAAACAATGTTGACGCGCCAGAATTGGGTTCAGCGCAAAGAACGTCAGGCAGCAGAAAGCTGAAACTTCTCTTTCGGAGTGTTGCTTCACGCTGCAAGGAATGCTGAGTCGGCTTGCCGACTTGTTTTGGTGGCGCGATGCATTGCTGTGAGGGTAAACTTAGTTTTGCATATTGTCAACTCCTTAGTCTTAGTTTTGGATTGTAATAAAGCACTACTTTGCTCCGGCATTCGACCGTAAACATACTTGAATTACTTATCATTTACATTGCTACGCCACAAGGCTAGCAAATTACACTAAAGGGGGCGAAGTCAAGCCCTCCACCATAATCTTCTTCGGCAGTAGCCGACGCGCTGCTCTGAGCAGTTGACGCCGACGTCGACGTCGTGTCGCTTTACTCTTCACGCGCGTCGCTGTGTGAGTGCGAGCGAGTAAGCTATATGTACTAGAAGTATTTGTGCAGAATTCTCTGTTTGAAATTATTAGTGTGGTTACACGTTTGTAACGGATTTTAAAATTGGGAGAAGGGTATCTTACTGTCGGGTGCCCGACTGTAGCCTTACCCACTTGTTTTTTAATAATAAATTTAATTTTTTTTTTTTAACTAGCGATGGCCAATGGACGAGTAGCAGCAGGGAAACGACTAATGCCCTTCTGAGCGAGCATTTCCCCGGATGCACAGATGAACTCGATCCACAACAATAAGTGCACACAAACCCAGTGTCTGACGTATCTGGGAACATAATCACACCACATAAAATCCATTGGGACATAGACTCCTTCGAGAGCTACAAATCCCCTGGACTAGATGGTATAATACCAGCCATGTTGCAGAAGACCAAAGAAGATGTCACTTCTTGGCTGGAATCAATATTCAAAGCATGGGTGAGGCAGGGATATGTACCTGTATCCTGGAGGACAGCACGTGTTGTGTTCCTGGCAAAAGCAGGAAAATGCAGTCACATGCAACCGAAAGACTACAGACCGATAAGTGTCACCTCCTGCTTAAAACATTTGAAAAACCCCTAGATCTACACATAAGAGGAGGTACGAACCGACACGTAGAACCCAACCAACACGCCTACACAAAAGGGAAATCGGTGGAAACAGCGTTACACTCCCTAGTAGCCACCATCGAAAAAGCCCTACACCACAAGGAATTTGCCTTAGGAGCGTTCCTGGACGTCTCAGGTGCATTTAATAATGTATCTACGGAAGCGATCATGCGGAGCCTAAAGCTGTAGAAACCCACGAGGCCGTAAACTCTTGGATAGGAAATCTTTTGAGCTGCAGAAGAGTAAGAGCCGAATGGGCAACCACCACCACAACCAAAGCAGCGCACAGAGGCACGCCACAAGCCGGGGTGCTGTCGCCGCTGTTGTGGAACTTAGTGGTAAACGACGTCTTATGGAAATTTAAACGGAAAGCCCCAAAGATAACCGCCTATGCAGATGACATAGCCATAATTTTCGTGGGCAAATGTCCAACGACGATCAGCTCTATCATGGACAGTACACTTAAAGAAGTACTGAAGTGCGCGATGGATGTCGGACTCAGTATCAATGCGGACAAGACGGATCTTATTCTCTTTACCAAGAGATACAAAATACCGCAATGGACTCCGCCGTCTATAAACGATGCAATGCTCGAACCAAAAAAAAAGAGCGTGAGGTATATAGGAATTGTACTGGACAGCAAGTTGAGCTGGAAAACCAACGTCGAGGAAAGGGTGAAGAAAGCCACAAGTGCACTATATACATCACAAAATATGCTAAGTAGCACGTGGGGTCTGTCTCCCAGACTGATGCATTGGATCTTCATCTCAATTGTTCGTCCAATACTACTCTACGATGTCCTAGTATGGTGGAAGGCCACTAAAAAATCCGCATACCTCCTAACAATGGAAAGGGTACAAAGACGTGCACTGATGTGCATTACTGGGGCACTGAGATCTACTCCAACAAAGGCCTTGGAAGTGATACTTGGAGTTCTCCCCATTGATATACTGGCCAAACTACTAGCACAAAAGACCGCGAAACGTCTCTGTGCTACGGGAAATATGTCCCCCCAAATTAAGGGCACAGTGAAGTAGGAGGAGGGTCTCTCAATAGGACGGACTATATGACCCCAATAAACAACTTCTCTAGAACGCCCGCTCTAATGGGATATGAAGATTGGAAAATCGGCATAAACGAAAACGTAACAAAGCTTTTTACGCACGGATCTAAAATGGAGACCGGCGTGGGCGCCGCGGTCTACTGTGCAGACAAGTGTCGTATAAGTTGCCGGACTACTGCAGCATCTTTCAGGCGGAGGTCTTCGCTATAAAGAAAGCTACAGAACTTGCGCCAACGCTCACCAAGAATCGGGTCAGCATCTTTGTCGACAGTCAGGCGGCTATCAAATCTATGCAGTCCTACGTCATCAGCTCCGAAAGTGTACTGGCAAGCAGAGAAGCATTAGATGCACCAAGCATCCGCTCGGAAGTGCGCATCTTTTGGCTTCCCAGCCACCACGGCATCGACGAAAACGAGATGGCAGACAGGCTAGCAAAGGAGGGTGCCGAATCTAGACAACTGACAGTTGAGGACTTGAAGATATCGCTACGATCTATAAGCCACAGCTTAGAAGAAAGCGCTGCAGTAATAGCAGGAAGAAGGTGGCATAGCACAATAAAGTGTAAGATAGCCCGCACTATGTGCAACCATAAAAACGCGAAATTAGCCCAATATGTCATTCAGCTCCCGAGAAGAGACGGCAGAATAATGATGGGTATACTCACAGGCCACTGCCTGACCGCAACGTTGCTAAGAAGTTGGGCATCATTGACAATGAAGAATGCAGGAAATGCAAGGTACCAGAAGTAAAAGAAACTCTGGAGCATCCCATCTGCGACTGCCCCGCACTCATGACCTCGAGAACGAAATGCCTTGGAAGCCCCCTGCTTACATCACTTAAAGAAGCAGCGGGCCTGGCGCCCCAAAAACTCCTCGCTTTTGCCAAACTAACCAGCACACTAGACTGGGATAATTAAATCAATAAATTAACAGTCTCTATCCGGCAACACTAAGGAGCATACTGATCTATGTGAGGCACCCATTTGGGTGCCTGCCGATATAACCTAACCTAAGATTAATTTTTATTAAAGCAAAGGGGAAATCCGATACCCCTTTGTGTCCTTGGCAGCTATTAATTCAGCCATTAGGCGCGCCGGCTTACTTTATTTAACAGAAACATAAATATAAACAATTAAAAAAATAATAATAACATAAATGACAAAAATCTGATGTGATGTGTCAGCCTCTGCTGACCCTTCTCATAGGAGATCGGAGAATGAGGTCCCTGGGTTGTCGCCTATTAAGCCTCCCTAGTGGGCGAGATCTGCTCAGTGCGCTTGCAAGCCTATTCTTATGGCGCCTCAGTCTTTCATGGTAGAGATTTGAATGCTGGTTTATAGTATCAAACACTGTGGTGAGCTTCAGGTCTCTGTGCAGGGTTGTGAAATAAGTCTAGCAGCTCTATTTTGGACGACTTGAATCCTTCGGACTTGGCTATCGCAAGCCAACCCCCAGAGTTGGCACCCATACCTCCATATTAGTGCAATTATTATTTTATAAATTGTAACTTTGTTGGACAGTGACAATTTGCTGCACGAGCGGAGTAGCCAAAAGTGCTTTGAAATCTTTGCACGTATACGTGTTTTGACGTCGGTCAAGTGTTTTGAGAATGTGAGTTTGCGATCCAGAATTATACCAAGGTTCTTTGCTGCGTTAGACTGTGGTACGGGTTTGCCCCACAACCCTATGGAGCTGCTCGACGGTGCAGTGGCCAGTACGGAACCCGAACTGGTGCTCAGGGGTGGCAATAAGTTTTTCCAACACCTTCGAGATTGACGGAAGGAGATCGGCCGGTAGGAAGCGGGTTCCCGGTTTTTGGATCCCGAGCTTCCACTGAGGAGGAAAGTATTGCCATCTAACAATAGCGTTAAACATTAACGCAATGTAGAGGATCGCTGGTCCAGGTAGAGCCATTAAAGTGGCATTGCAGATGTTATCATGGCCTGGTGCTTTGTTGCTGTTTTGGTGTGCTATGACATCAGCTATCTCACCAGGTTGAAACGGTGCGATTGGCAGGTCAATTTGTAGCGCTTAAGTTAACTGATCCTGAGTCTCATCAATCTGCTGCTCACTGGCAAGATTAAATGGCTGAAAGCGCTTGGCAAGGTGCGTAGCAAAGACTTCCCCTTGCCTCAAGTCAGTCCGACACCATGCCCCGTTACTGTCAACCAGTGGCGCTTTCCTTGCGCAGCGCCTTTTAATAGCGAGCGTAGCTTTCCAGAGTGAGTGGGTCGCTTCACTTTCAACTCCAGTATTGGCAAGCCGGTCATCAAACCATGCAGATTTCTGCTGCACCTTTTTAAATAAATATTGCTTACTTTTTATTGCTACTTTTTAAATAAATATTGCATAATTTTAACTGCTTCCCATTTAAGAATTATATTGTATTGCATACCTTTTCCTGCAGCACTTAATTAGCCGATCGCTTGTGCTCGGCGAGAATATATTGTGTAGCGTCAACCAACCAATGAGCTGGGCAGGTTCATATAGAAAATTGAATACGAAAGTGAGGATAGCTGGGAGGAGGAACAAGCGAGCCAGATAATAAATCAGCCGTTAGATAGTGCCCCGGTAGTTAACACCATGGACCCAGGGCGAATCCAAGCCCGTATCGACAATGCTGTCAGAGTTTGCAGGTGGTAGCACCGCAAATCAGAACTTATGAAAAGGATTCTTTTAATTCTGATATTAGGTGCGACTGACCTCTAGACATAATAAAGTCTGTACCAGAGTTCTCCGGTACTCAAGATGAGTATCTGGCCTGGAGTCAATCGGCCATATACGCCTACGATCTTTTCAAGCCCTTCAACGGCAGCAGTGCTCATTACCAAGCTGTGGCCATATTAAAAAACAAAATTTGTGGCGCAGCTGGATCTTTACTTGTGTCCCACAACACAATACTAAACTTCGATGCCATTTTGGCCAGGCTAGATTGTAGCTAAGCGGACAAGACATCTTTACGCCTGTTGAGGCACGGATTAGAGATGGTTAAGCAGGGTGACCTACCATTAATGCAATACTACGACGAAGTTGAGAAAAAGCTAACGCTTGTCACCAACAAGATCGTAATGACGCATGAACAAGAGGGGACTGACCTGCTTAACGCTGAATTCAGAGCCAACGCTCTACATGCTTTCATTTCAGGGCTCAAGAAGTCCCTCAGAGCTGTGGTCTTGCCGGCCCAACCAAAAGACCTGCCATCTGCACTGGCTTTGGCTAGAGAAGCAGAAGCAAACATAGAGAGAAGCATGTTTGCAAACTCCTACACCAAGAGCCGCTTCCAAGGGAAACCCAATAGAGATAACATGGAAGAGCAGGGACAGGATACGAACCCGCATTTTGTCAGACGTCAAAAGAGTAACGTTAACGGACAGACCAATATTGACAATCAGGCGCATGCTCCTCAGCCAATGGAGGTCGACTCGTTCTCCAGATTTAGACAGCGCACTGAGCATAACAAGAACCACCCTAATGACTCGAATGCTTCTAAGAGAAGAAATTGCTCAGAACGCTCGACAGGACCGAGACGACAACGTCTTAACAACGTTGTCCAAGAGGCTCCTAAACCCAAAGACCCCAAAGAAGAGTATGAAAAAGCAGCAAAGGCTGCAGTCTAAGAGATCGACAGTGAGAATGAGTACGCACCCAGTGGAGACTCATTGAATTTTTTAGGGGACGCTCCCGGCTGTCGTTTTTTGAACGACGGTTGGCTGGGAGAACTTTAAGGATGTTAATCGATATAAGGCCCGTAAAAGAGCTGCAAGATGTAATGCCGGTCGCCAGCCCTTTTTCGGTGAGCTCAATACATGGCTCTACCGAAATTAAACACAAGTGCTTACTGAAAATTTTCAAGCACACCACCCCATTTTTTCTTCAGACTCTCTCAACGCGTTCAATGCTTTTATAGGCTTGGACCTGTTAACACAGGCCGGGGTAAAGTTAAACTTAGCAGAGGACTCCCTAGAGTACCAGGGCATCTCTGAAAACCTTCACTATTTCAGCTGCCCCAACGTAAACTTTACTGATGTGAACGATATTGTTGTACCTGCCTCCGTTAAAAAAGAGTTCAAGGACACAATAATGAGGAGGAAAAAAGCTTTCTCCACTCCTAATGAACCTCTTCCATTTAACACCGCTGTCACTGCCACGATTCGCACAGAAGTCAATGATCCGGTGTACTCCAGAGCTTACCCACATCTTATGGGTGTTTCCGACTTCGTAAACAACGAGGTCAAGCAGTTGCTGAATGACTGTATTATCAGGCCCTCTAGATCACCCTATAACAGACCGACCGGCGTCGTGGACAAAAATGGGACTGACGCTTTCGGGAACCCGAACAAGAGGTTGGTCATAGATTTTAGGAAGCTTAACGAGCGAACCATTCCAGACCGTTACCCGATGCATAGTATTCCCATGATTCTAGCGAATCTTTTTACTACCCTTGACTTAAAGTCAGGATATCACCAAATATACCTTGCGGAGCATGACCGCGAGAAGACGTCAATTTCGGTAAATTTTGTCGTCTGTCATTCGGCTTGAGAAATGCAAGCAGCAATTTTCAAAGGGCGTTAGACGATGTGCTGAGGGAGCAAATCGGGAAAATATGTAACGTCTATGTAGATGACGTCATAATTTTCTCGGAGAACGAATCTGACCATGTCTGCCACATCGATACTGTGCTGAAATGCCTTATCAAGGCGAATATGAGGGTGAGCCAGGAAAAGACTAGGTTCTTCAAAGAAAGTGTAGAATACCTCGGCTTCATAGTGAGCAAGGTTGGAACTAAGTCTGATCCAGAGAAAGTAAAAGCCATTCAGAAATACCCTGAACCCAAAAGCGTCTACAGCGTTAGATCTTTCCTTGGTTTAGCCAGCTATTACAGAGTTTTTATCAAAGACTTTGCCGCTATAGCCCGTCCCATAACAGAAATTCTGAAAGGGGAACACGGTTCGGTGAGTAGGCATATGTCTAAGAAGATTTGTGTTGAGTTTAATGAAATTCAACGCAGCGCATTTCAAAGGCTTCGCAACATTCTGGCATCAGAGGATGTCATAGTCAAGTACCCCGACTTCAAAAAGCCCTTTGACATCACCACAGATGCATCACAAAGTGGCATCGGTGCAGTCCTATCACAAGAGGGTAGGCCGATTACCATGATATCCCGTACCCTGAAATAGGCTGAGCAAAATTATGCCGCAAATGAAAGGGAACTGTTAGCCATTGTATGGGCCCTAGCTAAATTACAGAACTTTCTGTACGGCTCCAGGGAAATCAATATATTCACTGACCTCCAGCCTCTCACGTTCGCTGTTGCCGACAGGAACACGAACGCTAAGATACAAAGGTGGAAAACCTATATAGACCAACATAACGCCAAGGTTTTCTACAAACCTGGCAAAGAAAATTTCGTGGTAGATGCCCTGTCCAGGCAAAATCTTAATGCCTTACAAAACGAACCACAGTCAGACGCTGCGACTATGCACAGCGAGCTCTCCCTGACCTAAACGGTCGAAACCACTGATAAACCTTTAAATTGCTTTAGAAACCAGATCATTCTGGAGGCAGCACGTTTTCCATTCAAGCGAAACCTAGTGTTGTTCCGAAGCAAAACTCGCCACTTGATCAGTTTTACTGACAAAGGTTGTTTATTAAAAGCCATGAAAGAAGTCGTTAATGCTGACGTCGTAAACGCTATTCATTGCAACTTGCCCATTCTAGCAAGTTTCCAACACCACCTTATTTTGCAGTTCCCAGCCACTCAATTCCGTCACTGCAAGAATGTCGTGTTAGATATAACCGATATAAACGAGCAGTTAGAAATCGTCACTGCAGAGCACAAGCGTGCGCACAAAGCCGCGCAGGAAAATATTAAACAAGTCCTTCGAGACTACTATTTTCCAAAAATGTGCTGCCTTACAAAGGAAGTGGTAGCTAATTGAAGGGTATGCACCCAAGCAAAGTACGATAGACACCCGAAGAAGCAAATGCTCGGGAAACGCCCATACACAGTTATACTGGCGAAATGGTGCACATTGACATATTTTCAACAGACAGGAAGCTGTTCCCCACGTGCATTGACATAATCTTTAAGTTTGTAGTAGTGCAACCGGTTACGTCCAGAACTATAGTGGACATCACAGGCCCCCTATTGAAAATTATCAACTTTTTCCCCAACATCAAAACGATCTATTGCGACAATGAGCCCGCATTCAACTCAGAGACAATTACTTAAATGCTCAAGAACAGCTACGGCATCGACATTGTGAATGCTCCTCCGCTTCACAGCTCGTCCAATGGCCAAGTTGAACGGTTCCACAGCACCTTGACAGAAATAGCCAGATGTTGGACAAAAAGACAAACGACACAGTAGAGCTCATCTTGAGGGCCACGGTGGAATATAACAAAACCGAGCACTCGATTACTTGTGAGAGACCAATTGAGGTTGTTCACTCAGGGGCTTACGGGCGCTGCCTAGAAATCAAGGCAAGATTAGTAAAGGCACAACAAGACCGCATCGGAAGATGCAACCCATCCCGGCAAAACCGTGTGTTCGAGGTAGGAGAACACGTGTTTGTAAAGAACAACAAGAGGTTAGGAAATAAACTGACCCCACTTTGCACGGAACAAAAGGTGCAAGCAGACCTGGGAACGTCTGTTCTTATTAAGGGGAGGGTGGTCCACTAGGACAACCTCAAGTAGGCATTCCTCTTGCAGTTAGTTAGTAGGTTACTTTTAAAAAAGCCCGAGCAATGTAGTCTCACCCTGTATCTTAATTCCAGGTTTGCCCTCATGATGTTCATTACCCTAGCAATAGTGAATGCACGGATCACCGACTTTTCGCATGCCAATTACATCCCTGTCGTAGATGATGATGTGCTGGTTTTTGAATAGCGTGACCTCTTGGGGCATTCAAGCAATCTGTCCGAGTTCGCTTTTATGAAAGACGAAACAGAAAAATTGTCCGAGTCTTTTCGCCATTCTCATATGCGTAAGTTACTAAAGGTCGATACCGACCATCTTAGAACTTTGTTGTCCGTCCTCAAAGTACACCATAGGATCGCTAGGAGTCTAGATTTCTTAGGAACAGCCTTAAAGGTAGTGGCGGGTACCCCCGATGCCTTAGACATTCTAAAGATTAAGATTACAGAGGCTCAACTAGTAGAGTCTAACTCAAGGCAGATAGCCATAAATTCAGAAACCCAGAAACAGATAAAAATGTTATTTGGCACCATCACTAAGGTGAACAATGCCTGTAAGAGCGACTTGGTTGACAGTCCACATTTATATGAAGCACTGCTGGCAAGAAATAGGATGCGATCAATAGAAATTCAAAACATAATTCACACTATTACTTTGGCCAAATCAAACATAGTAAACCCCACAATTCTTGACCATGCCGATTTGAAATCACTTCTAGAACAAGACACCCCAATTGTTAGCTTAATAGAAGCCTCCAAGATCAGGGTCCTCCAGTCCGATAATAGCATTCATATTCTAATTGCCTTTCCAAGAAATAAGTTCAGTAGCGAGAAAGTCGCCGTCTACCCTGTGTCTCACCAACACATCATCTTACGTCTCGATGAGGACACACTGGCCGAATGCGAGCATGACACCTTTGCGGTCACTGGATGCACAGACACCACGCACTACACGTTCTGCGAGCGGTCTCGGTGCGAAACCTGTGCGCGCTCGCTCCATGCAAGAAGTGCTGCTCAATGCCGCACTCAACCTAGCCACTTGCAAGAAGTAACTTCCGTAGATGACGGCGTTTTGATAATCAATGAAGCGTCAGCTCGCGTTAGCACCGATGGCAGCCCAGAAATACTAGTCGAAGGGACCCACCTGGCGTCCTTCGAGCGAACGGGAACCATCAACGGCTCCGAGTTCGTAAACCTACGGAAAGCATTAAGCAAGCAGCCAGGCATTGTACGTTCACCATAACTTAACATCGTCGGCCATGACCCTGTGCTCAGCATCCCTCTGCTACACCGGATGAATAACGAGAACCTACACTCCATCCAAAGCTTTAAGGATGATATGGAATCTGAAGATTCGCCTAGACTTTGGTTCGCAGCCGGTGTGGTTCTGAACATTGGTTTAATCGTCTCTCTCGCCCTTTATCTGGTATTTAGGAGAAGACGAGCCTCCAGGGAGATACAGCGAACAATCGACACATTCAACATGACCGAGGACGGTCATAGCAACTAAGTAGCTTTATACAAACAATGCTGAAGCGCCAGAATTGGGTTCAGCGCTCCGCACAAAGAACGTCGGGTAGCGGAAAGCTGACACTTCTCTTTCGGAGTGTTGCTTCACGTTGCAAGGAATGCTGAGTCGGCTTGCCGACTTGTTTTGGTGGCGCGATGCATTGCTGTGAGGGTAAACTTAGTTTTGCATATTGTCAACTCCTTAGTCTTAGTTTTGGATTGTAATAAAGCACTACTTTGCTCCGGCATTCGACCGTAAACATACTTGAATTACTTATCATTTACATTGCTACGCCAAAAGGCTAGCAAATTACACTAAAGGGGGCGAAGTCAAGCACTCCACCATAATCTTCATATAAAACTCGACGCACTCGTCGCACCGCCGCCGTCTCGGGAGAGGAATCTCCGGATCGCCGTGGGAACACACTCATATAACTTAGATACCGTTTTTGGCATGCGTCTTCTTGACGCCAGTTAGCAACTGCGCAATGATTGCAATTATTGCATCATCCATTCGGTCGCACACTATATTTGTCTCGCTCTTACGCAGTGTCAGACCGAGGCTACGCAGAACAGTCAACTCTGTTGGGCTTGTGGATCGTGTGCAATAGAAGGCATCTTCCTATCTTTGTCACTTTTTCTTTATTAGTTATGACATTCATTACAAGATAATAACTCATATCAGTGATTATACTTAAAAACTAAGGAATTAAATAAATAATATCGATGCGACAAATACAATTTGTACACCAAACAAATTTTTTATATGTTTTTACGTACTTCTTGTATATTAATTACAAATATACTGAATGATAATTATGTTATGGAATCATTAGTGAATATATTGTATGAAATCAATATACCTTGGCTTCTTCCAAATGTGTAATAATTGTCTTTTCATTACTTTCATATTTCGAAGCCAAGCTTATTCATAAATAATACGACTGTCAAACTGATATATGTATAAGTTATCTGAATCTTCTATCCGGTGTCCAGGGGGTTCTCTTCTGCGTAGAGGTTCGCCTTGACACTTATTTAGGAAGATTTCGTTGGAGGGCTTGACTTCGCCTCCTTAGTTATATTGCTAGCCTTGTGGCGTAGCAATGTAGTTTAATAAGAAAAGGGTTTTTTTACGGCTATGTGCCGGATTGGAGCTGTGGTTTATTGAGCACCTTTATAAGAGCTAAAAGTAGAGACAATATTCTTTGCTAAGTTAACACTACGCGACAATGCATGGCGCCACCAAGACATGAGCGGCAAGCGGACTCAGTATTCCTTGCGGCGCAGCGCAACACTCCAAACAAAAAAGCACAGAGCGCTGAACTCAATTATGGCGCGTCAGCATTGTTTATGCGAAGCTACTTAGTTGCTAAGGGAATATGAACTTGATTGTTTGTTAACTATCCCCCTCAGGTTTTTGACCGTCCTCGGTCAAGCTGAACTTGTCGATGGTCCGCTGCATCTCCTCGGAGGCTCGTCTTCTTCTTAACACCAGGTAAAGTAAGAAAGAGCCAATCAGACCGACGTTCAAGATGACACCAGCTGCGAACCAGACCATAGGCGAGCCTGCAGATTCAACTTCTTCCTTAAAGCTTTGGATGCAGCGCAAGTTTTCGTTGTTCATTCTGTGTAGCAGAGGGATACTGAGCACCGGGTCGTGGCCGACGATGTTACGTAATGGAGACCTGACGATCCCTGGTTGGTTGCTTAGTACCTTTTGAATGTTTACAAATTCAGTACCATTGATGGTTGCCGTTTGCTCGAAGGTCACCAGGTGCGTTCCCTCGATCAGAATCTCTGGCCCACCATCTGTGCTAACGTGGGCTGTTGCTTCGTTGATTATCACAACACCGTCATCTACAGGCGTTATTGCTTGCCAGTGCACATTGGGCCAGCGAGCCGATTTTTCGACTAAAATTAAAGTTTTAAAGCTAGGTTCTTTTCGTACATATGATAGTGTCGATGCATATAAAAACATATCCAAGTTTCAGACCGATCTGACCACGCCTTCCCTAGCCGCCCATATTAGATAGGTTTCCTCTTATTCTTAATTGTACGGTAATTAATAATGCTAGCGCTCGTTAAATTCATCAAATGTTTTTAATTAATTTTTTTTAACACATAACCTTAATATTAATAACTAAAAAATAACAATGCATTCAAAATAACTATAAATAAGTATTTAACATTTAAAAATGTTCATAAAAGTCGCGTTCTACATCAATATCCATTGAAAACGGATTTTCAGAGTCAGAATCTGAATCACTATCACTATTGTTAGCATCAAAATCGGGAACATTGCTATTATTGTTCATGTTAATAAAATTTAGCAAGTTTGGTGATTTCAAAAGGTCGATTAGTTTATTTTGCTGGCCCAATTATTTTGTTAGATAGATGCTCGACACAAGAGATCTGATGAATCCATTGCTCTGTGGAAAACGTCTGCTATGTTGTTCTGCCGTGTACTCTTTCGAGCATGAGCTTTGGATTTGAAGACAACAATGAACTTACTATTATAACCATGTTGGCCGAAAGCCATTTGGAATGCTTTGTCTTAAATCTGGCCATATTTCTATTACAAATTGCCAAATTCTTTTGTATGTAAAGGTGAAAGCTTCTCACTTTGGTGTTTATTTCATCCTTTTTCTCCGTGCTTAAGTCGAATTCTTTCAGTTCATCATAAATCCAACTCGAAACGGAAGATGCGCTACGATTGTTTTGTATGTAGATATCAAGCAGTTGCTCATAGGCGAACTCAACCACAGCTGTATTATTAAGGATTATACACAGCGGAGCAAAAAGGAGCAAACAAGATATTTAAAATTAGTTTATATACACTTTGCACTATAATGACACATAATTACTTTTTGGCACAAATTGGCACAAAATTAGTTATACTCCACAAAAGACGTGTTAGCAGGTTAGCTTTTTCAACATTTGGACAACACGAATAAACGCACACAAAAAACACATTAACAAACATGAACGAAATTTTTTTTTAACACAAATATTCTACATACATTGGTCCTTCTTTTCCATAATTTTTGTGAAAATTGGTTAAACTACAAAAAATTTTGGCACGCTCGCAAGTCATCAAAATTTTTCTCGCGCTTTTTAGTTTCGCACGCATGCAATCAAACAGCTGACTTAGAAGGGCTGCCAAAATTTCAGGGATACATCCAAGCAACTAAAATCTTTTGATTGATTTTAGTCGAAGTATATACTTTTCAAATTTTATTATTAAAACAGGTTTACTTTCTATGAAAAATTTGAATTTTCGTCGAAATATCGGCTCGCTGGCCCAATGTGCAGTGGCTGGGTTTTGTGGAGTGAACGCGCGCATGATTCGCGCCGGGACCGTTCGCAGAACGTGCGTTGTGTGGTCTTAGTGCATCCTGTGACCGCGAAGGTGTCATCTTCACATTCCGCCAGTGTGTCGTCGTCGAGGCGTAAGATGTTGTGTTGATGGGAGACCGGGTAGACAGCGACCTTCTTGCATCTGAACTTAAGCCTTGGGTAGGCTATTAGTAAATGGATGATGTTTGCGGACTGAAGGACTCTAATTTTAGATGCTTCTATTAAGCTTACTATAGGAGTGTCTTGTTTGACAAGCGATTTCAGATTGGCATGAACAAGGATTGTGGGGTTTTCTATATTCGACTTGGCCAGCGTAATGGTAAGAATCAAATTTTGGATTTCTGTAAAAAGCATCCTATTTCTTGCCAATAGTGTTTCGAATAGATGTGGGGTGTCAACCAAGTCGTTTTTTCGGGCATTAATTATCTTATTTATTGTGTCGGTTAATCTATTAATCTGTTTTTGAGTCTCTGAGTTGATGATTATCTGCCTAGAGTTAGATTCCACTGAGTCTCCGTTATCTTGATCTTTAGGAAATCGGAGGCATCAGAAGTACCCGCCACTACCTTCAAGGCTGTACCTAAGAAGTCTAAGCTCCTGGCAATCCTGTGGTGAACATTAAGGACGGACAATAAAGTTCTCAGGTGATCTGTATCAACTTCTAGCTACTTACGCATATAGGATTGGGGAAAGGACTCGGACAGTTTCTGTTTCGTCTATCATGATAGCGTACTCGGAAAGGTTACTTGAATGTTCAAACACCAGCACATCCCCATCTAACACGGTAATGTATTTGGCATGCGCAAAGTCGGTGATCCGAGCATTCGCTACCATCAGGGATATTAACATCATGAGGGTGAACCTGGAAATTAAAGACAAAGTGAGTCTCCAGTGCTCGGATTTTTCTTAACATAACTTATTAACTAACTGTAAAGGGAGCGCCTACTTATGGACCACCCTCCCCTTAATGAGAACAGACATTCCTAGGTCTGTTTGCACCTTATGTTCCGTGCATAATGGGGTCAGCTTGATTCCTAACCTTTTATTGTTTTATACAAAGACCTGTTCTCCTACCTCAAACACCCGGTTTTGTCTGGTCTGGGTACATCTTTCGATGTTGTCCTGCTGGGCTTTAACCAATCTGGCCTTGATGTTTAGGCAACGCTCGTGGGTATAACCTCAATTGGCCTCTCACGAGTGACCGAGTGCACGGTTTGGTTATATTCTATCGTTGCCCTCAGGATTAGTTCTACTGCGTCATTTGTCTTTTTGTCCAACTTCAGACATCTGGCAATTTCTGCCAGTGTGCTGTGGAACCGTTCAACTTGTCCATTGGAGTGGGGGCGCATTCACTATGTAAATGTCGAAGCTGTTCTTGAGCATTGAGCTGACAGTTTCTGAGTTGAATGCGGGTTCGTTGTCGCAATATACCGTTTTGATATTGGGAAGAAGGTTAATAATCTTCAGCAGGGGTGCTGTGATGTCCACTATTGTTCTGGATATCATGGGTTCCACTATTGCAAATTTTGAAAATTTGTCAATGCAAGTCAGGAATAGCTTCCTGTCGGTTGAGAAAATGTCAATATGCACCATTTCACCAGTATAACTGGGGATAGGTGTTTCCCCGAGCTCTTGCTTCTTCGGGTGCCTGTCAAATTTTTTTTGGGTGCAGACCCTGCAATTAGCTACCACTTCCTTTGCTAAACTGCCCATTTTTGGAAAATAATAGTCACGAAGAACTTGTTTAAAATTTTCCTGCGCAGCTCGGTGCGCACGATTGTGTTCTGCAGTGATGATTCCTAACTGCTCTTTTTTATCGGATATATCTGACACGATATTCTTGCAGTAACGGAATTGGGTAGACGGGAAATGCGTAATGGGGTCGTGTTGAAAACTTGCTAGAGTAGGCAAATCGCAATGAATCGCGTTTACAACGTCAGGGTTAACGACTTCTTTTAGGGTTTGCAATAAATGACTCTTGTCAGTGTAACTGACCAAGTGGCGAGTTTTGCTTCGGAACAGGACTAGGTTTCGCTTGAGAGAAAACCGTGCTGCTTCCAGGATGATCTGGTTTCTAAAGCAATTTAAAGGTTTATCAGTGGTTATCAGCCTGTTTCAGGGTACGGGATATCATGGTAATAGGCCCTCTTGTGATAGGACTGCACCGATGCCACTTGCCGACGCAAATGTGGTGAGGTCAAAGGGCTTCTTGAAATCGGGGTATTTGAGTATATCATCCTCGGATGCTAGAATGTTACGCAGCCTTTGAAATGTGTACTATTGAGTCTCATTAAACTCAACACGAATCTTTTTGGACATGTGTCTACTCACCGAACCATTTTCCCCTTTCAAGATATCTGTAATTGGACGGGCTATGACCGCCAAGTCTTTGATAAAGACTCTGTAGTAGCTGGCTAAGCCAAGGAAAGATCTAACTTTGTAGACGCTATCTGGTTCAGGGTTTTCTTGAATGGCCTTTAACTTTTCCGGATCGGATTTAGACCCGTCCTTTCTTACTATAAAGCCGAGGTATTCTACACTTTCTTTAAAGAACCTAGTCTTTTCCTGGCTTACTCTCATATTGGCATCGATTAGGCATTTCAGCACAGTATCGATGTGGCGGACGTGGTCGAATTCGTTTTATGAGAAAATTATTACGTCATCTACATAGACATAACATATCTTCCCAATTTGTTCTCTTAATACATCGTCTAAAGCTCTTTGAAAAATGCTGCTTGCATTTAAGACGAACGGCAGACGGGAAATTTCGTATTTGCCGCCATTTACCGAGAACGACGTCTTCTCACGGTCATGCTCCGCAAGGTATATTTGGTGATAAGATCAACGGTAGTGAAGATTCGCCTTGCCCAGATTCGCTAGAATCATGAATGCTGGGCATGGGGTAACGGTGTGGGATGGTCCGCTCATTGAGCTTTCTGAAATCTATGACCAACCTCTTTTTCGGGTTACCGAAGGCGTCGGTGACTTTTTTGTCAACAACCTACGTCGGTCTGTTGTAGGGTGACCTTGATGGCCTGATAATGCCATCCTTTAGCAGTTGTTTGACTTCGTTGCTTACGAAGTCAGAAACACCCATGGGGTTTGGGTAAGCTCTCGAGTACACCGGTTCGTTGTCTACTGTCGTGTGAAGCAGAGAAGGCCTTTTTCATTCTCAAGATTGTGTCCGTGAACTCCTTTTTAACGGAGGCAGGCACCACAATGTCATTCACGTCAGTGAAGTTTACACTAGGGCAGCTGAAATAATGAAGCTTTTCGCAAACGCCCTGATACTCCAGAGAGTCCTCAGCTAGGTTCAACTTAACTCCAGCCTGTGTTAACAGGTCCAAGCCTATAATAGCGTCGAACGAGTTGAGCGAATTTAATAGGAAAAATGGGGAGGTGTGCTTGAAAACCTTCATAAAGCACTTTTGCTTGATTTCGGTGGAGCCATGTATTAAGCTCACGCTCATCGCTTGGAGCGTACTGATTGTCACTGTCGATATCTTCGGCTGCAGCCTTTGCTGCCTCCTCGTACTTCTGCTTGGGGTCTTTTGCGTTAGTGTCTTTAGTCTTGGGGTTTTCTTGGACATCATTATTGATGCGTTGGCGTCTTGGACCTGTCGAACGGTCCGAGGAATTTCTCCTCTTAGAAGTGTTGGGCTCATTAGGGTTGTTCTTATTGTACTCGGTGCGCTGCCTGAACTTGGAGGACGAGTCGACCTCCATAGGTTGAGGTGCTTGCGCCTGGTTGTCATTATTATTCTGCCCACTGGTATTACCTTTTTGTCGCCTGACAAAGTGTGGATTTCTGTCTTGGCCCTGTTCTTCCTTGTTGTCTTTCCCTTGTCTACCCTGGAAGCGGCTCTTGCCGTTTCCAGACGTTTGTGCTCGTTCCTCTACAGCCTTGGCGTAGGAATTCGCGAACATGCTCCTTTCAATGCTTGCTTCCGCCTCTCTGGCCAAAGCCAGGGCAAAAGGCAAGTCTTTAGGTTGAGCCGGGAAAACCACAGCTCTAAGGGACTTATTGAGTCCCGAAGCGAAGGCATGCAGGGCATCGGCTCTTACTTCAGCGTTGAGTACGTCAGCGCCCTCTTGCTCGTGTGTCATAACAATTTTGTTGGTGACGAGCGTCAATTTATTTTCGACATCGTCGTAGTATTGCATCAATGGCAGGTCACCTTGCCTGACCATATCCAATCCCTGCCTCAGTAGGCGTAGGGATGTCTTGTCCGAGTACGTGCAGTCTAACCTAGCCAAAATGGCATCGAAATTCAACACAGTATTGTGAGATACGAGTAAGGCTCCAGCTGCGCCTCGAATTTTGTTTCGTAGAATGGCTACAGCCTGGTAGTGAGCACTGCTGCCGTTATAGGGCTTGAACAGGTCATAAGCGTATATGGCCGATTGCCTCCAGGCCACATATTCATCTTGGGTGCCACAAAACTATGGCACGGACTTGATTATGTCTAGTGGTAAGTCACACCTAACCTCAGGATTCACAGTAACCTTTTCGTACGTGACGATTTTCGGTGCTTCCACCTGCAAACTTTGTACCCGCGCAGCTAGGGAGTTTATCTGAGTTTGAAACTGAGACTGTTGTTGTGGTAATGCCTGTCTGGTATTTTCGACAAGTGCTTGGATCTGAGTGGGGTGATGCTGTTTATGGGGGGACTAGCTAACGGTTGATCTACTATCGGGCTTGCTCGTTCTTCCTCCCAACTGTCCTCACTCTCGTATTCAACTTGTATGTCTCTGTAAGTACCCGCACAACTCATTGGTTGGTTGACACAACACAAATATGTACTTTCGCCGAGCATAAGCGATCGGCTTATTAAATATGGCAGGAAAAAGTATGGAATATAATAAGTTTTTGTTGGGTCTGCAACGAACATTTATTTCGTCAAGGTATGCAATATTTCTTTTATAAGTTAGGCAATAAAAAGTATGCAATATTTATTTTATAAGCTATGCAATGTTTATTTTACTAAAGGGGTATGCAATAAAAGTTGCATGTGCCGAAAGTATGCAACGAAAAATTGGTCAAACCGATTTTCACAACCTTTACGTGGCCAACAATGAATTTGCTTTTGCCGTAGAAACGACTTGTCAAACTTACATGTTTTGTCGCTTAATTACCCTGTCAACTAGACTGTGGTTCTTGGTAAAGTTGGGCGCCAGTTATCTGAATCTCCTATCCGGTGTCCAGGAGGTCTTCCTTCTGCGTAGAGGTTCGCCTTGACACTTATTTAGGAAGATTTCGTTGGAGGGCTTGACTTCGCCTCCTTAGTTATATTGCTAGCCTTGTGGCGTAGCAATGTAGTTTAATAAGAAAAGGGTTTTTTTACGGCTACGTTCCGGAGTGCAGCTGTGGTTTATTGAGCAGCTTTATAAGAACTAAAAGTACAGACAATATTCTTTGCTTAGTTTACCCTACGCGACAATGCATCGCGCCACCAAGACATGAGCGGCAAGCGGACTCAGCATTCCTTGTGGCGCAGCGCAACACTCCAAATGGGAAGTGTCGGATTTCCAGCGCCGAACGGTCTCAGCACAGAGCGCTGAACTCAATTATGGCGCGTCAGCATTGTTTATGCGAAGCTACTTAGTTGCTAAGGGAATATGAACTTGATTGTTTGTTAACTTATATGAGTACTCATATACAGATCAGCATACACTGCTGTTCATGTAAGTGTTTTTTGACACGCAGCCCTCAAAGCGATAATTTTTCATTTTCATTCCTCTTATATTGCTCAATACATTCGTATATATAAACGATAGTACACTTCAAAGCGATCATTTTTCATTTTCATTCCTCTTATATTTCTCAATACATTCGTATATTTAAACAATAATACACTAAAAACTTCATTTCTTTTTAGGCCATGGATTTTAAAAAAACACATGGTCTATTAGGTTTGTCGGAATGTGCGTAATAGGCAGAAGGAGACATCTGCGACCCCATAAAGTATATATATTCTTGCTCAGGATCACTAGCCGAGTCGATCTAGATATGTCCGTCTGTCCGTCTGTATGAGCATCTGATCTCAGCTAATAAGAAAGCTAGAGACTCCACATTTAGCATTGTGCTTCCTGTATATCCTAGGCAGTAAACGTCATTTTCAAATTTCGGGTACTACGCCCACCGCCCCCGTAAATCAGAAATTTAATTTGAAATGCGATTATTAAGCAAACATTAAAGTGTTAACTTTCTGCGTTGGCATACATATAGATAAATACGTTGTGAACCTATTCTATAAATTGCAACCCGATCGGCTAATAAACAAAGAAGTTACGCGAGTTAACGTTTTCTATTGATTTGTGATGACTTGCCTACAAGCTACTGTCAGCCACGTGCGTTTTCGATCTTTTTAATGTGAAAATGGTTATGTCTGTGTATGAGATGGAAATAGTAATTTAGCCAATTGGCAAATAGTTGCAGCGATAATCAAATGTGTAGAGCAGCCGGCAATCAAGCAAAAGTGATGGAGGTTCGAACCCTCGGGAAGGCGGTTTGATTTTATTTTTACTTTTTTTTGACTATTTAATATTTTAATATTTTTATTATTAATAATTTTTTTTTTTTTTTCATTATTAAAAAATTTGATCTCATTTATCAAATTTCGACAAATAATCTTATTAAATATAAATAAATAACTCTCGGCTTTCTTGTGGTCATTCAATCTTGTAGTAGTGTTATTGTTGTACATGACATTTTGAGCAAATGGTCTAAAAATGCAATTTTAACAGGCGCGGAGCGCAGCGACGGTGGTCTAGTTGTTAGGATGACGAACTCCTATGCAAACGGTCAGGGTTTGATTCCCCACGGCGAAAAGAGAATTTCGCTATTTTAATTTTTTATGTGTTGTATTTCATATTTGTTTACATTTATATTTATAAAGCATATGCATTTTTTAATTATTTGCCATTTATTTATATTTATCTAATAATTTATATATTAAGTGTTACATTTTGCCTTTTAAGAAGTTTTGCATGCTGTACTTATGCGTGCATGCATACAATACATGCACGCGAAGCTCACACATGCATACGTATGTATATGCGTGTGAGGCAATACACAAAACATAAGGCAGGTCTGTGTAATTTTAACGGACGTCTTAATTAAAGAAGAAGCAGTTGACACTGGTGTGTGTGGATGTAACGAATTTTGGCGCCAAAAATTCACATATCTCTCTCTTGTATGTAAAAATAAACTGAATATCCATGGCCTCTTACAGTCACCGAGTGACTGTAGCCATTTCGACTTGTTTTATGTTGAACTCTATATATTTATATTTGAATTTATTTTATTTCCAGACTGCCGGCAAGACAAACACTCCACTCCCATATTAACATTTTTTCATATGACTTGCCTTGCGTGATATCACTCCACATATAAGGGTTTTTTGACACGCAGCCTTCAAGCCGATTTTTTCATATGAAATCCTTTCCTAGTACATTTTATTTGAATGTATTAATTATATAATACACTTAAAACTTAATTTCTTCTTGAATTCTATATTTTCCATTAATATATTTGAATTCATTTTATTTCCAGACTGCCGGCAAGACAAAAACTCCACAGTCATATGAAATTTCATATATACAATTTTTTTCATATAACTTTCCTTGCGCGACACCACTCCACCTATAAGGGTTTTTGACACGTAGCCTACAAACCGACCATTTCTTTTTGAATTCTAGATTTTTCACTAGTATATTTGAATTCATTTTTTTTTTTTAGACTGCCGGAAAGACAAACACTCGAAATTGTACATATACCATTTTACTCATATGAAAAATTTTGTTTTATATAAGATTTTCATATTAAATTTGTACAAATGATTTTATATTTCTCGAATTCTATATGCCGCCGGCATGGCAAATAATACTCCACAACCATATGAAATTTCATGTATAATAATTTCATATGAAAAATTGTATTCATATAAGTTTTTATACCCGCTACTCATAGAGTAGAAGGGTATTATAACTTTGTTCGAACCGAAAATGTATGTAACAGGCAGAAGGAGACATCTCCGACCCCATAAAGTATATATATTCTGAATCAGTATCAACAACCGAGTCGATATAGCCATGTCCGTCTGTCCGTCCGTCCGTCCGTCTGTCTGTCCGTCCGTGTGAACACCTGGATCTCAGCTATTATAAGAGCTAGAGTTTCCAAATTTGGTGACAATATGTGTTATTACTGCAGGCCGATCAAGTTTATTTTGGATTTTAGCCCCCACCCGCCCCTATAAATTGAAAAAAATTGATTACAGCCGCAATATTAGATCTACAGCAACAGTTTTATATATACGTTATAAATACCACCTTGCGGACGTTTTGTTAAAATTTCAGATTAAGATTGGACTATAAATATGGAAGATATTAAGGAAATAGTAGGGCCATGTGACCACGTGTTTTTATCTGTTTTGTTATGTTAGATATGCAAGATACAGGTTCAACTCCGGCGGCAAGCACTTTTTTTTCAAATATATGTACCAATATAATTTGCATTGATCATAATTGCAATTTTTTGACGTTTGCGTAAAAGACTCTGTGGCTGAGTGGATGTGGTCGTTGACTGTCGAGCGAAAGGGTGCGAGTTCGAATCCTACGCGCGATGCAAGTGGGTTTTTTGGGCGTGGACTAGCTTTTTTTTCAAGCATTTAAATTATTTTAAGTTTAGTATTTTAACTAAACAGAATTTTAAGGGGAGTGAGGTTGTATTATTGTCTACTACATGCACGAACGACACCAATAATAATTTGTTTTTTTCCTGTACGACAAGCTGAATGGACTCATAATGCATCTTTGCAGACCCAAATCAGAATGCGTTAATGGCAGAGCGGTTAGAGTTGCGGAGAGCATGGTTCAAGTTTCTTTGGAGGTCCATTTTTTTTTGTTTTTTTCTGTTTATACCCTTCGACCATTGAAAATGGTCAAAAAAGGGTATACTAACTTTGTGCAAAATGTATGTAACAGGCATAAGGAGGCGTGGCAGACCCCATAAAGTATATATATTCTTGCTCAGGATCACTAGCCGAGTCGATTGAGACATGTCCGTCTGTCTGTCCGTCTGTCCGTCTGTATGAGACAACAGATCTCAGCTATTAAAAAAGCTAGAGATACCAAATTTGGCATGAAGGTTCCTGTAAATCATAGGCAGATAAAGTTTATCTCAAATTTTTGATGCCACGCCCACCGCCCCCGCAAATCGGTTATTTGCGATTATTAAGCAAAGTATTAAATCCATAACGTTCTACTTTGGTATATATAAAAGCTGAATGCAATGTGAACATATCCTCCAAATTACAATCCGATCGGACCAATAACACAGAAGTTATTCAAGTCAACGTTTTCAGTACAAATGTTCGGTACGGGCAGCAGCCAACGTGCTGCTTTGAGCAGTTGACGCCGACGTCGACGTTGCGTCGTGTCGCTTTACTCTTTGTGCGCGTCGCTGTGTGAGTGCGAGCGAGTAAACCATATGTACTAGAAGTATTTGTGCAGAATTCTCTGTTTGAAATTATGAGTGTGGTTACACGTTTGTAACGGATTTTAAAATTGGGAGAAGGGTATCTTACTGTCGGGCGCCCGACTGTAGCCTTACCCACTTGTTTTATTCTTATTTTTTTGCATTATGCTATATCTTCTTTTCAAATGTTAACGAAGTTTTCGAAGATATTTCGCAGCAACACATTATAAGCGACAAATTTGGTTGGATGTATAGGCATAGGGATGTACATATATAGGCATAAAATAGCCGTCTCTTTTACACATTCATAATTAAAAGCCCTCTGATAAATTCTGACTTGCAACATCTAATAAGAACTACGTGCAACTTTTATAGTCAGAACAAATTTAAGACTGTGAGACGTGTTTTTTTCGCATAGTTGTAGCGGGTATACCACAGTCGGGCGCGCTCGACTGTAGCCTTTCCGACTTGTTCATATGAAAAATGTTGTCCATATATGAGTTTTATATGAAGACTTTGTTTCATATACGTTTTTCATATTAAATTTGTACATATTTTATGTTTCTTGAATTCTATATGCCGCCGGAAAGGCAAATAATACTCCTATAAATAATACTCATATATATTAATTGTATATGAAAAATTTTAGTCATATAAGTTTTTCATATAAAAAATGTTGTATAAGATTTTTATATGAAGACTTTGATTCATACAAGTTTTTCATTATCATCACATCACATTTTTTCATATGATTTTTTATTTCTTGAATTCTATATACCGTCGGCACGGCAAATAAACTCCGCAGTCATGTCAAATTTCATAAGTATTAATTTGATATGAAATATTTTATGCATATGTCGCAGATCATTTAAATTTAACATTTCTAGCAATTGCGTCTTTCTGCTTGGCACGCACCATGCAGGCGCCTTTTCTATTCTTTTAATGCGCGACAGACAACCGTTAGAGTTTCTGCTGAACGAAGTCTGGTCGTGGGTAGTTTGCACGAAAACGAGAAGCATACAGAAAAATGCAGTGTGCATTAGTATTGGTATATGCGGACTAGAATAAGTCTCCAAAATGTTTTGGTTTTGCATGTAGAGTAAAGAACTACGCATAATTCTGATTTTGTGAAAAGAGATTGGGTCAGTCAGATTTCGATCATTACGCATAACAGGTATGCCTCGCTCATGCGTCAGAAAACGTTGCGCAGACAACAACGAGAGTAGTGAAGAAGAAGGGCTTCCTGATGACTCTTCGACACATATAAGTTTTTCATATAAACAAATTTATTCATATAAGTTTATTTATATAAACCCTTTTGTTTATTAATTCTTTTTGTATGAAATTTTTCAATACGATCTTAAATATTTGATAGTTAAAATTTGATAAGTCCATTTTTTTTATTCGTGTGTTTAACACAGTATTTACTCAGTATACTTTTTTCTAAAGTTAATTTAATTAGATATGACAAGAAAATCTCCACATGTATATTATATTAATAAATAAATTATATATAATTAGGCCATGGATTTTAGGTTTGTCGGAATGTGCGTAACAGGCAGAAGGAGACATCTGCAACCCCATAAAGTATATATATTCTTGCTCAGGATCACTAGTCGTGTCGATCTAGCCATGTCTGTCTGTCCGTCTGTCCGTCTGTCTGTCTGTATGAGCGTCTGATTCTCAGCTATTAAGAAAGCTAGAGACTTAAAATTTTGCATTAAGATTCCTGTATATCCTAGGCAGTAAACGTTGTTTTCAAATTTCTAGTACCACGCCCACCGCCCCCGTAAATCAGTAATTTGTGATTATTAAGCAAAGTATTAAACTCATAACGTTCTGCTTCGGTATACATAAAGCTTAATACAATATGAACATATCCTCTGAATTACAATCCGATCGGATTATAAAACAAAAGATATTCAATCAACGTTTTCAGTACAAATGTTTGGTACAAGCAGCAGCCGGCGCACTGCTTTGAGCAGTTGACGCCGACGTCTACGTCGCGTCGTGTCGCTTTACTCTTTACTCGCTTGTCTGTGTGTGTGTGAGCGAGTCAGATATATTAAAATAAGTTAGGAAGAATTTTCTGTCAGGAGTCATAAGTGTGCTTACATGTTTGGTACGGATGTTAAAGGGTATCTGTCTGTCGAGCGCGCCCGTCTGTAGCCTTGCGCACTTGTTATACCCTTCGACCATTGAAAATGGTCAAAAAAGGGTATACTAACTTTGTGCAAAATGTATCTAACAGGCATAAGGAGGCGTGGCAGACAGTATATAAAGTATATATATTCTTGCTCAGGATCACTAGCCGAGTCGATCTAGCCATGTCTGTCTGTCCGTCTGTCCGTCTGTCTGTCTGTATGAGCGTCTGATTCTCAGCTATTAAGAAAGCTAGAGACTTAAAATTTGGCATTAAGATTCCTGTATATCCTAGGCAGTAAACGTTGTTTTCAAATTTCTAGTACCACGCCCACCGCCCCCGTAAATCAGTTATTTGTGATTATTAAGCAAAGTATTAAACTCATAACGTTCTGCTTCGGTATTCATAAAGCTTAATACAATATGAACATATCCTCTGAATTACAATCCGATCGGATTATAAAACAAAAGATATTCAATCAACGTTTTCAGTACAAATGTTTGGTACAAGCAGCAGCCGGCGCACTGCTTTGAGCAGTTGACGCCGACGTCTACGTCGCGTCGTGTCGCTTTACTCATTACTCGCTTGTCTGTGTGTGTGTGAGCGAGTCAGATATATTAAAATAAGTTAGGAAGAATTCTCTGTCAGAAGTCATAAGTGTGCTTACATGTTTGGTACGGATGTTAAAGGGTATCTGTCTGCCGAGCGCGCCCGTCTGTAGCCTTGCGCACTTGTTATACCCTTCGACCATTGAAAATGGTCAAAAAAGGGTATACTAACTTTGTGCAAAATGTATCTAACAGGCATAAGGAGGCGTGGCAGACAGTATATAAAGTATATATATTCTTGCTCAGGATCACTAGCCGAGTCGATCTAGCCATGTCTGTCTGTCCGTCTGTCCGTCTGTCTGTCTATCCGTCTGTATGAGCGTCTGATTCTCAGCTATTAAGAAAGCTAGAGACTTAAAATTTGGCATTAAGATTCCTGTATATCCTAGGCAGTAAACGTTGTTTTCAAATTTCTAGTACCACGCCCACCGCCCCCGTAAATCAGTAATTTGTGATTATTAAGCAAAGTATTAAACTCATAACGTTCTGCTTCGGTATACATAAAGCTTAATACAATATGAACATATCCTCTGAATTACAATCCGATCGGACTTATAAAACAAAAGATATTCAATCAACGTTTTCAGTACAAATGTTTGGTACGAGCAGCAGCCGGCGCACTGCTTTGAGCAGTTGACGCCGACGTCTACGTCGCGTCGTGTCGCTTTACTCTTTACTCGCTTGTCTGTGTGTGTGTGAGCGAGTCAGATATATTAAAATAAGTTAGGAAGAATTCTCTGTCAGAAGTCATAAGTGTGCTTACATGTTTGGTACGGATGTTGAAGGGTATCTGTCTGTCGAGCGCGCCCGTCTGTAGCCTTGCGCACTTGTTATACCCTTCGACCATTGAAAATGGTCAAAAAAGGGGTATACTAACTTTGTGCAAAATGTATCTAACAGGCATAAGGAGGCGTGGCAGACAGTATATAAAGTATATATATTCTTGCTCAGGATCACTAGCCGAGTCGATTGAGACATGTCCGTCTGTCCGTCTGTATGAGACAACAGATCTCAGCTATTAAAAAAGCTAGAGTCACCAAATTTGGAATAAAGGTTCCTATAAATCACAGGCAGATCGAGTTTATGTCAAATGTATGATGCCACGCCCACCGCCCTCGCAAATCGGTAATTTACGATTATTATTACACTGAAGTTATTCAAGTCAGCGTTTTCAGTACAAATGTTCGGTACGGGCAGCACCCGGCGCGCTGCTTTGACTCAGTTGACGCCGACGTCGACGTTGCGTCGTGTCGCTTTACTCTTTACGCGCTTCGCTGTGTGAGTGCGAGCGAGTAAGCTATATGTAATAGAAGAAATTGTGAAGAATTTTTGTTTGAAATTATGAGTATAGTTACACGCTTGTATCGGATTTTAAAAATTGGGAGAAGCGTATCTTACTGTCGGGCCCCGACTGTAGCCTTAAGCAAGAATATATATACTTTATGGGGTCTCAGGATCACTAGCCGAGTCGATTGAGACATGTCCGTCTGTCCGTCTGTATGAGACAACAGATCTCAGCTATTAAAAAAGCTAGAGTCACCAAATTTGGAATAAAGGTTCCTATAAATCACAGGCAGATCGAGTTTATGTTAAATGTATGATGCCACGCCCACCGCCCTCGCAAATCGGTAATTTACGATTATTATTACACTGAAGTTATTCAAGTCAGCGTTTTCAGTACAAATGTTCGGTACGGGCAGCACCCGGCGCGCTGCTTTGACTCAGTTGACGCCGACGTCGACGTTGCGTCGTGTCGCTTTACTCTTTACGCGCGTCGCTGTGTGAGTGCGAGCGAGTAAGCTATATGTAATAGAAGAAATTGTGAAGAATTTTTGTTTGAAATTATGAGTATAGTTACACGCTTGTAACGGATTTTAAAAATTGGGAGAAGCGTATCTTACTGTCGGGCCCCGACTGTAGCCTTAAGCAAGAATATATATACTTTATGGGGTCTGCCACGCCTCCTTATGCCTGTTACATACATTTTGCACAAAGTTAGTATAGTTTTTTAACCATTTTCAATGGTCGAAGGGTATAAAAACGTATATGGACATAATTTTTCATGGGAAAAACTTATATGAATAACATTTTTCAAATAAAACTAATACATGTAAAACTTTAATGGTTGTGGAATATTATTTGCCGGCGGTATATAGAATTTAAGAAATATAAAATCATATGAAAAAATTGCATATAAAAACCTTATATGAAACAAGGGTTCATATAAACAAGTCGGAAAGGCTACAGTCGAGCGCGCCCGACTGTGGTATACCCGCTACAACTATGCGAAAAAAACACGTCTCACAGTCTTAAATTTGTTCTGACTATAAAAGTTGCACGTGGTTCTTATTAGATGTTGCAAGTCAGAATTTATCAGAGGGCTTTTAATTATGAATGTGTAAAAGAGACGCCTATATTATGCCTATATAT
Source organism: Zaprionus kolodkinae (assembly GCA_018901885.1). Classification (NCBI taxonomy): domain Eukaryota; kingdom Metazoa; phylum Arthropoda; class Insecta; order Diptera; family Drosophilidae; genus Zaprionus; species Zaprionus kolodkinae. The sequence goes on along the minus strand of JAEIFM010000164.1, from coordinate 274,078 downwards.
GTACATCCCTATGCCTATACATCCAACCAAATTTGTCGCTTATAATGTGTTGCTGCGAAATATCTTCGAAAACTTCGTTAACATTTGAAAAGAAGATATAGCATAATGCAAAAAAATAAGAATAAAAACAGAAAAAAACAAAAAAAAATGGACCTCTAAAGAAACTTGAACCATGCTCTCCGCAACTCTAACCGCTCTGCCATTAACGCATTCTGATTTGGGTCGGCAAAGATGCATTATGAGTCCATTCAGCTTGTCGTACAGGAAAAAAACAAATTATTATTGGTGTCGTTCGTGCGTGTAGTAGACAATAATACAACCTCACTCCCCTTAAAATTCTGTTTAGTTAAAATACTAAACTTAAAATAATTTAAATGCTTGAAAAAAAGCTAGTACACGCCCAAGAAACCCACTTGCATCGCGCGTAGGATTCGAACTCGCACCCTTTCGCTCGACAGTCAACGACCACATCCACTCAGCCACAGAGTCTTTTACGCAAACGTCAAAAAATTGCAATTATGATCAATGCAAATTATATTGGTACATATATTTGAAAAAAAAGTGCTTGCCGCCGGAGTTGAACCTGTATCTTGCATATCTAACATAACAAAACAGACAAAAACACGTGGTCACATGGCCCTACTATTTCCTTAATATCTTCCATATTTATAGTCCAATCTTACTGAAATTTTAACAAAACGTCCGCAAGGTGGTATTTATAACGTATATATAAAACTGTTGCTGTAGATCTAATATTGCGGCTGTAATCAATTTTTTTTCAATTTATAGGGGCGGGTGGGGGCGTGGCTAAAATCCAAAATAAACTTGATCGGCCTGCAGTAATAACACATATATTAATAGCTGAGATCCAGGTGTTCACACGGACGGACAGACAGACAGACGGACGGACGGACGGACAGACGGACAGACGGACATGGCTATATCGACTCGGTTGTTGATACTGATTCAGAATATATATACTTTATGGGGTCGGAGATGTCTCCTTCTGCCTGTTACATACATTTTCGGTTCGACCAAAGTTATAATACCCTTCTACTCTATGAGTAGCGGGTATAAAAATTTACATGAACAAAATTTTTCAAATGAGAAGCTTATATGAATAAAATTTTTCATACGAAATTTATATTTGTGAAAAATGTGTTTTATATTGAAAACACGCAGTGAAAATTATTTGTAAATTTTTCCAATGAAAAACAAGTGGGTAAGGCTACAGTCGGGCGGCCGACAGTAAGAAACCCTTCTCCCAATTTTCGAAATCCGTTACAAACAAGTAACCACTTTCATAGTTTCAAACAGAGAATTCTGCACAAATACTTCTACTACATATAGCTTACTCGCTCGCACTCACACAGCGATGCGCGTAAAGAGTAAAGCGACACGACGCAACGTCGTCGTCGGCGTCAATTGCACAAAGCAGCGCGTCGGCTGCTGCCCGTACCGAACATTTGTACTGAAAACGTTGTCTTGAATAACTTCGGTGTTATTGGTCCGATCGGATTGTAATTTGTAGAATATGTTTATATTGCATTTAGCTTTATACATATTAAAGCAGAACGTTATGGGTTCAATACTTTGCTTAATAATCGCAAATAACCGATTTGCGGGGGCGGTGGGCGTGGCATCAAACACTTGATATAAACTTGGTTTGCCTATGGTATATAGGAAACTTGATTCCAAATTTGTTATCACTAGCTTTTTTAATAGCTGAGATCTGTCGTCTCATACTGACGGACAGACGGACAGACAGACGGACATGTCTCAATCGACTCGGCTATTGATCCTGAGCAAGAATATAAATACTTTATGGGGTCTGCCACGCCTCCTTATGCCTGTAACATACATTTTGCACAAAGTTCGTATACCCTTTTTGACCATTTTCAATGGTCGAATGGTATAAAAATTATAAATAACAAGTAGGTAATGCTACAGTCGGGTGCCCGACAGTAAGATACCCTTCTCCCAATTTTTAAAATCCGTTACAAGCGTGTAACTATACTCATAATTTCAAACCGAAAATTCTAAACAAATAATTCTACTTCATATAGCTAACTCGCTCGCACACACACAGCGACGAGCATAAAGAGTAAAGCGTACGAAGCAACGTCGACGTCGCATCAACTGCTCAAAGCAGCGCGCCGGGTGCTGCTTGTACCGAACATTTGTACCGAAAACGATGACTTGAATAACTTCAGTGTTATTGGTCCGATCGGATTGTAATTTAAGGAATATGTTTATATTGCAATCAGCTTTACACATTCCAAAGCAGAAATTTATAAGTTTAATACTTTTCTCTATAATCGTAAATTATCGATTTGCGGGGGCGGTGGGCGTGGCATCAAACATTTGACAAAAAGTTCACCTGCCCCGGATATATAGGAATCTTCATACCAAATTTGGTATCGCTAGCTTTTTTAATAGCTGAGATCTGTTGACTCAAACAAACAGACGGACAGACGGACGGACGGACAGACGGACAGACGGACAGACAGACGGACATGTCTCAATCGACTCGGCTAGTGATCCTGAGCAAGAATATATGTGGGAAACGAACCAGATCAGGGAACTAAAGTGAACAATAAAACAGAGAGCAAGAGAGTAACGCGCAGTGGCAACGCTTATTAACGGAAAAAACCAAAAGAAGGGACTTTGAGTTAAACGGTGAACGAGAGCAGTCGCAAGTTTTTCAATCGCGCTATATACTTATACAACTAGAGCTAAACAATTTTCATCAAACAATTAAATAATAATAATAATCAAGAACTATTGTCACTAAACAATATAAAGTGTACTATAAGCAATTAATTAAACAATAAAGTAACACTATAAAAGAAACTCACTACAATTTTGGGGGCTCGACCGAGATTGGCCCAAGTTGTGTATATATAAGTGCGAACATAGTGAGTGCGAGCGAAAAAGAACGTGACGCCGCATCAATTATAAGAAAAACGACAACGACGCAAAAAGTCACGGTGAAGCTGAAGCAATTGGAATTCAATTGACGACGGCGAGTAAAAGGTGTATGTGACGCCGAGTACATTGGAAGGCCAAAATATGTTGGAGATTCCGTATCTAGCGCTTGAAGAAATACGGCAGCAGCCAAAAGGTGTTGGAGACGCTGCGTTTATTCAAAAGCACAACGGCGGTGACCAAATTTGAAGGCCACGCCGTAGAAATTGCAAGCTAATAATCGAAAAAAAAACCGAATAACGATAGTGACGTCGCATCAGTGGCAGAAGAAAAACACCAAAACGACGGCAGAAGTAGAAGAAAGGTGAAGCAACCAGAAAAACGACAGTCGCATCAGTGGCAGGAGAAACAGAAGAAGAATAACGGCGCATCGAAATACGGCGCAACATATACGAAGGCGATCGGACGGCGACGGCGACGAGAGAGGTGAACAGTGACGAGAGGCGAGGCAGTAGGAACGAACGAGGCGAGGACAACGAAGAGGCGAAAACGACGCTGCAAGTTGTGTATCGGTTGCTGTTAACATAGATTTAACAGAGTTGGCTAAGTAGTGTTGAAAACTTTAAAGAGAGGGTATGTTAAGTAGTTTTTCAGCTTGACGCAAAGAAATTACAGTTGATTTTATTTCGTATTGAGAATTTTGTACTGATAAATTTTATATTATTTAGAATGGATCGGATTGAAATTCTTGCGCTGCGCGTTGATGACCTACTAAATAAGCTGGCTGAGTTAAATTTGCAGACAAGTGGTACCAAAAGCATGCTGCAGCACGGACTCCTTGCTCACTACAGGTTAAACAATGAAGAACAAGACATTTCGGACGGTGAGTCAGTAGCAACTTCACCAATGATGACAAATGAAAATAATAGGTCATGGTTTACTTTAAAAGATTTCGAGGGTAGTATTTCAGAATTTTCAGGTACGATAGGTAGTGTTGATGTTGATAAGTGGATAAATGAGGTAGAAGAAAGTGGGAGTACAGTTTAGTGGAACGAATTACAAATGTTTATCTATGCGAAGCAGCTTTTACGAGGTGCTGATAGATCGTTTGTCAAAAGGCAACAAAACATTCGTAGTTGGGAAACATTGAAAACAGTATTGCCAGATGAGTTCGAAGTTAAAGTGTCATCAGCAGAAATACATCGAAGATTAAATAGACGACAGAAGAAAAAAGATGAGAGTTTGCATGAATTCTTCTACGCACTGATGGAAATCGCCAAGCCAGCAAAGCTTGAAGATGAGAGTATTATAGACTATTTCGTTAGTGGCATTCAGGATTCCCCTGCAAACAAAGAAGTGCTGTATCAAGCAAAAACATTAAAAGAGCTAAAAGCTAGTTTGGATGTTTACAAGAAAGTTTGTAGTTCAAGCAAGTCATCAAACAAGCCTAGATCATTCGTTGATAAACAGAGTTCTGAATCTAAGAAGATTATCAGTGACAACAAGACACGTAAATGTTTCAAGTGCGATGACGATACCCATTTGCTAAAAGATTGTAGGAAGAAAGATTTAGTTTGTTTTAAGTGTAACCAAACAGGACATCGCGCATCAGAAAGCAAAATAGATGGAAAAGTTAAGCAAGATCAAAATACAAACGTCGTACAAGATAGGAAGGAAGAGTTAAAGCCATTAAGCATTTTCACTCCTTCAGGTTTAGAGTTAAAAAATGTGCAGTATAAGTCAATGATGTTTCAAGGATTAGTTGATATAGGAGCTGACCTTTGTCTTATACGCAGAAGTGTTTATCACATTTGAGTAGTGTGCAAAAACAGAAAGCTTTAAGTCTAATTGGAGATTATAAGCAAATTCGAAATTGTTCGATACCAGTGAAGATGAAAATACTGTTAACCGATGATTTACCAGTATTCCAACAACCAAGACGTTTGACAGAGTGTAAACAAAAGATTGTGGATGATCAAATTCAGGAATGGTTGCGTGACAAGATTATAAGCACAAGTGGGTCGAAATACGCATCACCAGTGCTTGTTTCGAAAAGGAATGGGAAAAAACGATTGTGTTGTGAATATCGTAAATTAAATGAAAAGATAATTCGTGATCACTTTCCAATGCCGCAGGTTGACGTTGTAACTAACTAATTAACTAATGGTTTCTTTCATGTACCCGTTGAGTTAGAATCGCAGAAATATACCTCCTTTGTAACACAAAAGGGACAGTATGAATTTCTGTATGTGCCCTTCGGTATAACAAACTCACCTGCAGTTTTTACTCGATTCATAATGGCAGTCTTAGGGGAACTAATCAACAGTGGAGATGTAGTAGTATACATGGATGATGTGATTGTACCCAGTAATAATGTGTGTCAAGGATTGGTAAAGCTTGAGAAGGTGTTAAGTGTTGCCAGTAGAAATGGATTAAAAATAAATTGGTCGAAATGTCAGGTATTGCGGAAGAAAGTTAACTTTTTGGGGTATATAGTTGAGTGTGGTACTATTAAGCCTTCTGGAGAGAAGACAAGTGCTATCGTTAATTTTCCTTTGCCAAATGATAAAAAAGATGTACAAAAATTCTTAGGATTGACGTCGTATTTCCGCAGATTTGTCAAAGACTATGCAGTGACTGCAAAGCCATTGTCGGACCTGTTAAGGCAAAAGTTTTAACAAATTTGAATTTGACGTACTGCAGAAGATAGCATTTGAACAATTGAAAGTAGCATTAACTTCTAATCCCGTATTGAAATTGTACAATCCTAAATTTGAAACGGAAATCCATACAGACGCTTCAAAATATGGTTTCGGTGGTGTATTAATACAAAAAGACCCGGAAGATTGTTTCTTTCATCCGGTTCAATACATGAGTCGTAAGACTAACTAATGTGAAGAAAAGTATTATTCTTATGAGCTTAAAATTCTTGCAGTTATCGGTGCATTAATGAAGTGGCGTGTGTATGTGTTAGGTTTGAAATTTAAGATTGTGACTGACTGCAACGCGTTTACAATGACGATGAAGAAGAAGGATGTTCCTTTGAGGGTAGCTAGGTGGGCATTATACCTTCCAAGACTTTGATTATCAAATAGAAAATCGCTCAGGGACAAGAATGAGACATGTTGATGCGTTGAGTAGAGTATCATGTTATATGCTGTGTGATACTGTTGTACATCGATTGAAACAAGCACAACTACTTAATGAATGGACGAAAGTAGTGAGAAGCCTTGTAGAAAATAAAGGGTATGAAGATTATTATATAGAAAACGAAATACTTTTTAAAGATCCTAATCGCGAGCTTATTGTGGTACCGTCGCAGATGGAAAATGAAATAATCACGATAATCATAAGCCAGGACATTTTGCTGCAAAGAAAACGCAAGATTTAGTTGAGAAAGCTTATTTCATACCAAAGCTTAAGGAATAGGTTGTTCGTGTTGTCGACAGTTGTGTGGAGTGTATTGTATTTAATTCGAACGAGACCCCGATTGGAAAGGGAGATAGACCGTTGATGACGTATCACATTGACCATGTTGGGCCAATGGAGATGACGAGCAAGCGCTACAACCACATTTTAGCTATAGTTGACGGTTTTTCTAAATTTGTATGGTTGTATCCCACCCGTAGCACAGGAGCAGAAGTAGTTTTAAGTTGTCTAGAGCGTCAGGCTACTAATTTTGGAAATCCTTTACGGATTATCTCTGATAGGGAAACTGCGTTCACTGCACAGGCATTTAAGTTGTATTGTGAGGAGCAGAAAATTCAGCATCTAGTGATTGCAACAGGTGTACCACGTGGCAATGGTCAGGTTGAAAGAATGGATAAGACAGTAGTGTCGATGTTGTCGAAGTTAAGTCATGAAAGTGCAGGAGACTGGTATAAGCATGTCAGTCAAGTGCAGCAAATAATCAATAGTACACCGCCTAGAAGCACTTTAGTGTCGCATTTTAAAATCTTGACTGGCACTGAAATGCGTCTTCCGAATGATCTAGAGCTCAATTTGTTGATAAAGGAATCCTTAGTGAAGGAGTTAGATGAGGAGAGAGAGCTGGTGCGCGCAGAAGCTTCCGAAAACATAAAACAGTTACAGATAGAAAATAAAAGGGTTTTTGATTTAAAACGCAAAGGTGAAAAAATGTATAAAATAGATGATTTAGTAGCTATTAAGCGTACTCAGTACGGAACTGGGTTAAAGTTGAAAGGAAAATTTCTAGGACCTTACAAAGTTGTTAAGATAAACAAACACGGAAGGTATGACGTAGAAAAACTTGGAGACGGTGATGGACCTTTTAAGACATCGACAGTCGCAGAATATATGAAGCCGTGGGGAAATTCATTCGGGTCGAATGATGTGTCAGGAGGGCCGATTGTGGGAAACGAACCAGATCAGGGAACTAAAATGAACAATAAAACAGACAGCAAGAGAGTAACGCGCAGTGGCAACGCTTATTAACGGAAAAAACCAAAAGAAGGGACTTTGAGTTAAATGGTGAACGAGAGCAGTCGCAAGTTTTTCAATCGCGCTATATACTTATACAACTAGAGCTAAACAATTGTCATCAAAAAATTAAATAATATTAATAAGAATAACTATTGTCATTAACAATATAAAGTGTACTATAAACAATTATCATGAAACAATAAAGTAACACTATAAAAGAAACTCACTACAATTTTGGGGGCTCGACCGAGATTGGCCCAAGTTGTGTATATATAAGTGCGAACATAGTGAGTGCGAGCGAGAAAGAACGTGACGCCGCATCAATTATAAGAAAAACGAAAATTCGTTTACTGCCTAGGATATACAGGAATCTTGGTTTGCCTATGGTATATAGGAAACTTGATTCCAAATTTGTTATCACTAGCTTTTTTAATAGCTGAGATCTGTCGTCTCATACTGACGGACAGACGGACAGACAGACGGACATGTCTCAATCGACTCGGCTATTGATCCTGAGCAAGAATATAAATACTTTATGGGGTCTGCCACGCCTCCTTATGCCTGTAACATACATTTTGCACAAAGTTCGTATACCCTTTTTGACCATTTTCAATGGTCGAATGGTATAAAAATTATAAATAACAAGTAGGTAATGCTACAGTCGGGTGCCCGACAGTAAGATACCCTTCTCCCAATTTTTAAAATCCGTTACAAGCGTGTAACTATACTCATAATTTCAAACCGAAAATTCTAAACAAATAATTCTACTTCATATAGCTAACTCGCTCGCACACACACAGCGACGAGCATAAAGAGTAAAGCGTACGAAGCAACGTCGACGTCGCATCAACTGCTCAAAGCAGCGCGCCGGGTGCTGCTTGTACCGAACATTTGTACCGAAAACGATGACTTGAATAACTTCAGTGTTATTGGTCCGATCGGATTGTAATTTAAGGAATATGTTTATATTGCAATCAGCTTTACACATTCCAAAGCAGAAATTTATAAGTTTAATACTTTTCTCTATAATCGTAAATTATCGATTTGCGGGGGCGGTGGGCGTGGCATCAAACATTTGACAAAAAGTTCACCTGCCCCGGATATATAGGAATCTTCATACCAAATTTGGTATCGCTAGCTTTTTTAATAGCTGAGATCTGTTGACTCAAACAAACAGACGGACAGACGGACGGACGGACAGACGGACAGACGGACAGACAGACGGACATGTCTCAATCGACTCGGCTAGTGATCCTGAGCAAGAATATATGTGGGAAACGAACCAGATCAGGGAACTAAAGTGAACAATAAAACAGAGAGCAAGAGAGTAACGCGCAGTGGCAACGCTTATTAACGGAAAAAACCAAAAGAAGGGACTTTGAGTTAAACGGTGAACGAGAGCAGTCGCAAGTTTTTCAATCGCGCTATATACTTATACAACTAGAGCTAAACAATTTTCATCAAACAATTAAATAATAATAATAATCAAGAACTATTGTCACTAAACAATATAAAGTGTACTATAAGCAATTAATTAAACAATAAAGTAACACTATAAAAGAAACTCACTACAATTTTGGGGGCTCGACCGAGATTGGCCCAAGTTGTGTATATATAAGTGCGAACATAGTGAGTGCGAGCGAGAAAGAACGTGACGCCGCATCAATTATAAGAAAAACGACAACGACGCAAAAAGTCACGGTGAAGCTGAAGCAATTGGAATTCAATTGACGACGGCGAGTAAAAGGTGTATGTGACGCCGAGTACATTGGAAGGCCAAAATATGTTGGAGATTCCGTATCTAGCGCTTGAAGAAATACGGCAGCAGCCAAAAGGTGTTGGAGACGCTGCGTTTATTCAAAAGCACAACGGCGGTGACCAAATTTGAAGGCCACGCCGTAGAAATTGCAAGCTAATAATCGAAAAAAAAACCGAATAACGATAGTGACGTCGCATCAGTGGCAGAAGAAAAACACCAAAACGACGGCAGAAGTAGAAGAAAGGTGAAGCAACCAGAAAAACGACAGTCGCATCAGTGGCAGGAGAAACAGAAGAAGAATAACGGCGCATCGAAATACGGCGCAACATATACGAAGGCGATCGGACGGCGACGGCGACGAGAGAGGTGAACAGTGACGAGAGGCGAGGCAGTAGGAACGAACGAGGCGAGGACAACGAAGAGGCGAAAACGACGCTGCAAGTTGTGTATCGGTTGCTGTTAACATAGATTTAACAGAGTTGGCTAAGTAGTGTTGAAAACTTTAAAGAGAGGGTATGTTAAGTAGTTTTTCAGCTTGACGCAAAGAAATTACAGTTGATTTTATTTCGTATTGAGAATTTTGTACTGATAAATTTTATATTATTTAGAATGGATCGGATTGAAATTCTTGCGCTGCGCGTTGATGACCTACTAAATAAGCTGGCTGAGTTAAATTTGCAGACAAGTGGTACCAAAAGCATGCTGCAGCACGGACTCCTTGCTCACTACAGGTTAAACAATGAAGAACAAGACATTTCGGACGGTGAGTCAGTAGCAACTGCACCAATGATGACAAATGAAAATAATAGGTCATGGTTTACTTTAAAAGATTTCGAGGGTAGTATTTCAGAATTTTCAGGTACGATAGGTAGTGTTGATGTTGATAAGTGGATAAATGAGGTAGAAGAAAGTGGGAGTACAGTTTAGTGGAACGAATTACAAATGTTTATCTATGCGAAGCAGCTTTTACGAGGTGCTGATAGATCGTTTGTCAAAAGGCAACAAAACATTCGTAGTTGGGAAACATTGAAAACAGTATTGCCAGATGAGTTCGAAGTTAAAGTGTCATCAGCAGAAATACATCGAAGATTAAATAGACGACAGAAGAAAAAAGATGAGAGTTTGCATGAATTCTTCTACGCACTGATGGAAATCGCCAAGCCAGCAAAGCTTGAAGATGAGAGTATTATAGACTATTTCGTTAGTGGCATTCAGGATTCCCCTGCAAACAAAGAAGTGCTGTATCAAGCAAAAACATTAAAAGAGCTAAAAGCTAGTTTGGATGTTTACAAGAAAGTTTGTAGTTCAAGCAAGTCATCAAACAAGCCTAGATCATTCGTTGATAAACAGAGTTCTGAATCTAAGAAGATTATCAGTGACAACAAGACACGTAAATGTTTCAAGTGCGATGACGATACCCATTTGCTAAAAGATTGTAGGAAGAAAGATTTAGTTTGTTTTAAGTGTAACCAAACAGGACATCGCGCATCAGAAAGCAAAATAGATGGAAAAGTTAAGCAAGATCAAAATACAAACGTCGTACAAGATAGGAAGGAAGAGTTAAAGCCATTAAGCATTTTCACTCCTTCAGGTTTAGAGTTAAAAAATGTGCAGTATAAGTCAATGATGTTTCAAGGATTAGTTGATATAGGAGCTGACCTTTGTCTTATACGCAGAAGTGTTTATCACATTTGAGTAGTGTGCAAAAACAGAAAGCTTTAAGTCTAATTGGAGATTATAAGCAAATTCGAAATTGTTCGATACCAGTGAAGATGAAAATACTGTTAACCGATGATTTACCAGTATTCCAACAACCAAGACGTTTGACAGAGTGTAAACAAAAGATTGTGGATGATCAAATTCAGGAATGGTTGCGTGACAAGATTATAAGCCCGAGTGGGTCGAAATACGCATCACCAGTGCTTGTTTCGAAAAGGAATGGGAAAAAACGATTGTGTTGTGAATATCGTAAATTAAATGAAAAGATAATTCGTGATCACTTTCCAATGCCGCAGGTTGACGTTGTAACTAACTAATTAACTAATGGTTTCTTTCATGTACCCGTTGAGTTAGAATCGCAGAAATATACCTCCTTTGTAACACAAAAGGGACAGTATGAATTTCTGTATGTGCCCTTCGGTATAACAAACTCACCTGCAGTTTTTACTCGATTCATAATGGCAGTCTTAGGGGAACTAATCAACAGTGGAGATGTAGTAGTATACATGGATGATGTGATTGTACCCAGTAATAATGTGTGTCAAGGATTGGTAAAGCTTGAGAAGGTGTTAAGTGTTGCCAGTAGAAATGGATTAAAAATAAATTGGTCGAAATGTCAGGTATTGCGGAAGAAAGTTAACTTTTTGGGGTATATAGTTGAGTGTGGTACTATTAAGCCTTCTGGAGAGAAGACAAGTGCTATCGTTAATTTTCCTTTGCCAAATGATAAAAAAAGATGTACAAAAATTCTTAGGATTGACGTCGTATTTCCGCAGATTTGTCAAAGACTATGCAGTGACTGCAAAGCCATTGTCGGACCTGTTAAGGCAAAAGTTTTAACAAATTTGAATTTGACGTACTGCAGAAGATAGCATTTGAACAATTGAAAGTAGCATTAACTTCTAATCCCGTATTGAAATTGTACAATCCTAAATTTGAAACGGAAATCCATACAGACGCTTCAAAATATGGTTTCGGTGGTGTATTAATACAAAAAGACCCGGAAGATTGTTTCTTTCATCCGGTTCAATACATGAGTCGTAAGACTAACTAATGTGAAGAAAAGTATTATTCTTATGAGCTTAAAATTCTTGCAGTTATCGGTGCATTAATGAAGTGGCGTGTGTATGTGTTAGGTTTGAAATTTAAGATTGTGACTGACTGCAACGCGTTTACAATGACGATGAAGAAGAAGGATGTTCCTTTGAGGGTAGCTAGGTGGGCATTATACCTTCAAGACTTTGATTATCAAATAGAAAATCGCTCAGGGACAAGAATGAGACATGTTGATGCGTTGAGTAGAGTATCATGTTATATGCTGTGTGATACTGTTGTACATCGATTGAAACAAGCACAACTACTTAATGAATGGACGAAAGTAGTGAGAAGCCTTGTAGAAAATAAAGGGTATGAAGATTATTATATAGAAAACGAAATACTTTTTAAAGATCCTAATCGCGAGCTTATTGTGGTACCGTCGCAGATGGAAAATGAAATAATCACGATAATCATAAGCCAGGACATTTTGCTGCAAAGAAAACGCAAGATTTAGTTGAGAAAGCTTATTTCATACCAAAGCTTAAGGAATAGGTTGTTCGTGTTGTCGACAGTTGTGTGGAGTGTATTGTATTTAATTCGAACGAGACCCCGATTGGAAAGGAGATAGACCGTTGATGACGTATCACATTGACCATGTTGGGCCAATGGAGATGACGAGCAAGCGCTACAACCACATTTTAGCTATAGTTGACGGTTTTTCTAAATTTGTATGGTTGTATCCCACCCGTAGCACAGGAGCAGAAGTAGTTTTAAGTTGTCTAGAGCGTCAGGCTACTAATTTTGGAAATCCTTTACGGATTATCTCTGATAGGGAAACTGCGTTCACTGCACAGGCATTTAAGTTGTATTGTGAGGAGCAGAAAATTCAGCATCTAGTGATTGCAACAGGTGTACCACGTGGCAATGGTCAGGTTGAAAGAATGGATAAGACAGTAGTGTCGATGTTGTCGAAGTTAAGTCATGAAAGTGCAGGAGACTGGTATAAGCATGTCAGTCAAGTGCAGCAAATAATCAATAGTACACCGCCTAGAAGCACTTTAGTGTCGCATTTTAAAATCTTGACTGGCACTGAAATGCGTCTTCCGAATGATCTAGAGCTCAATTTGTTGATAAAGGAATCCTTAGTGAAGGAGTTAGATGAGGAGAGAGAGCTGGTGCGCGCAGAAGCTTCCGAAAACATAAAACAGTTACAGATAGAAAATAAAAGGGTTTTTGATTTAAAACGCAAAGGTGAAAAAATGTATAAAATAGATGATTTAGTAGCTATTAAGCGTACTCAGTACGGAACTGGGTTAAAGTTGAAAGGAAAATTTCTAGGACCTTACAAAGTTGTTAAGATAAACAAACACGGAAGGTATGACGTAGAAAAACTTGGAGACGGTGATGGACCTTTTAAGACATCGACAGTCGCAGAATATATGAAGCCGTGGGGAAATTCATTCGGGTCGAATGATGTGTCAGGAGGGCCGATTGTGGGAAACGAACCAGATCAGGGAACTAAAATGAACAATAAAACAGAGAGCAAGAGAGTAATGCGCAGTGGCAACGCTTATTAACTGAAAAAACCCAAAAGAAGGGACTTTGAGTTAAATGGTGAACGAGAGCAGTCGCAAGTTTTTCAATCGCGCTATATACTTATACAACTAGAGCTAAACAATTGTCATCAAAAAATTAAATAATATTAATAAGAATAACTATTGTCATTAACAATATAAAGTGTACTATAAACAATTATCATGAAACAATAAAGTAACACTATAGAAGAAACTCCCTACATATATATTATTTATGGGGTCTCCCACGCCTCCTTCTGCCTGTTACTTACATTTTGCACAAAGCTAGTATACCCTTTTTTGACCATTTTCAATGGTCGAAGGGTATAAAAATTATATTTTTATGTATATTAAAAAAGCTAGAGATATCAAATTTGGCATGAAGGTTCCTATAAATCATAGGCAGATCAAGTTTATATCAAATGTTTGATGCCGTGCCCACCGCCCCCGCAAACCCATAACGTTCTGCTTCGGTATGTATAAAGCTAAATGTAAACATATTCTCCAAATTACAATCCGATCGGACCAATAACACTGAAGTTATTCAAGTCAACGTTTTCAGTACAAATGTTCGGAACGGGCAGCAGCTTGCGCGCTGCTTAGAGTAGTCGACGCCGACGTCGACGTTGCGTCGTGTCGCTTTTCTCTTTACGAGCGTTGCTGTAAGCTATAAGCTATATGTACTAGAAGTATTTGTGCAGAATTCTCTGTTTGAAATTATGAAAGTGGTTACACGTTTGTAACGGATTTAGAAAATTGGGAGAAGGGTATCATACCGTCGGGCGCCCGACTGTAGCCTTACCCACTTGTTTTATTTAAATGAACACCTAAATACTTAATTTTATATTCTTGTTCAGGATCACTAGCCGAGTCGATTGAGCCATGCCCTTCTGTCTATCCGTCTTTCCGTCTGTTTGTTTGAGACAACAGATCTCAGCTATTAAAAAGCTATGAAGGTTGCTTTATATCCGGGGCATATTTGATGCCACGCCCACCGCCCCCGCAAAACGGTAATTTACGATTATTTACACATACACTTAGAGCGTACATGATCTCGAAAATTCTAGAAATAGATTTCACCATAATGATAATGTTGCTGCAGCCTCTTGTTGTGCGTTGATTGGTCAGCTTTACATTTGTAGCTTTGAAACGACCGTTATAGCAAGGCGTTGTAGCCGATGCCTAGCGCAGTTTCGGCGTTAAGCAAAATAAGTTTTTGCGACGCATTTTCAGTTGCAATTCGATAGTGCGTAGACACACACTTAAAACGGAGCATTAACTTTAAACCTTAAATGTAATTTCTGAATAAACAAGAAGTCATAAAAGAAATATTTGTTAAATAGTAATAATAAAATCAAACCGCCTTCCCGAGGTGTAGAACCTCCATCCCTTTGCTTGATTGCCGGCTGCTCTACATATTTGACTATCGCTGCAACTATTTGCTACTTGGCTAAGTTACTATTTCGATCTCATACACACACATAATCATTTTCGCATTAAAAATGTCGAAAAAGCACGTTGCTGGCAGCAGCTTTCAGGCAATACATCACAAATCAATATAAAATGTTAACTCGCGTAACTTCTATGTTTATTATCCGATCGGGTTGCAATTTATAAAATAAGTTCACATCGCATTTATCTATATATATGCCAAAGCAGAAAGTTAAGACTTCAATACTTTGCTTAATAATCACAAATTACTGATTTACGGGGGCGGTGGCATGGTACCCGAAATTTGAAAACGACGTTTCCTGCCTAGGATATACAGGAATCTTCATAGCTTTCTTAATAGCTGAGAATCAGACGCTCATTCAGACGGACAGACAGACCAACGGACAGACGGACAGACAGACATGGCTAGATCGACACGACTAGTGATCCTGAGCAAGAATATATATACTTTATGGGGTTGCAGATGTCTCCTTCTGCCTGTTACGCACATTCCGACAAACCTAATAGACCATGTATTTTTTTAAAATCCATGGCCTAACTAGTCGGAAAGGCTACAGTCACGCGGTGATTGTAAAAGGCCATGGATTTTCTGTTTATGTTTATATACCATAAAATATATATATCGAATAGAAATTTTAATATAATGAAACAAAAACAAGTGCGCAAGGATACAGACGGGCGCGCTCGACAGACTGATACCCTTTAACATTCGTACCAAACATGTAAGCACACTCATGACTTCTGACAAAGAATTCTTCCCAACTTATTCTAATATATATGACTCGCTCACACACACACAGACAAGCGCGTAAAGAGTAAAGCGACACGACGCGACGTCGAGGTCGGCGTCAACTGCTCAAAGCAGTGCGCCGGCTGCTGCATTTGTACTGAAAACGTTGACTTGAATATCTTTTGTTTTATTAGCCCGATCGGATTGTAATTCAGAGGATATGTTTATATTGTATTAAGCTTTATGTATACCAAAGCAGAACGTTATGATTTTAATACTTTGCTTAATAATCACAAATTACTGATTTACGGGGGCGGTGGGCGTGGTACTAGAAATTTGAAAACAACGTTTACTGCCTAGGATATACAGGAATCTTAATGCCAAATTTTGAGTCTCTAGCAGAATCAGACGCTCATACAGACGGACAGACAGACAGACGGACAGACAGACATGGCTAGATTGACTCGGCTAGTGATCCTAAGCAAGAATATATATACTTTATGGGGTCGCAGATGTCTCCTTCTGCTTGTTACGCATATTCCGACAAACCTAATAGACCATGTATTTATACCCGCTACTCATAGAGTAGAAGGGTATTATAACTTTGTTCGAACCGAAAATGTATGTAACAGGCAGAAGGAGACATCTCCGACCCCATAAAGTATATATATTCTGAATCAGTATCAATAACCGAGTCGATATAGCCATGTCCGTCTGTCCGTCCGTCCGTCTGTCTGTCTGTCCGTCCGTGTGAACACCTGGATCTCAGCTATTATAAGAGCTAGAGTTTCCAAATTTGGTGACAATATGTGTTATTACTGCAGGCCGATCAGGTTTATTTTGGATTTTAGCCACGCTCCCACCCGCCCCTATAAATTGAAAAAAATTGATTACAGCCGCAATATTAGATCTACAGCACCAGTTTTATATATACGTTATAAAAACCACCTTGCGGACGTTTTGTTAAAATTTCAGTAAGATTGGACTATAAATATGGAAGATATTAAGGAAATAGTAGGGCCATGTGACCACGTGTTTTTGTCTGTTTTGTTATGATAGATATGCAAGATACAGGTTCAACTCCGGCGGCAAGCACTTTTTAGGCCATGGATTTTAAAAAAATACATGGTCTATTAGGTTTGTCGGAATGTGCGTAACAGGCAGAAGGAGATATCTGCGACCCCATAAAGTATATATATTCTTACTCAGGATCACCAGCCGAGTCGATCTAGCCATGTCTGTCTGTCCGTCTGTCCGTCTGTCTGTCTGTCCGTCTGTATGAGCGTCTGATTCTCAGCTATTAAGAAGGCTAGACCCTCCAAATTTGGCATGAAGATTCCTGTATATCCTAGACAGTAAACGTCGTTTTCAAATTTCGGGTACCACGCCCACCGCCCCCGTAAATCAGTAATTGGTGATTATCAAGCAAAGAATTAAACTTATAACGTTCTGCTTCGGTATACGTAAAGCTGAATACAATATGAACGTATCCTCTAAATTATAATCCGATCGGAGAAATATCACAGAAGTTATTTAAGTCAACGTTTTCAGTACAAATGTTTGGTACGAGCAGCAGCCTGCGCGCTGCTTTAGGCAGTTGACGCCGACGTCGACGTCGCGTCGTGTCGCTTTACTGTTTACCCGCGTGTATGTGTGTGTGTGAGCGAGTATCCCATATGTATTAAAATAAGTTGGAAGAATTCTCTGTCAGAAGTCATGAGTGTGTTTACATGTTCGGTACGGATGTTAAAGGGTATCTGTCTGTCGAGCGCGCTCGTCTGTAGCCTTGCTCACTTGTTTTTCTTTCATTATATTAAAATTTATATAAATATATATATATATGATATATACATATTTTAAGGTATACAAACGTAAAGTGAAAATCCATGGCCTCTTACAGTCACCGCGTGACTGTATCCTTTCCGACTAGTTTTTCAAATATATGTACCAATATAATTTGCATTGATCATAATTGCAATTTTTTGACGTTTGCGTAAAAGACTCTGTGGCTGAGTGGATGTGGTCGTTGACTGTCGAGCGAAAGGGTGCGAGTTCGAATCCTACGCGCGATGCAAGTGGGTTTCTTGGGCGTGTACTAGCTTTTTTTCAAGCATTTAAATTATTTTAAGTTTAGTATTTTAACTAAACAGAATTTTAAGGGGAGTGAGGTTGTATTATTGTCTACTACACGCACGAACGACACCAATAATAATTTGTTTTTTTTCCTGTACGACAAGCTGAATGGACTCATAATGCATCTTTGCCGACCCAAATCAGAATGCGTTAATGGCAGAGCGGTTAGAGTTGCGGAGAGCATGGTTCAAGTTTCTTTGGAGGTCCATTTTTTTTTGTTTTTTTCTGTTTTTATTCTTATTTTTTTGCATTATGCTATATCTTCTTTTCAAATGTTAACGAATGAATGAAAGTCAACATTTTAACGGGAACACATAACAAGCAGATGCCGCTCTAAATAAGAAGTTTGCAACGCACCTTAGGAGACATCTCCGACCCTATAAAGTATATATATTCTGAATCAGCATCAACAGAGGAGTCGAATCGATGTCCGTCTGTCCGTCCGTCCGTCCGTCCGTCTGTCTGTCTGTTTCAACGCAAACTAGTCTCTCTGTTTTTGAGCGATCTTCATGAAACTTGACACACAAGCTTCTTATTGCTGCTCGCTGTAAATAAGTCGGCACGAGCTAGATCGGACAGATATATCGTATAGCAGTCATAGAAGCTATAGGCCGATATTTGTTGTTTTTCAAGATATTGCAATAAGAATTGGCAAATCTTATTCTTATTAGGTTTTTAATGTGCTGTCAAAATTATATCAAATTCGGACCACTATAAAATATAGCTGTAATAGGAACAATTGGCTGAAATCAGGGTTTTTGTATGCAATCAGAAACCAGCAGCCCTCCATATTTAGTATAACTGCAAGGGTATAAATCCTTCGGAAAGCCGAAGGTAGCCTTGCTTTCTTGTTTAATAGCTAAGATCTGTTGTCTCAAACAGATAGACGGACAGACGGACGGACAGACGGACAGACGGACACACATGGCTCAATGGACTCGGCTTGTGATCCTGAGCAAGAATATATATACTTTATGGTCTGCCACGCCTTCTTATGCCTGTGGCATACATTTGCACAAAGTAAGTACACCCTTTTTTTACCATTTTCAATGGTCGAACTGTATTAAAAGAAGGGATTCATACAAACATACTTACAGAAAGTGACGAGACTACAGTTAGAATGCAGTGTAGAAGCAACTGGGAAGACATCTGGGAAGTGCTGTGAGGGGGCTGCTAGGCTCGATGCGAACATTATGTTCGAACAAGCCAGTGGTATACGACTGATCACCGTGTTGACATGTGGTGGAGGGAGGTTCCGTCAAGTTGGACGCGAACAATTATGTTCGAACTGGTCACTGATACGCGACGGAACCACAGAAACATACATATTTGAGATCAGCCTACACAAACTGGTGTAAAACTACAAGCTAGATACGATCAAACAAGAAATAACCTTACATTGGTGATATACGAGACGACCATATCGGCCATTTGGTAGCTGTGTTGTAATCTCTCGACCGCAGTAGTGAGTCGATAGCCTTCAAATGTCGTCACATACAATAAAATCTTCATTTGCGACGTATGAGTCTGTTAGTATGTCATGAATGTGGAAGATAACAAATTAAAAAATTAAAACGAATCAACTCATTAATACAATGTAACGTTGCCTCCATGTTTTAACATAAAATGAAATATATTCCACACAATTAATTTATTCATCCAAGTATCATTACAGGTATTGAATCTGTAATAAAAGCATTCATCACACACCAAACCACACTGTATATTAAGATTATTTTAAGATAATATTTATTTATTTATTTATTATTTAACTTCAACTAAGAGCAGTCGACTCAAAGACTAAAATATAATAAAATTACAAATGTAAATTTAATTTAAAATATAAGTATAATTTAAGTTGAAGGTAAGTATATTATTCAAAAATATTTTGTTTTTGTTTTAAAATTTTTTATTATTAATTAATCATTAAATTATTTATTTAATTTATTTAATCTGGGAGTAAAAAGATAATTTTAGTTGGTCCAACATTTGTTGCAAAGGATTGGATCAAAAGAAGAGTGTTAATGGATTAAAGCGCTCGTAACGCCCGAGGAGCGCAGTTAACGAATAGGAAGGTCGCGAGATCGCTAACTTCTAGCAAGGTGGGAAAGTAGTGAAAGTTTAAGATTATTAAGTAATAAAGTAATATTTGTTGTAGTCCGAACATAATACCCTGAACGGTTCGTGCAAGGCATAGTTCGACCTACAACTAGGAAGAGTTAGTGGAATATAATTTCTTGTTAGTCGGCAAGGGACAGAGAAGTGTAACCGGCTAACCAAGTCATCACTGTCAATGTCGCCTTTAATAAGGTTATTGATAAAAACCACACCAAGCATAGTACATAGTAATCAAAAAGTTCATTTGCACGGATTCAATGCGGTCCTTGTAGGTTGAAAACTGAGGACACCAAACACATGATCCATACTCGAGAATAGGACGCACAAGTGAGGTATAATGAGGTCGGCTTGAAGGGATGAATGACAGGAGGCGTCTTTAAACTGAAATAGTTTTAACAGTTGGTGTGGTGCAAACCTATTAAATCTGTACAGCTCAAAATGCAAGTTGATGACGTTCTCTCGTGCCAGTCCTAAGTACGAATCTTACACTTTATTTGGTTGTCCTCTGGAAAGAATTACCTCTGTGGACGACGGAGTACTCCTGCACGCTAAACCCTAATTCTCTGAGCACATTTCTTCCATAGTCAATAAGGCTATGAGTGTACTCGGATTTATTAAGAGGTGGGCTAAGGAATTTTGCGATCCTTATATAACTAAGACCCTTTATACCTCACTTGTGCGTCCTATTCTCGAGTATGGATCATGTGTTTGGTGTCCTCAGTTTTCAACCTACAAGGACCGCATTGAATCCGTTCAAATGAACTTTTTGATTTTCGCATTGCGTGGACTTAATTGGGATTCAAACTTAAGACTACCTTCCTATACTAACAGACTTCTTCTACTAAATCTACCTTCCTTAGCCAATCGGCGTACTATGCTTGGTGTGGTTTTTATCAATAATCTTATTAAAGGCGACATTGACAGTGATGACTTGGTTAGCCGGTTACACTTCTCTGTCCCTTGCCGACTAACAAGAAATTATATTCCACTAACTCTTCCTAGTTGTAGGTCGAACTATGCCTTGCACGACCGTTCAGGGTATTATGTTCGGACTACAACAAATACTACTTTATTATATCTAACAGCCAATCGACTAATAATCTTAAACTTTCACTACTTTCCCACCTGGCTAGAAGTTAGCGATCTCGCGACCTTCCTATTCGTTAACTGCGCTCCTCGGGCGTTACGAGCGCTTTAATCCATTAACACTCTTCTTTTGATCCAATCCTTTGCAACAAATGTTGGACCAACTAAAATTATCTTTTTACTCCCAGATTAAATAAATTAAATAAATAATTTAATGATTAATTAATAATAAAAAATTTTAAAACAAAAACAAAATATTTTTAAATAATATACTTACCTTCAACTTAAATTATACTTATATTTTAAATTAAATTTACATTTGTAATTTTATTATATTTTAGTCTTTGAGTCGACTGCTCTTAGTTGAAGTTAAATAATAAATAAATAAATAAATATTATCTTATAATAATCTTAATATACAGTGTGGTTTGGTGTGTGATGAATGCTTTTATTATAGATTAACCTGTAATGAAACTTGGATGAATAAATTAATTAACAGACGTACGGACGGACAGACGGACAGACGGACAGACAGACGAACATGTCTCAATCGACTCGGCTAGTGATCCTGAGCAAGAATATATATACTTTATGGGGTCTGCCACGCCTCCTTATGCCTGTTACATACATTTTGCACAAAGTTAGTATACCCTTTTTTGACCATTTTCAATGGTCGAAGGGTATAAAAATTTATTAATAAAAGTCTTTATATAAATAAACTTATATGAATAAATTTGTTCATATGAAAAACTTCTATGCATAAAACATATAATATATAAAATTAATATATAATATATGAAATTTCATATGACGGAGTATTATTTTCAGTGCCGACGGCATATAGAATTCGAGAAATATAAAATCATATGCAACAAGTGTGTAAGGCTACAGTCGGGCGCCCGACAGTAAGATACCCTTCTCCCAATTTGCCAAATCCGAAACAAACGTGTAACCACACTAATAATTCTAAACAGAAAATTCTGCACAAAAACTTCTTATACATATAGCTTACTCGCTCGCACTCACACAGTGACGCGCGTAAAGAGTAAAGCGACACGACGCAACGTCGACGTTGACGTCAACTGCTCAAAGCAGCGCGCAGGCTGCTGCTTGTACCGAACATTTGTACTGAAAACGTTGACTTGAACTTATATGGACCAAATTTTTCATATAAAATACTTTATATGAAATTAATATATGTCGGGAAGTTAACTGTTTCGGGGTCCTCTGTTGCCGCGCTCCGCCCGCGAGTCGTACACTTCCTCGGTTGCGACATATTCACGCGTCTGCTTTCTCAGAGTTTTCAAACATAAGTCAACCGTGTACATTTCAACATCGCTCTATCTCGCTTGATACATGCTGGTCCGAACTCACCACAGGACAAGCATTTGTCTCGCTCTAACGCATCGTCGAACCGAGGCTATGTAGAACAGAGCAAAATCCGTTAAATTCGCATAACGGAACACAGCGAACAGCGATCAAAAAGAAACGAAGACAAGAACAGCTCGATACGAATTTTATTTATTAGAGATGACATGTTTATTAGAGATGGAACATAGAAAATAAAAATAAGACTAATAATGATGCGACACGGCCTTCCTGACCAGCACACGTCCTCGTGTGTAATATAAGTTTTGAAATTAAACAAGCTTAATCTAGAAAGATAACATTAAACGTAATTCAGAGTATTAGTAAAGGTTCTCTTAATTTTATTTTTCTTGTTATCGACCAACTCGAGTGACAGAAGTACCAAGAAGATCGTTTATTATTAGCAACACACTAGGACAATTCAACCCGACACGCCGCCAGTCACCAGACATCAAATAAGTCAACACAGTAACACGTGTACCTACTAGCACAGGCAACTTGGCGACGTTGCATGTGTCCCCAATCTCGCATTGAAATCCATCAATGCCTCTCATTCACTTGAGTCTTCAAACAACTCAGTAACTTTTCGCTCACATTGGCATCAACCAACGGATTTCTAACGTCTCTTTCAACGTTTTCATCCACATTGGAATCCACCAAGGGATTTCTAACGTCTCTTTCAACGTTTTCTTGATCATCACATAGATCTAACTCTTTGGGGATCTCCTCTGTTGGCATACTGCGCAAAGCTTCATGTGGGTACTTATAAGTCCGCTTATTAGTTAAAGATTTTAAAATATAACGATCTCCCTCAAGTACCTCTGTCACGAGGAAAGGTCCTTTATATTTATACCCTTCGACCATTGAAAATGGTCAAAAAAGGGTATACTATCTTTGTGCAAAATGTATGTAACAGGCATAAGGAGGCGTGGCAGACCCCATAAAGTATATATATTCTTGCTCAGGATCACTAGCCGAGTCGATTGAGACATGTCCGTCTGTCTGTCCGTCTGTCCGTCTGTCCGTCTGTCCGTCTGTATGAGACAACAGATCTCAGCTATTAAAAAAGCTAGAGATACCAAATTTGGCATGAAGGTTCCTGTAAATCATAGGCAGATAAAGTTTATCTCAAATTTTTGATGCCACGCCCACCGCCCCCGCAAATCGGTTATTTGCGATTATTAAGCAAAGTATTAAATCCATAACGTTCTACTTTGGTATATATAAAAGCTGAATGCAATGTGAACATATCCTCCAAATTACAATCCGATCGGACCAATAACACAGAAGTTATTCAAGTCAACGTTTTCAGTACAAATGTTCGGTACGGGCAGCAGCCGACGTGCTGCTTTGAGCAGTTGACGCCGACGTCGACGTTGCGTCGTGTCGCTTTACTCTTTGTGCGCGTCGCTGTGTGAGTGCGAGCGAGTAAACCATATGTACTAGAAGTATTTGTGCAGAATTCTCTGTTTGAAATTATGAGTGTGGTTACACGTTTGTAACGGATTTTAAAATTGGGAGAAGGGTATCTTACTGTCGGGCGCCCGACTGTAGCCTTACCCACTTGTTTTGGTCTAATTTTGTTTGGTGCCTTTCTTCGTTCTTAAGTAAAACATAATCGCCAACACTAAAGTTATCAAATTTGGCTTTGTGCTTATCGAATCTAGTTTTTTCATACAAGGCGTTCTTCTTAATATTTTCTCTCGCGATATTTCTTATAATATTTACATCGACTTTATTAACTTGTTCACATATTGGTAACATATTAAATGGTCTACATTCTTTTCCGATTAGTAATTCAAGAGGACTGGCTTTCGTTATGCGATTTGTAGTACAATTTATAGCTAGTTGTATCTCTCCTAAGGCATCTTGCCAAGAACGATGGCTGCTCTCCACAGCCGTAAGCATGCGTTTAAGCACACTCATAACGCGTTCTACCTGTCCATTGGCACGACTAGCCCCTGTTGCAATTAAGTGTAGTTGAATTTTTTTGCATGGAACAGAATTCACTGAAACAAGAGCCTGTAAAGCATTTACCCTGATCTGCAATGATTCGTGTTGGTACACCGAATACGGAGATTGACGCCTTCAAGGCGTCTATACAACTCTCACTATTAATGTTTACCGTGTGGTGCAAACAAACAAACTTCGAAACGCGTCAATCAGAACGATAATATATTCCTTTTGATCCCTCTTGCCGCTTAATTTTCCCGTAATATCTATATGGATCGTGTGCCATGGAATTTCTACTTTTGGTATGGGGTGGAGTTCGATTGGCAATTTTCCTGACGGAGGCTTAGTTAACTTACACGTAATGCAATTATCAACGAACTTACGAACATATTTGGCCATGTTCTCAAACCAGTAAAATTCGTACATTTTGTCTAAAGTCTTTTCCCACCCAAGATGTACAACTGCTTCATGGACATGGTTCACTACTGACCATCTGAATGATCTGGGGACAACTGGCAGGCAACGAGTTTTACCGTTCCTTTGAATTTTGCGAAAAAGCATTTTCGAGCGTAATTCATAACTTTTTGCCAAGCTCTCACCCAATTCATTGTTCTGTATTTTAACAACAATCGTGGAAATCTCTGAATCCTTTTGTTGTTCTGCAAGTAACCAGTTGTCCGTTATTTTGGCCAATAGAACATGTTTTTCTTCCTCACCAGTAATAACCCGAGCAGTTGGCAGTGGATTGCGTGACAAGAAATCAACATGTGCCATTTTGGCACCAGGTCTATATTCTATGTCAAAGTCGAAGGACTGCATATATGCCCACCAACGGTGTACTCTCGGCGTTAGTTCAGTCTTGTTGCGAGTAGCTTTTAGGGAATTACAGTCTGTAAAAACAACAAATCGTCGCCCATGTAAATAGTGACGAAAGTGTCTCATGGAGTTATACACAGCAAAAGTTTCAAGCTCGTACGAATGATATCGAGATTCCGTCAAGGATGTTTGTTTGCTGTAATACTCAAGTTCAATGGGATGCCGAGGATCGAAGATAACAAGGACGGGCTCATCTGTAAGCAATTTAGTGACTTTTTGACGAATTTGTTCGTGTTCAAGTTTCCATTCAAATATTTTGTTTTTGCAGGTCAGTCTATATAAGGGTTTCATGATTTCTGAAAACTTTGGCACAAACTGCCTAAAATAAGAGGCTAGGCCAATAAATTGTCTTACTTGGGTAACAGACTGCGGAGGCGGTAAAGCGACTAATGCTTTTATCTTAGATGGATTTGGTCCTTTTTCGCCCTCTTTTACCACAAACCCCAGATATTCAACGCAAGATTTCAGGAATGAACATTTTCCGATATTAAAAGAAAACCCAGCCTGCGATAATATTTTCAAAACTGTCCTTAAACTTACAAAAGCTTCTTCTTTTGTTTCTGCGATAATCATTATATCGTCCATATAAACGATAACGTAAGAGTGGGCAAGCTCACCCAAAGCTTTCATAACTGCACGCTGGAACACGGATGGGGCATTCTTTAACCCGAAGGGCATAGTTAGAAATTCGAATTGGCCGTCAGGTGTCACAAAAGCCGTGCGCTCAATTGAATTTGCGTGAATAGGTATCTGATGAAACCCGCTGGCCATATCCAAGCAACTAAAGAAACTTGCTCCACGCAACCTAGATATTTGGTCACTAATTAGTGGCAACTGTGTTTGTATTTAGTTCGCGGTAATCCACGCAAAGACGATCAGAACCATTTTTCTTTTTAACGAGTAAAACTGGACTGGCGAACGGTGAGCTGCTAGGACGGATGTTGTTAGCTAACAGCAGCTCATTAACCTTGTTTAGGACAATTTGTTTTTCCTCTATACTAAGTCGGTACGGTCGTCTGTGTACAGTTTTTATTGGATCAATTAAGCGTACTTCTAATTCGCCAGTTGTAACACGATTTTTGGGAAAACCGTCTATAAATGAGTCACAGAACTCATTCAAAAGATTTACCAAGATTTTCCTATCCTCGCCACACAATTCGGTATTAACATTTTCAAGACTAAAACTACTACTCAAAGCAGATAGGGTTTGCACAGACCTTGTTTTACATAACTCTATTTTATCTATTGTTATAGTAGCACTAAATCCCTGACTTAAAATTTCGCGTCCAATTATAATATTATAATTAATTAAAATTAAGAATTACGTGAAAAAGCACTTCGAGACAGTAACCACTTATTGTTACGTTTGACAAAATTTGTAATGTACTGGTAACAGTATTATTTCCGATACCCTTTAAAACTACAATGTTGTTAATTCGTGTGCCCGAGAGTTGGGTGGACACAGATTCTCTTACAAGTGAGCATTCGGCTCCAGAGTCGAAATAAAATGGATACGACTCACCAGATGATATCAATGTCCCAATTGGCTCGACTACGTGACACACGTTGACACGCTTCTCGTCGGCTTTAGTTTGGTTTGACAACGATTGTCTTGCAGGGCAAGCTGACGCTATATGCCCCTGGTTTCCACATCTATAGCAAGTAATTGACCCAGGTTTAGAGTCAGATAAGCGCCCAATACTCGAACTAGATGCTTGTTGATTCTTTAAGTTGTTTTTCATGGAGCGGCAGTCAGCTATCTTGTGGCCAATTTTTCCACAAAAGTGGCACTTAACATTTGGGTGTAGGCGAGCTCTTTTGCTGGTAGAATTTTCTGGAACGGGATGGTCCTTCCTCTTGCCATACGAAAACGCTCTTAGCTCGTTCTGCAACTCGTTGCGTGTTTTGACAGTAGTTGTGAACACAGTGCGTTGCAGCCTACCATCTATATTTGCAGCATGTGCCAGGGCAACAGACACTGCAATTTCTTCTGCGGTCATAGACTTCCATTTTGCCATAAGTGTTGTTATTAATCGGCTACCATACAGCGCAAGACATTCGCCGTCGTTTGGCCGCCCGTTTAATACATTAAAGACTGTTGCTGCTGGCGTCTCATTGCCTTCATACCGCTGAAGGAACATTTGTGACAGCCAATTAGAAGCACTGCCCTCCAATGATTTGGTTAAGGCCATGAGCAAAGCACTGCCATCCAGAGGATTTTCTCCTACAATAAGGTCCACTGTAGAGCACCAAGTGGCTGCACTTGAACCGGCGGACTCAGGGTTGAACTTGGGTAGTACAACTACTTGTGTAGTCTGCGAGCCCCTCACGGCATTTACAATTTCCAATAGATTACGATGCTGCATTTCTAAAATTGTGGACAGGCGATCATCAGTGATGGCTTGGGGCTGAGGCGATCCCACTTCTGATGTCGGGAAGTTAACTGTTTCGGGGTCCTCTGTTGCCGCGCTCCGCCCGCGAGTCGTACACTTCCTCGGTTGCGACATATTCACGCGTCTGCTTTCTCAGAGTTTTCAAACATAAGTGACCCGTGTACATTTCAACATCGCTCTATCTCGCTTGATACATGCTGGTCCGAACTCACCGCATCGTCGAACCGAGGCTATGTAGAATAGAGCAAAATCCGTTAAACTCGTATAACGGAACACAGCGAACAGCGATCAAAAAGAAACGAAGACAAGAACAGCTCGATACGAATTTTATTTATTAGAGATGACATGTTTATTAGAGATGGAACATAGAAAATAAAAATAAGACTAATAATGATGCGACATATATATTAAATTTCATATGGTTGTAGATTATTATTTGCCATGCCGACGGCATATAGAATTCAAGAAATATAAAATAATATGAAACAAGTGGGTAAGGCTACAGTCGAGCGCCCGACAGTAAGATACTCTTTTCCCAATTTTCCAAATCCGATACAAACGTGTAACCACCAGAGAACTGCAACATGCATGCATGCACAACAAGCCACTCAAAAATTATTGAGATTTCTGCCACTGCCTCAAGCCGCGCAAGCCTCTAATAGCAAAAGTCTCAAATATCAGGAGACCCTAAAAGTAAGTGTAGAATGTAGTCTTTCGACTAGAAGATTGTTGAAAGGACGTGATATGTCGTTCTATATTATATTGTTTGCAAAAATCTCTGAAAAGGTTTGAATTATATTCAGCCCCTTGATCGTAAATAATTTTCCTAAGTATGCCGTTCGCTACTATGAATTGCCTAATAGCGTTCACTATATTTATTGCGTCTCTTGTAGGGATTGTGTATCCAAGGACAAACTTAGAAAATTTGTCAATGACAGTAACAACATATTTTCCGTTTATAGTATATAAGTCAGTGTGTAGTATATCTAAAGGCATGGTAGGTATTTCGGTTACTTGGAATTTAATATTTGGGGGGTGGCGGTTATATTTTAAGGTGTAACAGACATCGCAATTATTTATAGTCTGAGCAATTTTTGATTTCATATTTGGAAAATAGAATTGTCTTTTCATGTGAGCAACGGTTTCGTCTGTAACTCTATTATTATTATTTGTGTGATAGCTGTTAATTTGAAACTCTTGGTCCTGTGTTTCTAGTAAATCGGTTAAAACGATAGTTCATCTTAAAATGTTATAAATGTTATTGTTTGAAAAGTATTTCTTATAACTCTCTTGTATTTGTTGAAAAATATCGTCGGGTGCAAAAATTGCAACAGTCCTGTTTGGCTTCAAGGTTTTCTTTAAAATATCTGTAATTCGTTCTTCTGTAAAAGACAATTCAGAAATTACTTGTCTCGTTTTTCATTTAAATATAACTTCAGTTTTAGATTCTATAGGAGCACCATATTTCAATATTGCTTGGTAGTTAAAATCGTTTAAGGGTTTTTCTGAGATATGGATGTGATCATCCATGTGTTCGTCTGCTGAGTGGACTGTATCTCCACACGTCCCTGTTATTGACTTCATTTATCATTCATTCATTCATTCATCATTTATGTTCATGTCGATTTCTACCCTGCTCAATGCGTCCGCTACCAAGTTTTGAGAACCTTTCTTATACAAAATTTCGTAATCATATCGTATATAACAAGTCGGAAAGGCTACAGTCGAGCGCGCCCGACTGTGGTATACCCGCTACAACAATGCGAAGAAAAACACGTCTCACAGACTCAAATTTGATCTGACTATGAAAGTTGCACGTTGATGTTGCCGCATTGCTTTCAGTGCTTTCCAATTATAACTCATCAGAGTGCTTTTAATTATGAATGTGTAAAAGAGACGCCTATATAATGCTTCACATATTTATTGAGAAATGTAATAATCCAAGCAGATTTGTCGTTTATGTTGTACTGCGAAATATGACTAAAATTTCCTTAAATATGGTAAAAACTTCGTTAACATCGATTTTAAATAAAGATAAGGCATATGCAAAAAAAAAAAAAAAGAACAGAAAAAAAAACAAAAAATTTTTACCGATGTGAGGAGGTCTTGAACCTGGACCTCCAAAAAACGTCCTATGTAGTCTGCAACTATAACAGCTCTACCATTAGCGCATTGTGAATTTGGTCGGTAAAGCTGCATTATAAGACCATTCAGCTTGTCGTACAGGACGAAAACAAATTATTATTGTGTCGTGCGTGTGTGTGTGTAAGACAATGCCAACTCTCCCTTTAAAATTTTGTTTAATCAATTGCATTTAAAATACTAAACTTAAAATATTTTAAATGCTTGAAAAAAACCAACAATAAAAACCCGCGCTAGCACCCGGGCTGGGCTGGATTAGAACCCGTACCCTTCTGCACGACAGTCAGCGTCCACATCCACGTAGCCACCAAGTCTATTACACAACTAGCAAAAAATTGTAATGATTATCGGTGCAAATAATTTTGGTAATAATTTAAAAAAAAAAAGCTTGTCGCCGGAGTTGAACCTGGATCTTGCATATCTAACAAACTATTTCCTTAATATCTTCCACATTTATAGTCCAATCTTATTGAAATTTTCACGAAACGTCCGCAAGATGGTATTTATAACGTATATATAAAACTGTTGCTGTAAAGCTAATATTGCGGCTGTAATCAATTTTTTTCAATTTATGGAGGCGGGTGGGGGCGTGGCTAAAATCAAAAATAAACTTGATCGGCCTGCAGTAATAACACATATTGTCACCAAATTTGGAAACTCTAGCTCTTATAATAGCTGAGATCCAGGTGTTCACACGGACGGACAGACAGACAGACGGACGGACGGACAGACGGACATGGCTATATCAACTTGGCTGTTGATACTGATTCAGAATATGTATACTTTATGGGGTCGGAGATGTCTCCTTCTGCTTGTTACATACATTTTCGGTTCGAACAAAGTTATAATACCCTTCTACTCTATGAGTAGCGGGTATAACAATTTCTAGCTCTACCTATTTTATCTTACTTCGTTAATATTAGGGTTGGGATACCTGTCGTTAACGGTTTTTTCGTTCAGTTTTCTATAGTCAATAACTAATCTCCATTTTTGTTCTTTTGTTTCGGATTTCTTCGGAATCAACCAAACAGGTGAGCTCGAAGGTGAATGGCTTTCTCTAATTAAGTTTTGTTCTAACAAAATTTGGTTTTGTTCATTGATCTCTTTTTGTTCTTGGTAGGAGTATATAAAGGGTTTGGGATTCAGTGGTTTCGTTGTCGTCTGTGGTTTTTATTTTGTGTTTGTTTTATCCTTCGACCATTGAAAATGGTCAAAAAAGGGTATACTAACTTTGTGCAAATATATGTAACAGGCATAAGGAGGCGTGGCAGACCCCATAAAGTATATATATTCTTGCTCAGGATCACTAGCCGAGTCGATTGAGACATGTCCGTCTGTCTGTCCGTCTGTATGAGACAAAAGATCTCAGCTATTAAAAAAGCTAGAGACACCAAATTTGATATGAAACTTCCTATAAACCATAGGCAGATCAAGATTACATAAATGTTTGATGCCACGCCCACCGCTACCGCAAATCGGTTATTTGGGATTATTAAGCAAAGTTATATACGCATAACGTTCTGCTTTGGAATGTATAAAGCTAAATGCAATATAAACATATTCTCCAAATTACAATCCGATCGGACCAATAATATGTTCGGTACGAGCAGCAGCCGGCGCGCTGCTTTGAGCAGTTGACGGCGACGTCGACGTTGCGTCGTGTCTTTACGCGCTTCGCTGTGTGAGTACGAGCGAGTCAGCTATATGTATTAGAAGTTTTTGTGCAGAATTTTCTGTTTGGAATTATGAGTGTGGTTACACGTTTGTAACGGATTTGCAAAATTGGGTGAAGGGTATCTTACTGTCGGGCGCCCGACTGTAGGCTTAATCTATACGACGGGTCGTGAAATTGCAAACATAGGTGTTTAAGTTGGTTTGTTTTTTCGTAAGAAATGTGGTCCGTATTGACTCGTTCGTGAAAATTCGCCTCGTTTTTCATGTCCGTTGAGTGGTCTTCGTTGCACCAATGAAAGTTCAATTCTACATATTTCTCTTGAATCAATTGGGTTGTAAATAATGGAAATTCTAAACAAATCGTCTGATCCTGTTCAGAATAGTTTCTATCTGCGTTGTAATTGTCAGCTGTATAGAGTCCTTGTTGAATGTAAACATTATCTACTGATTCTACGGAATCAAGTAAAAATGGTCCCTGTTCACATTCGATTGGTATCTGCACTATCATTCCCGAACTGGCTTCGATGTTTAATATATCAGTAGCTCTATTTCGTTCAATATGAATGGGAATAGTTGCCGTATGGGTTGGAAAATAAACATTTTAAGATCTATATTTGCTTTTATAGTAGATAAGATGTCAAGATCGAAATATTCGTGAAATTTGAGGAGTAAAAATATAAATGTGTCATTTAAATTAAATTCGGAAAATGCTGGATATTCGACCTTTTCGGTGACCTGAATTTCCTTTAATACAGTTTTTATGACTGTATTTGTAATTAAGGATTCTCTATGCGGAACAAATTTAAGATCGATAAAAGAACTCGATGCCCCTGTATCAATTAAAAAGCGTAGCTTCCTACCAAACGGTGA
The DNA here is from genome assembly GCA_018901885.1 of Zaprionus kolodkinae. NCBI lineage: Eukaryota > Metazoa > Arthropoda > Insecta > Diptera > Drosophilidae > Zaprionus > Zaprionus kolodkinae. The sequence goes on along the minus strand of JAEIFM010000164.1, from coordinate 241,822 downwards.
ACTAATCAAAATATAGGGTAGTGTCGATCCGTGTTTATCCTTCTAAGTTCTACTTTTGAGGCTGGTCTTTGTTAATTTACAGTTTCCTCTAAATTGTGAAGTGCTCCGAAGAGGCTTCCAGATTGTTAAATCTGCTAGTATTTGTCTGACGTGAGAAACTATTAAATTTTCCACCTCTATATTGGCGTGAGTGGCCATCTGTTGATTCGGTCTTGGGTGGCATAATTGCCCTAGAGAAATTATTATGTCTATAAACCTCGTTCTTAGAGCGATGGTCCTGTCCGTAACGATTCTCTGTTGAGTAAGGATAGGATAATAGTTGACGCTGGTAAATCCGCTGAATCGGCCATGCATGTCAATACCCCTTTTCGCAAACTTGCCGATCAGTTCTCCGCGTTGGACACTTCATTAAATAGCCTTAAGCTACTAAATGAGTCTCCCAAGCGCAAAAAATCAGCTCAAAAGGAGCAGCCGTCAACTAGTGCCTATCAGCCTCAGAACGTTGACCAACTCAGCACACCAGTGACGTTGCCGCTGCTATCGTTTACTACACCTGTAGTTACGAGATCAGCAGTACAGAAAAATGTCTCTGTTGAGCCCGTGGAGCTCATTTCCCCTTTGCCCAATACTTCATATGCGATTTTTATTCCTGTGAAACCGCAAATACTAATTACCCAACCGATAGTCCCTCAGGCAAGCTCGCCTTTGGAATTATCGGCACAACCTGCTCCCACTGGTCCTATATCTGTGGGACCTAAGCCTGTCAGCCTTTAAAATTAGTGTCTCTAACGATTTATTTAACCAAATATGCTCAGCCAACTTCTGGCCTGATCATATTGTGGTTAAAGAATTCGAAGCAAAGAAAAAAAGAATCGTCAACCGATTAGACTACCTTTGCCAAACCAGGCCACCACTTCCAAAAATGCGACTTCAAAAAACTAATAAAATTTTTAACATTAACCTACCAAAACGTAAGGGGCCTGCGTAGCAAGCTACCTACGTTATTCTTAAATAGCCTTTCGTTTGAATCCCATGTGCTTGTGTTTTTACTGAGACTTGGTTAAAACCTGAGATTTTATGCTCTGAAATTTTTCCAAGCAAGTTCACAACTTATAGGTTTGATCGGCGGAGCGGTGGTGTTCTTATTGCGGTAAATTCTGATATCGCGTCAGAACATGTACACCCGGAGATTCAATATGATATTGAATTCATTTGTGTAAAATTACACCTTCCCGGCTTCCAGGTTTTTATAACCTGCTCGCACATCCCACCTTCGTCGGATATTCTTATCTACACTCAACATTTGCTTGCAATAAAGTATGTCTTCAATTTGTTATCTAAAAAAGACCACCTCATAGTCCTTGGCGACTTTAACATACCTGAGTGTAGTTGGACACCAAGTAATGAGGCAAATTTCCAAATTTTCACAACAACACGATCTTATTGAAGGCCTGCATGACATTTCTCTGCTGCAGGTTAACCACTTACAAAATTCTCTAAATAGAACACTCGATTTATGCTTTGTCTCCGATCAGAGTATGGTAACTCTGACTACAGTCCACCCACTTACCAAACCAGAAGATCCCTATCATCCAACGTTCGAGGTTGTTTTTGAAACTGGTTTGAACGTATTGGATAAAAAAGTTACGTCGTGTAAGAGAGCACGTTGTTTTTGTAAAGCCGATTTTGATAAAATTAATTATTTAATTTCAAATTATGACTGGTCTAATTTTAACAAATTTAACAATATGGATATGGCTCTTAATTTATTTTATAAAACATTTAATAACTTTTTTGACATTTGTGTGCCTTTTTCTTATCCGAGGCATTCGAGTAAACCCCCATGGTTTACTAAAGAACTATCCAGTCTTAAAAATCTAAAGTTTAGACTCTTTACAAAATATACTAGATGTTATTCCTCGTCTATTTTTTCAAGATATCTTCTTGTTCGGTCAAATTTTGTTGCTCTCAACGCTACATGCTACAAAAATTATTTGACTCGTTGCGGGATTCAGTTCCGGCAGAATCCCAGACAGTTCTATAATTTTGTTAACATGAAGCGTAAGTCATCTGCCTATCCATCTAAGCTATCGTTTGAAGGTGCAAATGTAAATACTGACCAGGACATGGCTGATCTGTTTGCAAAGTTCTTTCAAACAACCTATTCAATTTCAACACGCGATGTAAATTCTTATCCTTTCACCATTCCCAGTTCAACTGGCATTTTCGCCCCACAATTAAACGAAAGTTCGATTTTCAGGGATTTATGTTTGATAAAACCAGTTTTCTCACCTGGTCCTGACGGAATTCCTAGTTGCGTACTTCGATACTGTGCCGATCCTCTATCTAAGCTATTGCTCAAACTTTTCTCGCTGTCCCTGAAAACTTCCACCTTTCCTTCCATGTGGAAGGAATCTTTCATTTTACCGCTTCACAAGAAGGGCAGCAAGTCTGATGCTTTAAACTATAGAGGTATCTCAAAATTGTCGGCTATACCTAAACTCTTCAAGAATGTCATAACTCCTCACTTGCAGCATTTCTGTAGATCCGTCATTTCTCCTTGTCAGCACGGATTTTTAAAACGTCGTTCCTCCTCGACAAATTTACTTGAGCTTACATCCTTTATAATAAAGGGCTTTCAGAAAAATTTTCAAACTGACGTCATTTATACTGATTTCAGTAAAGCATTTGACTCAGTAAATCACTCCCTTATTGGTTTCTCACCAAATCTTTTAAGCTGGCTTATAAGTTATTTGGCCAACAGAACACAAAGAATCTTCTTTAAAAATGCTCTTTTTGACCCTATTCAAGTTACTTCTTCTGGTGTTCCTCAGGGAAGCCATTGAGGTCCCCTTCTTTTTGCGCTTTTCATCAATGACCTTCCTTCGGCCATACATAATTCGCGTACTCTTATGTATGCAGATGATGTAAAGCTTTGTTTTCAATTTAAAGACGCCTCCTGTCATTCATCCCTTCAAGCCGACCTCAATAGTTTTAACAGTTGGTGTGGTGCAAACCTATTAAATCTGAACAGCTCAAAATGCAAGTTGATGACATTCTGTCGTGCCAGTCCTAAGTACGAATCTTACACTTTATGTGGTTGTCCTCTGGAATGAATTACCTCTGTGGACGACCTTGGAGTACGCCTGGACGCTAAACTCAAGTTCTCTGAGCACATTTCTTCCATAGTCAATAAGGCTATGAGTATACTCGGATTTATTAAGAGGTGGGCTAAGGAATTTTGCGATCCTTATATAACTAAGACCCTTTATACCTCACTTGTGCGTCCTTTTCTCGAATATGGATCATGTGTTTGGTGTCCTCAGTTTTCAACCTACAAGGACCGCATTGAATCCGTTCAAATGAACTTTTTGATTTTCGCATTGCGTGGACTTAATTGGGATTCAAACTTAAGACTACCTTCCTATACTAACAGACTTCTTCTACTAAAAAGAACCTTCAACGAATACATTCGTTCAGATATATCAGTAAATAAAACTGATTGGGACGAATGGTAACAATATTTTGTTTATTGTTTTAACACTACACCATCCGTAACACATAATTACTGTCCATATGAACTTGTATTTGGTAAAACTAGTAACTTAGCAAAACAACTTAGTAGCATAGATAATATAGACCCTATATATAACGTAGATGACTACGCTAAAGAAATTAAATTTAGACTAGAAAACGCGTACAAGAGGGCACGCATATTATTGGAAAGCAACAAAATAAAACAAAAAAACAATTATGATAAGAAAGTTAGCGATTTTAAACTAAAGTTAGGTGATAACGTTTTTATACAAAACGAAACAGGCTATAAACTAGAACCAATGTATATAGGACCATTTGAAGTAATCAGAATAGAAAAGAATAATAACATAGTAATTGGAAATAACATAAAAACAAAGAACAGAAAGTACATAAGGATAGGTTAAAAATGTTTATTTCATAATTGTATTTAGTATGGCCATGCTTAGACAAAAATACTTCATCTACGCTTCTATACTTCTTTACATCCAAATATTATTTGTAATTCAATATATTAAAAAAAAAAACAAGTTGGTAAGGCTACTGTCGGGCGCCCGACAGTAAGATACCCTTCTCCCAATTTTTAAAATCCGTTACAAGCGTGTAACTATACTCATAATTTCAAACAAAAATTCTGCACAAATTCTTCTACTACATATAGCTTACTCGCTCGCACTCACACAGCGGCGCGCGTAAAGAGTAAAGCGAAACGACATAAACGTCGACGTCGGCGTCAACTGCTCAAAGCAGCGCGTCGGCTGCTGCCCGTACCGAACATTTGTACTGAAAACGTTGACTTAAATAACTTCTGTGTTATTGGTCTGATCGAATTGTCATTTGGAGGATATGTTCATATTGCATTCAGCTTTATACATACCGAAGCGGAACGTTATGTGTTTAATACTTTGCTTTATAATCGCAAATAACCGATTTGCGGGGGCGGTGGGCGTGTCATCGAACATTTGATATAAACTTGATCTGCCTATTGTTTATAGGAACCTTCATACCAAATTTGGTATCTCTAGCTTTTTTAATAGCTGAGATCTGTTGTCTCATACAGACGGACAGACGGACAGACGGACGGACGGACAGACGGACAGACAGACGGACATGTCTCAATCGACTCGGCGAGTGATCCTGAGCAAGAATATATATACTTTATGGGGTCTGCCACGCCTCCTTATGACTGTTACATACATTTTGCACAAAGTTAGTATACCCTTTTTTGACCATTTTCAATGGTCGAAGGGTATAAAAACAAACAAAAAGAAAAGAAAATCTTCCTTTGTTAATTAAAAATTAATCTTTTAAAATAACTTCATATATTACGTTATTTTTCAAAAGGGGGGAGATGTAGTATGCATACAAGTTAACAAACCTTTACATAATAATCCATAGCAACTAAGTAGCTCTATGTATAGAATGCTGACGCGCCAATTATGAGTTCAGCGCTCTGCGCAAAGAACGTCCGGCAACGGAAAGCTGACACTGCTATTCGGAGTGTTGCTTCACGCTGCAAGGAATGCTGAGTCGGCTTTGCCGACTCGTCTTGTTGGCGCGATGCATTTCTGTTAGGGTAAACTTAGCTCCATATTTTTGTGAACTCTTTAGTCTCAGTTTGGTATTCAATAAACCAGAACGTGCTCCGGCAAACAGCCGAAAAATACAATTGTTCTTATTGATCACATTGCTACGCCACAAGGCTAGTCAATCAACCTAAGGGGGCGAAGTCAAGCCCTCCACCATAATCTTCATAAGAAGACTCGATTGAAGCAACGTCTAACCACCGCTAAACTTGAGAGAGAAGTCTCTGGATCAACGCGGGACTGCAACTTCATAATTGGCGCCCAACTGCAATTCGAACCAATCAACTAATTTAACAGGGTAGTTAAGTTAGAAATCATGTAAGTTTTACATTTGACTTCTTCGACACGACTCAAGAAATATCGTAAAAAAAAGAATTCGTTTAACTGGCCACGTAATAGTTGTGCTTTGTGTAAATCAGTTTCAAAAGCATTGCATATTTTCGGCAGAGCAAATTCTTATTGCATACCTTATAAAAAAAAATAAGTATTGCATACTTTTGAAAAGCTGAAAAATTTCATTGCATACCCCTTTAATAAAAACTGTTGCATACCTAATAAAAATAAGTGCTGCATACTTTTGTAAAACCGAAAATTTTCGTTGCATACCCCTTTTAATAAAAACTATTGCATACCTTTTATCAAATATTGTTGCATACCCTATAAATAATTATAGCATACATTGGTATAATTTTACCGCATACTCTTTCTTGCCACATCATTTAGCCGATCAATTGTGCTCGGCAACAGTATATTTGTGGTGTGCCAACCAACAACCAATGAGTTGGGCACATAACTACAGAAGTGTTAAGGTCGAATACGAAAGCGAGGATAGCTGGGAGGAGGAGCAAGTAGGCCAATCAGTAGGTCAGACTTTAGATAGGGCCCCGGTAGATAATACTATGGACCCCAGTCAGATTCAAGCTCTTATCGACAATGACGTCAGACAGGCATTGTCGCAACAGCAATCCCAGTTCCAGGTTCAACTAAATTCCCTAGCTGCGCGTGTACAGAGTTTGCAGGTGGAAGCACCGCAAATCGTAACATATGAAAAAGTCTCTCTCAACCCCGAGGTTAGGTGTGAAATTCCCCTTGATATAATAAAATCGGTACCTGAGTTCTCCGGTACCCAAGACGAGTATGTGGCCTGGAGGCAATCGGCCATATACGCCTACGAGCTGTTTAAACCATACAATGGCAGCAGTGCCCATTATCAGGCTGTTGCCATATTAAGGAATAAAATCCGTGGCGCAGCCGGGGCTCTACTCGTATCCCATATTACGGTATTGAACTTCGATGCCATTTTGGCCAGATTATACTGCACGTACTCGGACAAAACATCCTTACGCCTGTTGAGGCAAGGATTGGAAATGGTAAGGCAGGGAGACCTACCATTAATGCAATACTACGATGAAGTTGAAAAGAAGCTAACGCTGGTCACAAACAAAATCGTAATGTCACATGAACAAGAGGGTGCTGACCTGCTTAACGCTGAATTCAGAGCCAACGCTCTACATGCTTTTATTTCAGGGCTCAAAAAGGCCCTTAGAGCTGTGGTCTTCCCGGCCCAACCAAAAGACTTGCCATCTGCTCTGGCCTTAGCTAGAGAAGCAGAGGCAAGCATAGAGAGAAGCATGTTTGCTAACTCCTACGCCAAGGCCGTAGAGGAGCGAGCGCACTCGGCGGCAAACGGCAAGAGCCGTTTCCAGGGTAAATCAAATAAAGAAGAACAGGGACAGGACAGAAATCCCCACTTCATGAAACGACAGAAAAACAACGGACAAACCAACAACGACAATCAGGCGCAAGCACCCCAGCCTATGGAGGTCGATTCATCCTCCAGGTTCAGGCAGCGCACTGAACATAATCAGAATCATCCTAATGAATCGAACGCGTCTAAGAGGAGAAATTCCTCAGAACGCTTGACAGGACCGAGACGACAACGTCTTAATAACGTTGTCCAAGAGGCCCCTAAGCAAAAAGAGACCAAAGAAGAGTATGAAAAGGCAGCAAAGGCTGCAGTCGAGGAAATCGACAGCGAAAATGAGTACGCTCCCAGTGACGACTCGTTGAATTTTTTAGGGGACGCTCCCGGTTGCCGTTCATTGAACGACGGCTGGCTGGGAGAACCTTAAAGATGCTAATCGATACCGGCGCGGCAAAGAACTACATTAGGCCCGTAAAGAAGCTGAAAAATGTAATGCCGGTCGCCAGCCCTTTCTCGGTGAGCTCAATACACGGCTCCACCGAAATCAAACACAAATGTTTGATGAAAGTCTTCAAGCACACCTCCCCATTTTTCCTTTTAGATTCTCTCAATGCGTTCGACGCTATCATAGGCTTGGACCTGTTAACACAGGCCGGGGTAAAGCTCAACCTTGCAGAGGACTCCCTAGAATACCAGGGCATCGCTGAAAAGCTTCACTATTTCAGCTGCCCCAGTGTAAATTTCACTGATGTAAACGACATTGTTGTACCTGACTCCGTTAAAAATGAGTTCAAGGACACAATAATAAGGAGGAAGAAAGCCTTCTCCACGACAAATGAAGCTCTTCCTTTTAACACCGCTGTCACTGCCACAATTCGGACAGTTGATAATGAACCGGTGTACTCAAGAGCGTACCCAAATCTTATGGGTGTCTCCGACTTTGTGAACAACGAGGTCAAACAACTGCTGAAAGACGGCATTATCAGGCCCTCAAGGTCTCCCTATAACAGCCCGACCTGGGTTGTTGACAAAAAAGGGAACCGACGCCTTCGGGAACCAGAACAAGAGGTTGGTCATTGACTTTAGGAAGCTAAATGAGCGAACTATTCCTGACCGGTACCCGATGCCTAGCATTCCCATGATTCTAGCGAATCTGGGCAAGGCAAAGTTCTTCACTACCCTTGACCTGAAGTCAGGGTATCATCAAATTTACCTTGCGGAACACGACCGCGAGAAGACATCGTTCTCGGTAAATGGCGGCAAATACGAGTTTTGCCGTCTGCCGTTCGGCTTGAGAAATGCAAGCAGCATTTTTCAAAGAGCCCTAGACGACGTGCTGAGAGAGCAAATCGGGAAAATATGTTACGCCTATGTAGAAGATGTCATAATTTTCTCAGAAAACGAGTCCGACCATGTCCGCCACATCGATACTGTGCTGAAATGCTTGATCGAGGCGAATATGAGGGTGAGCCAGGAAAAGACAAAATTCTTCAAAGAAAGTGTTGAGTACCTCGGCTTCATCGTAAGCAAGGATGGGACTAAGTCCGACCCAGAAAAGGTAAAGGCCATTCAGGAATATCCTGAACCCAAATGTGTCTACAGTGTTAGATCGTTCCTTGGTTTGGCCAGCTACTACAGAGTCTTCATTAAAGACTTTGCAGCCATAGCTCGCCCGATAACTGACATCCTGAAAGGGGAAAACGGCTCGGTGAGTAGGCATATGTCTAAGAAGATTTGTGTTGAATTTAATGAAACTCAACGCAGCGCATTTCAAAGGCTTCGTAACATTCTGGCATCAGAGGATGTCATACTCAAGTACCCCGACTTTCAAAAGCCCTTTGACCTCACCACAGATGCATCAGCAAGTGGCATCGGTGCAGTCCTATCGCAAGAAGGTAGGCCGATCACCATGATATCCCGCACCCTGAGACAGGCTGAGCAAAATTATGCCACAAATGAAAGGGAATTGCTAGCCATTGTATGGGCCTTAGGTAAACTACAAAACTTTCTGTATGGCTCTAGGGAAATCAACATATTCACCGACCACCAGCCTCTCACGTTCGTTGTTGCCGACAAAAACGCTAAGATTAAGAGATGGAAATCCTATATAGACCAACACAATGCCAAGATTTTCTACAAACCTGGCAAGGAAAATTTCGTGGCAGATGCCCTATCCAGGCAAAATCTTAACGCCTTACAAGACGAACCCCAGTCAGACGCTGCGACTATTCACAGTGAGCTGTCCTTGACCTACACGGCCGAAACCACAGATAAACCCTTAAATTGCTTTAGGAACCAGATCATTCTGGAGGCAGCACGTTTCCCGCTCAAGCGAAGCCTAGTGCTGTTCCGAAGCAAAACTCGCCACCTGATCAGTTTTACTGACAAGAGTCACCTGTTAAAAACTCTCAAAGAAGTTGTTAACCCTGACGTCGTAAATGCTATCCATTGCAACCTGCCTACACTGGCAAGTTTCCAACACGACCTCATTACCCACTTCCCAGCCACTCAAATCCGTCACTGCAAGAATGTCGTGTCGGATATAACTGATAAAAACGAACAGTACGAAATTGTCACTGCAGAGCACAACCGTGCACACAGAGCCGCGCAGGAGAATATCAAACAAGTCCTTCGAGACTACTATTTTCCAAAAATGGGCAGCATGACAAAGGAAGTGGTTGCTAATTGCAGGGTATGTACCCAAGCAAAGTACGACAGGCACCCGAAAAAGCAAGAGCTCGGGGAAACGCCCATCCCCAGTTATACTGGCGAAATGGTGCACATAGACATATTTTCAACAGACAGGAAGCTGTTCTTGACGTGCATTGACAAATTCTCTAAGTTTGCAGTAGTGCAACCGGTTACATCTAGGACAATAGTGGACATCACAGGCCCCCTATTGAAAATTATCAACTTTTTCCCCAACATCAAAACAATCTATTGCGACAATGAGCCCGCTTTCAACTCAGAGACAATCACGTCAATGCTCAAAAACAACTACGGCATCGACATTGTGAACGCGCCTCCTCTGCACAGCGTGTCCAATGGCCAAGTTGAACGGTTCCACAGCACCTTGGCAGAAATAGCCAGATGCCTGAAGTTGGACAAGAAGACAAATGACACAGTGGAGCTAATCTTGAGAGCCATGGTGGAATATAACAAAACCGTGCACTCAGTTACTCGTGAGAGTCCAATTGAAGTTCTTCACTCAGGGGCTCACGAGCGCTGCCTGGAAATCAAGGCAAGATTAGCAAAGGCTCAGCAAGACAGCATCGGAAGATGCAACCCTTCCCGTCAAAACCGTGTGTTTGAGGTAGGAGAACACGTGTTTGTAAAGAACAACAAGAGGTTAGGAAATAAACTAACCCCACTATGCACGGAACAAAAGGTGCAAGCAGACCTGGGAACGTCTGTTCTTGTTAAGGGGAGGGTGGTCCACAAGGACAACCTTAAGTAGGCACTCCCCTTGCAGTTAGTTAGTAGGTTACTTTAAGAAAGCCCGAGCACTATAGTCTCACCCTGTATCTAAATTCCAGGTTTACCCTCACGATGTTCATTACACTGGCATTAGCGAATGCACGGATTACCGACTTTTCGCATGCCAACTACATCCCTGTCGTAGATGGTGATGTGCTGGTTTTTGAACAGCGTGACCTCTTAAAGCACTCAAGCAACTTGTCCGAATTCGCTGTTATGATAGACGAGACAGAAAAATTATCCGAGTCTTTTCCCCAATCGCATATGCGTAAGTTACTAGAGGTCGATACGGACCACCCTAGAACTTTGTTGTCCGTCCTTAAGGTCCATCATAGGATTGCCAGGAGTCTAGATTTCCTAGGTACAGCTTTAAAGGTAGTGGCTGGTACTCCCGATGCCACGGACCTTCTAAAGATAAAAATCACAGAGGCTAAACTAGTTGAGTCTAATTCCCGGCAGATAACAATAAATTCCGAAACCCAGAAACAGATTAACAAGTTAACTGACACCATCAATAAGGTGATCAGTGCCCGTAAAAGCGACTTGGTTGACACTCCACACTTGTATGAAGCGTTATTGGCAAGAAATAGGATGCTTTCTACTGAAATTCAAAATTTAATTCTCACTATTACTTTGGCCAAATCAAACATTGTAAATCCCACGATTCTTGACCATGCCGACTTGAAGTCTCTTGTAGAACAGGACACCCCTATCGTCAGCTTAATAGAAGCATCCAAGATTAGAGTCCTCCAGTCCGAGAACAGTATTCACATTTTAATTGCCTATCCCAGAGTCAAGTTCAGTTGCAAGAAAGTCGCCGTTTACCCTGTATCCCACCAACACATCATCTTACGCCTCGGTGAGGATACGTTGGCCGAATGCGAACATGACACCTTTGCGCTCACAGGATGCACAGATACCACACACTTCACGTTCTGCGAGCGGTCTCGGCGCGAATCTTGTGCGCGCTCACTCCACGCAGGGAGCGCAGCCCAATGCCACACTCAACCCAGCCACTTGCAGGAAGTAACTCCCGTAGATGACGGCGTTGTGATTATCAACGAAGCTTCAGCTCGCGTCAGCACCGATGGCAGCCCAGAAATTCTGGTCGAGGGAACCCACCTGGTGACCTTCGAGAGAACGGCGACCATCAATGGCTCCGAGTTCGTGAACCTACGGAAGGCATTAAGCAAGCAGCCAGGCATTGCGCGCTTCCCATTACTTAACATCGTCGGGCACGACCCCGTGCTCAGCATCCCTCTGTTACACCGGATGAATAACGAGAACCTGCTCTCCATCCAAAGCTTTAAGGATGACGTGGAATCTGAAGGTTCGCCTAAACTCTGGTTCATAGCTGGTGTGGTCCTGAACATTGGTTTAATTGGCTCCTTCGCACTTTATCTGGCATTAAGGAGAAGACGAGCCTCCATGGAGATACAGCGTACCATCGACACTTTCAACATGACCGAGGACGGTCATACACTTGAGGGGGGAGTAGTTAACAAACCTTTACATAATAATCCATAGCAACTAAGTAGCTCTATGTATAGAATGCTGACGCGCCAATTATGAGTTCAGCGCTCTACGCAAAGAACGTCCGGCAACGGAAAGCTGACACTGCTATTCGGAGTGTTGCTTCACGCTGCAAGGAATGCTGAGTCGGCTTTGCCGACTCGTCTTGTTGGCGCGATGCATTTCTGTTAGGGTAAACTTAGCTCCATATTTTTGTGAACTCTTTAGTCTCAGTTTGGTATTCAATAAACCAGAACGTGCTCCGGCAAACAGCCGAAAAATACAATTGTTCTTATTGATCACATTGCTACGCCACAAGGCTAGTCAATCAACCTAAGGGGGCGAAGTCAAGCCCTCCACCATAATCTTCATAAGAAGACTCGATTGAAGCAACGTCTAACCACCGCTAAACTTGAGAGAGAAGTCTCTGGATCAACGCGGGACTGCAACTTCATAATTTACATATTGAATAACTACTGTACCAAGAGTGAACACACCGTTACAATGTGTTACATAAAGAGAGTCGATCGGCGCTCTCACAGAATGTGCATTCTGTTACATAGCGCACCAGCTTAAGAGAGCATAATTACATATGTACCATTTAGCATAATATTTAGCATATGTATAACCGTCTCTCTCCGCGATAAGCTTTAGGCTTACTTAGATCCTAAGAAAACAATGAATAGGACATACCAAAATCAAACTGCCAATAAGCATACAACCATTCTGGTAGAATCCTTTAATCAGGCAAGATCCCTTATATATGACCAAAGAGGGAAACTAGACAAAAAACAGTGGACAACAGTGTCCAAATTTTTGATTAGACTAAGAAATAACCTAATAAATATCAAAGAAAGTTACAATCTAAACATATCGATACCAACAATTCTAAATTCCCCTTTGACTCTAGGTGAAGAAGCAACAGAATCGCTCAATGATTCTGACTCTGAACTATAAATCAAAGAAGAAGACCTGAACGATCCGACAATACCAGCAATATTGCAATCGCCGTAAGATTCAGAGAATATAGAAGATCAGGACATTAAATTAAGCAAAATTACGGACAATTCAGCCGCCATTAGGGCCTACATAAGGGAAGTGTCGAGCGCAGTACCAGAGTTTTATGGACAAAAGATCCATCTTCAGAGGTTTATTATGGATATCAAATTAGTAGACCTTGCAAAAGGATCATTTGAGGACATTGCAGTCCAAGTTATAAAATCAAAATTGATTGCCACTACTCTGAACCTGGTACTGAGCGAATCTACAATTGAAGCAATAATTAACAAACTGTAAACTTCAATTGTTGGGGAGACATCCCAAAACATCAAGGCAAAATTATCCACTGTACAACAAAAGGCAAAACAGCTACACAGTTCACAACCGAAGTTGATAATTTACGTAAGCTCTTAGAAGCCTCGTATATCGATGAAGGTTTACCAAGTGAGCATGCAAATAGATTGAGTACTAGGGATGCCATCGATGTTATGATCAAAAAGACCGAACACGAAAGTGTGAAAACTGTGCTAAAAGCAGGTACGTGCACAACTATGGATGCTGCCATAGGTGCGTACATAATAACTCGCACCAGAGTAAACAGAAATGTGAATCATGTAATGTATTCAAAGAGAGGTTACTCTTACAGAGGCCAAGGTTATAGAGGCAATGGTAGCGGCAGAGGCAATGGCCATTACAATAACCCTTACAATAACAATAATTATAATTACGGCAATAACGGCAACCAAAATAATGGTACCAATTATACGTTGCCGTGGCATTTGAGAAAGCCGAAACAATCAAAATCGAAATAATAACAATAATAATGATAATGCTAATGTGAGGGTAACCCAAAATAATTCGGGAAACTCTCCACAACCCTCAGATACACAGCAATAAAAAAAGCTCATGTACATTCAATCAATCTAAGTATAAATATATTCATTCATTTGACCATGTGGCAACAGGACAAATAGTAATTTTCTTAGTTGACACAGGTGCAGATATTCTATACTAAAAGAAGAAGCCGACTACTTCAATAGTATACAAGATGACAGTATAATAAATATTCAAGGCCAAAAAAAAAAAAAAAAAAAAAAAAAAAAATATTTTTTAATACAATACTTACCTTCAACTTAAATTATACTTATATTTTTAATTTAAATTTACATTTGTTATTTTATTATATTTTAGTCTTTTAGTCGACTGCTCTTAGTTGACGTTAAATAAATAAATAAATAAATTAGAAGCGATACAGTTCGAAACAAAGTTGGGAAGAACTGAAAACAAACCCAGGGGTAATTAAAACAGAAAGAAATAGATAGAGTACAGAGAATTTAGTTAAGAAGTTCGACTACGTCGTTCACTTTGCAGTAAGAGAAGCCGCTAGGAATGTAACGACAATAGTCGGAAAAGGTGAAGGAGTTTTGTGCGCCAGCAGAGAGTATCGCCAGACGACCGGAAACGTCCACGTGTACACGTATGTTGTCGACGAGAGTAGTATGGTCGGTCAGGAAGGCGGCGATACTCACCTGCTTGCGCACGGTGAAGGACACGAACATTTGTTCGGGCGTCATTTCAAATGTCAAGGCTGGGAGTAGAAGTGTCGTGATTTAACACAAAATGGGCTTGAGACGAATAGAATTGAGAAAAGTCGTCCCATGAAGCAGATAGAAATCTACTAGGATGTTGTGGTTCGTGATTGATGTTTCGTACCTTTCGGTGATAGCCGCATTAAGGTCTCATTCGATGAGTAAATTGTTTAACGGGGCTACTACGTCGATCATAGACCTCCTGTACTCTTCCACATGAGAGGCATTTCGGACGTCGCGACAACCCAATTTTGTGACAGTGCGCGCTGAGTCCGGCACCACGTGCAAAAAGGGACCGTTCTGCAGAAAGAACTTTTTGCAGAAGTAAGGATATTTCAGGTGGGCGAGGGTTTTTGCCTCGAAGTTGAACAGGTCCGCGAATTCGCCGGCTGAATCATACGAGATGTTCTGACCAAACAGCAGATGGTTATCGCCGGCATAAAGCCCATACGTAATTCGGTCCGGGTCGTAAATGGCAAGACTCGCGGCTTGATTAATGATGGTATTGCCGAAGAAAGTGCTGGCGTCGCCAGAACGGCGCTGGAAGTCGACGACCACCGAGAAACCTTTTTGGGTGTCCTTGTAAATACTTCGAACTTGTCTGTTATACCAGATTTCAGCCAGATGGGGATGCAGTCCGAGCTTCAGATAAAGAGCCATAACTGACAGTAGTCGTTCCCGCATTTCCACAAACAGCGGGAAGATGATGATGTTAACGTCCTGGAGAGGACTGGAAAGCAATCGTCTGTACGCTCTGATATTTCAGAGCGTCAGAATTGGACGTCGCGGCTTTGACTGCCGGTTTGATCATGTAACTAAAAACGTTATAGATTCGGTCATCAACGGTTCCTATGATTGGGAAATGAACCGGAGGACTTCCTCATTGTCCTGCGGCTTCAACCACGCTTCCAGTGATTCGGTCAAGGGGATAATCGGGTAATCAGCGAATTGTTCGAAAATGTCGCGCTGGGAGATAGCGCTGTTGATGTAGTTTTCTAGCAATAGCTCCGCAATTAGTTCGGGTGGAAATCCTACAGCCAACTAAGGGACGTTTCCGTTGCGCTTGGAGAAACCGAGAAGTGTTTCCAGTTGTCACTATATATATATTTAGGCGCACATAGAATGTATTGGCAACGGGAAAAGATGAACACGACTGGATCGTTTGATCTTCAAAACCAGAGTAAAGTTTATTGATAGAAAATCTGCATACATATCTCACATATATCGCCATCCCGCTCTTCCTATTTAGTCAGCGCCTTACGAACAGACCTTATTCAGCAACTGAGTGTGTCTCTTTAGCTCAATTGCTGTGCATTGCAAAATTTGTATGGACACTCTTACAACTGTACTTGCATGTACAATGGGCAATATTGACCCATTCTACGACATACATATATAGAATTTGGGCAGCCGGGTCCCTTGCCCGACAATGTTGCTGTGGAGCTTTGTACGCTATTTCAGCATTCAGCCGGATGCGGTGCTCCAGTTGCCTTCTTCCCGGTTTTGTGTCCGACAATTTGTTGGAGGCATGGGGTTTAGGGAGTGGGGTGGTAACTCCTCCCTCCCCAGTTCGAAGCGACGGCCATAACGAAGTTATAAGGGGCGAGTAGATCGGCAGCCGATAATCTACGTGGACATCGTTCGTCGATGCAACCATAAGATGACTGCTAGGGACGCTACCACCTCGAGTGGCTTCGATGTGAAGTTTTTCTAAGCCATATACCATAATATTGGTATTCCTAGTTATGTCACGCATAGGGGAAAGGGCAAAATCCAGCTGTTCAGGAAACGTGTCAGCCGTGCCGTCGTAATCAATACCGATAATCTGCCGCCAAACTGCTGCTATAACGGCGCGTTAACGTCTCGCCAGTTTAGCACCTGAATTTGCTGCAACTTCAGCAGCGCTAGCAGACAGCCGACAACTGCAGCACCAACAACTGGCCTAAATCTTCGCCTGCGCTAGCCAGTAACATCATCTGCCGCTGGCAGTCCCAATTATAGGCGAAGTAAATGAAAATGTCCCTTTAGTTATAATTAAGAATTTGTGTTAGCGTTCAGTTTCCCACGTGGGGGTTAGTCAGCCGACAACTGCAGCACCAACAACTGGCCTAAATCTTCGCCTGCGCTAGCCAGTAACATCATCTGCCGCTGGCAGTCATAATTATAGGCGAAGTAAATGAAAATGTCCCTTTAGTTATAATTAAGAATTTGTGTTAGCGTTCAGTTTCCCACGTGGGGGTTAGTCATGAAAGTGAGGTTTATTAGTGTTAAATAAATGTTTAAATTTATAATGATGTGCTAAATTACCTTTTTGGGGGAGATGGGACGGTCTTAGAAGGACAGGACGGACTCCGCGATTTGGGTAATGCTCCGAAACTTCTGAGCAGGAGCATCACATGGTTGGGTGGGTGAGCGGTGACTTGGCAGTCACCAATGGTCGTTGTTGTGTGTTGTTGTCCCACGTAAAGTAGCTGTCCTTGTAAATAAACTAAACAAATGTAAAAATATGTGCAATATATGTGTTTACTGTTTGGTTTGTTTACCTTTTTTTGTTACTGATGTGTTTTATGTGTTTTAAATACCGATGTGTTATTGGTCCGATCGAATTGTCATTTGGAGGATATGTTCATATTGCATTCAGCTTTATACATACCGAAGCGGAACGTTATGTGTTTAATACTTTGCTTTATAATCGCAAATAACCGATTTGGGGGGGCGGTGGGCGTGTCATCGAACATTTGATATAAACTTGATCTGCCTATGGTTTTTAGGAACCTTCATACCAAATTTGGTATCTCTAGCTTGTTTAATAGCTGAGATCTGTTGTCTCATACAGACGGACAGACGGACGGACGGACAGACGGACAGACAGTCGGACATGTCTCAATCGACTCGGCGAGTGATCCTGAGCAAGAATATATATACTTTATGGGGTCTACCACGCCTCCTTATGACTGTTACATACATTTTGCACAAAGTTAGTATACCCTTTTTTGACCATTTTCAATGGTCGAAGGGTATAAAAACAAACAAACAGAAAAGAAAATCTTCCTTTGTTAATTAAAAATTAATCTTTTAAAATAACTTCATATATTACGTTATTTTTCAAAAGGGGGGAGATGTAGTATGCATACATATTGAATAACTACTGTACCAAGAGTGAACACACCGTTACAATGTATTACATAAAGAGAGTCGATCGGCGCTCTCACAGAATGTGCATTCTGTTACATAGCGCACCAGCTTAAGAGAGCATAATTACATATGTACCATTTAGCATAATATTTAGCATATGCATAACCGTCTCTCTCCGCGATAAGCTTTAGGCTTACTTAGATCCTAAGAAAACAATGAATAGGACAAAATCAAACTGCCAATAAGCATACAACCATTCTGGTAGAATCCTTTAATCAGGCAAGATCCCTTATATATGACCAAAGAGGGAAACTAGACAAAAAACAGTGGACAACAGTGTCCAAATTTTTGATTAGACTAAGAAATAACCTAATAAATATCAAAGAAAGTTACAATCTAAACATATCGATACCAACAATTCTAAATTCCCCTTTGACTCTAGGTGAAGAAGCAACAGAATCGCTCAATGATTCTGACTCTGAACTATAAATCAAAGAAGAAGACCTGAACGATCCGACAATACCAGCAATATTGCAATCGCCGTAAGATTCAGAGAATATAGAAGATCAGGACATTAAATTAAGCAAAATTACGGACAATTCAGCCGCCATTAGGGCCTACATAAGGGAAGTGTCGAGCGCAGTACCAGAGTTTTATGGACAAAAGATCCATCTTCAGAGGTTTATTATGGATATCAAATTAGTAGACCTTGCAAAAGGATCATTTGAGGACATTGCAGTCCAAGTTATAAAATCAAAATTGATTGCCACTACTCTGAACCTGGTACTGAGCGAATCTACAATTGAAGCAATAATTAACAAACTGTAAACTTCAATTGTTGGGGAGACATCCCAAAACATCAAGGCAAAATTATCCACTGTACAACAAAAAGGCAAAACAGCTACACAGTTCACAACCGAAGTTGATAATTTACGTAAGCTCTTAGAAGCCTCGTATATCGATGAAGGTTTACCAAGTGAGCATGCAAATAGATTGAGTACTAGGGATGCCATCGATGTTATGATCAAAAAGACCGAACACGAAAGTGTGAAAACTGTGCTAAAAGCAGGTACGTGCACAACTATGGATGCTGCCATAGGTGCGTACATAATAACTCGCACCAGAGTAAACAGAAATGTGAATCATGTAATGTATTCAAAGAGAGGTTACTCTTACAGAGGCCAAGGTTATAGAGGCAATGGTAGCGGCAGAGGCAATGGCCATTACAATAACCCTTACAATAACAATAATTATAATTACGGCAATAACGGCAACCAAAATAATGGTACCAATTATACGTTGCCGTGGCATTTGAGAAAGCCGAAACAATCAAAATCGAAATAATAACAATAATAATGATAATGCTAATGTGAGGGTAACCCAAAATAATTCGGGAAACTCTCCACAACCCTCAGATACACAGCAATAAAAAAAGCTCATGTACATTCAATCAATCTAAGTATAAATATATTCATTCATTTGACCATGTGGCAACAGGACAAATAGTAATTTTCTTAGTTGACACAGGTGCAGATATTCTATACTAAAAGAAGAAGCCGACTACTTCAATAGTATACAAGATGACAGTATAATAAATATTCAAGGCCAAAAAAAAAAAAAAAAAAAAAAAAAAATATTTTTTAATACAATACTTACCTTCAACTTAAATTATACTTATATTTTTAATTTAAATTTACATTTGTTATTTTATTATATTTTAGTCTTTTAGTCGACTGCTCTTAGTTGACGTTAAATAAATAAATAAATAAATTAGAAGCGATACAGTTCGAAACAAAGTTGGGAAGAACTGAAAACAAACCCAGGGGTAATTAAAACAGAAAGAAATAGATAGAGTACAGAGAATTTAGTTACGAAGTTCGACTACGTCGTTCACTTTGCAGTAAGAGAAGCCGCTAGGAATGTAACGACAATAGTCGGAAAAGGTGAAGGAGTTTTGTGCGCCAGCAGAGAGTATCGCCAGACGACCGGAAACGTCCACGTGCACACGTATGTTGTCGACGAGAGTAGTATGGTCGGTCAGGAAGGCGGCGATACTCACCTGCTTGCGCACGGTGAAGGACACGAACATTTGTTCGGGCGTCATTTCAAATGTCAAGGCTGGGAGTAGAAGTGTCGTGATTTAACACAAAATGGGCTTGAGACGAATAGAATTAAGAAAAGTCGTCCCATGAAGCAGATAGAAATCTACTAGGATGTTGTGGTTCGTGATTGATGTTTCGTACCTTTCGGTGATAGCCGCATTAAGGTCTCATTCGATGAGTAAATTGTTTAACGGGGCTACTACGTCGATCATAGACCTCCTGTACTCTTCCACATGAGAGGCATTTCGGACGTCGCGACAACCCAATTTTGTGACAGTGCGCGCTGAGTCCGGCACCACGTGCAAAAGGGACCGTTCTGCAGAAAGAACTTTTTGCAGAAGTAAGGATATTTCAGGTGGGCGAGGGTTTTTGCCTCGAAGTTGAACAGGTCCGCGAATTCGCCGGCTGAATCATACGAGATGTTCTGACCAAACAGCAGATGGTTATCGCCGGCATAAAGCCCATACGTAATTCGGTCCGGGTCGTAAATGTCAAGACTCGCGGCTTGATTAATGATGGTATTGCCGAAGAAAGTGCTGACGTCGCCAGAACGGCGCTGGAAGTCGACGACCACCGAGAAACCTTTTTGGGTGTCCTTGTAAATACTTCGAACTTGTCTGTTATACCAGATTTCAGCCAGATGGGGATGCAGTCCGAGCTTCAGATAAAGAGCCATAACTGACAGTAGTCGTTCCCGCATTTCCACAAACAGCGGGAAGATGATGATGTTAACGTCCTGGAGAGGACTGGAAAGCAATCGTCTGTACGCTCTGATATTTCAGAGCGTCAGAATTGGACGTCGCGGCTTTGACTGCCGGTTTGATCATGTAACTAAAAACGTTATAGATTCGGTCATCAACGGTTCCTATGATTGGGAAAGGAACCGGAGGACTTCCTCATTGTCCTGCGGCTTCAACCATGCTTCCAGTGATTCGGTCGAGGGGATAATCGGGTAATCAGCGAATTGTTCGAAAATGTCGCGCTGGGAGATAGCGCTGTTGATGTAGTTTTCTAGCAATAGCTCCGCAATTAGTTCGGGTGGAAATCCTACAGCCAACTAAGGGACGTTTCCGTTGCGCTTGGAGAAACCGAGAAGTGTTTCCAGTTGTCACTATATATATATTTAGGCGCACATAGAATGTATTGGCAACGGGAAAAGATGAACACGACTGGATCGTTTGATCTTCAAAACCAGAGTAAAGTTTATTGATAGAAAATCTGCATACATATCTCACATATATCGCCATCCCGCTCTTCCTATTTAGTCAGCGCCTTACGAACAGACCTTATTCAGCAACTGAGTGTGTCTCTTTAGCTCAATTGCTGTGCATTGCAAAATTTGTATGGACACTCTTACAACTGTACTTGCATGTACAATGGGCAATATTGACCCATTCTACGACATACATATATAGAATTTGGGCAGCCGGGTCCCTTGCCCGACAATGTTGCTGTGGAGCTTTGTACGCTATTTTAGCATTCAGCCGGATGCGGTGCTCCAGTTGCCTTCTTCCCGGTTTTGTGTCCGACAATTTGTTGGAGGCATGGGGTTTAGGGAGTGGGGTGGTAACTCCTCCCTCCCTAGTTCGAAGCGACGGCCATAACGAAGTTATAAGGGGCGAGTAGATCGGCAGCCGATAATCTACGTGGACATCGTTCGTCGATGCAACCATAAGATGACTGCTAGGGACGCTACCACCTCGAGTGGCTTCGTGTGAAGTTTTTCTAAGCCATATACCATAATATTGGTATTCCTAGTTATGTCACGCATAGGGGAAAGGGCAAAATCCAGCTGTTCAGGAAACGTGTCAGCCGTGCCGTCGTAATCAATACCGATAATCTGCCGCCAAACTGCTGCTATAACGGCGCGTTAACGTCTCGCCAGTTTAGCACCTGAATTTGCTGCAACTTCAGCAGCGCTAGCAGACAGCCGACAACTGCAGCACCAACAACTGGCCTAAATCTTCGCCTGCGCTAGCCAGCAACATCATCTGCCGCTGGCAGTCCCAATTATAGGCGAAGTAAATGAAAATGTCCCTTTAGTTATAATTAAGAATTTGTGTTAGCGTTCAGTTTCCCACGTGGGGGTTAGTCATGAAAGTGAGGTTTATTAGTGTTAAATAAATGTTTAAATTTATAATGATGTGCTAAATTACCTTTTGGGGGAGATGGGACGGTCTTAGAAGGACAGGACGGACTCCGCGATTTGGGTAATGCTCCGAAACTTCTGAGCAGGAGCATCACATGGTTGGGTGGGTGAGCGGTGACTTGGCAGTCACCAATGGTCGTTGTTGTGTGTTGTTGTCCCACGTAAAGTAGCTGTCCCTGTAAATAAACTAAACAAATGTAAAAATTGTGCAATATATGTGTTTACTGTTTGGTTTGTTTACCTTTTTTTGTTACTGATGTGTTTTATGTGTTTTAAATACCGATGTTAGTCGATATTTTGGTGCGGATTGCATGGCTGGAGGAAAAACCCCTCCACTAGTGCTGCTGAGCTAGCTGGCGCGGCCCTATCGACAAAAAGCAGTCCGTAACATAATGATGCTCAATTTCAAAAAAAGAAGCAAAGATGTAGGCCAGTTCATTCTGTGCCGAAATCTTTGCTAAAAATCGACTGACAGCAGTATGTAGACACCTCACTACAGCTTGGCTAATGTGACCTAGTCTACAACAAACTGCGGCACGTTAAATTTGAATTTACGTTTGCGCAGGGAGTTGGGGACTGAGAAACATCAGTAAGTAGAGGTATTTGGATGTTGAGGCATGTTGCCAGGCAGGCCGCGAGTCATGTTCTATCAATGGCGCAAAAGTCGTTATAGAGTCCACCGGCGACAAGTCGTTCCATCTCCCTAATTTTGATCTGTCGAAAAAGAAAATATTACCTTATACACAAATATATTTTTTGCATTTATTTAATTACTAATTCTAATTATAATTTTAGTGTTAACATTTATTCAGGATTATTTATATTATTAAATTATATTGATTCTTAGATATAAAAAGTGAAATTACAAATTATTAATATTAAGATACACACATACACATTTTTGCTTCCGCACACACACACACAAGTATTACAAATTAAAGTAAAGGTAAAGTAAAGGTAAATTTTTGTTGTACGTTAGCCTAAAACGAAATAAAATAAAAATAAAAATGAGTAAAAACGAGGAAAAAGATGTTGGTGGCCACCACTTTCGGTCGATGGGGTCAGTGCCAGAGGCGTGGGACTTAACATGGTCCATCGATGGAGAGGGTGCAGTCGGTCCGCAGATGTCGATGGGAAATAAGGGACTCCAATGGACGCCCAGCAGGATCGACAAAATCCGAAGCCAAATGGATGACGATCCAGTCGACGGCAAAGACTGTGTTGACCAGCAGCCAGACGAACGCACTCAGAAATTTGGACAGCGTGATTAGGTCGGCGGTAAACGTAGCGGTTGTACAAGCGGCGAATATATAACGTAAGTTTTACGAGACCGAAGTAGCGCAATCACTGAAGGATGAGATGCGTCAGAGCCAACTGGCTATGATGAAGCTACTCAATGATGTAATTAGGCCGCAGAACGCCGCATCTGGATCAGTCGGAGTGTCAAACGAGCAAAGACGGAAAATAGACGCGCAGTAGGCCCACGGAAGACGCGCGAATCCTCCGCGGAGCAATCCGAAAAGGCAGCGCATGCCCAGATCTTCACGCGCCGATGCCGCCACCGCGCTTCCGTCGAGAAGTGCCGGAAAGAAGAATCAGCATTCCGGAACCGTGGCCAAGGGATGCGGATAGACGCCGTCGATCACCGTATAACGGATGATGTACAGCTCAATAATTTTAAGAGGTTTTAAGAGTACGCGCATTATGTATGGCCGAAGGAAGATCATTGATGAAAAGCGTAAAAAGAAGGGGACCTAACACCAGAAGTAACTTGAATAGGGTCAGAAAGAGCATTTTTAAAGAAGACTCTTTGTGTTTTGCTGGTCAAATAACTTATAAGCTAGCTTAAAAGATTTGGTGAGAAACCAATAATGTTTAGTTTATGTGCAAGAAGGGAGTGATTTACTGAGTCAAATGCTTTACTGATAACAGTATAAATGACGTCAGTTTGAAAATTTTTCTGAAAGCCCTGTATTATAAAGGATGTAAGCTCAAATAAATTTGTCGAGGAGGAACGACGTTTAAAAATCCGTGCTGACAAGGAGAAATGACGGATCTACAGAAATGCTGCAAGTGAGGAGTTATGACATTCTCGAAGAGTTTAGGAAAAGCAAACAATTTTGAGATACCTCTATAGTTTAAAGCATCAGACTTGCTGCCCTTCTTGTGAAGCAGTAAAATGAAAGATTCCTTCCACATGGAAGGAAAGGTGGAAGTTTTCAGGGACAGCGAGAAAAGTTTGAGCAATAGCTTAGATAGAGGATCGGCACAGTATCGAAGTACGCAACTAGGAATTCCGTCAGGACCAGGTGAGAAAACTGGTTTTATCAAACATAAATCCCTGAAAAACGAACTTTCGTTTAATTGTGGGGCGAAAATGCCAGTTGAACTGGGAATGGTGAAAGGATAAGAATTTACATCGCGTGTTGAAATTGAATAGGTTGTTTGAAAGAACTTTGCAAACAGATCAGCCATGTCCTGGTCAGTATTTGCATTTGCACCTTCAAACGATAGCTTAGATGGATAGGCAGATGACTTCCGCTTCATGTTAACAAAATTATAGAACTGTCTGGGATTCTGCCGGAACTGAATCCCGCAACGAGTCAAATAATTTTTGTAGCATGTAGCGTTGAGAGCAACAAAATTTGTCCAAACAATAAGATATCTTGAAGAAATAGACGAGGAATAACATCTGTAAAGATGTTTTCTCGGGCTAGGGTACAACTCTCAGTCTAGCCAGGGTCTTTACAGCAAAATTTATAAATGACTAGGACCACTAAGACGTTTAGAAAGAGAGAGAGAGGGGGTCACTGGCAGATTAGAAAAGCTGAGACAAATGTCGGACACAGCGAACACGCCCTTTTCACGCGTACACGTGGCCCGTGTCTTCCACGTGTACTCGACGCAGAAGAGTGTTTTCACCGTACCTGACACTTTGGCCGCGTTTTCGCTGTGCATCTGGTCGGCTGCAGGCCGTGGGGGAACGCTCGTGACTACGGGTGCTGCCGCCTGCACTCTCACAAATCGCTCGGTGGTGTATTGCACCACGCCACACTTGTGAACGCACGCTCCTGTACCCCGCGTCAACTATCGTTCACTCACGACACGACCTGCGACTGACCGTTCATCGTACGGAACGTCCGTGACCGCAGGTACTTTCGCTTATGTTCCCACAGGTCGCTCGGTGGTGAATTGCACCAGCCCGCAGCCCGTTAGAACACGCTCTTGTACCCGCTTGTCAACTAACGTCCACTCTCGCCCACAATTGGTCGTTTCCGCCGTTACGGAACGCCCGTGACCGCAAATACCTTCGCCTGTGCTCCCACAAGTCGCCTCGGTGGTGTATTGCACCACACCGCAACTCGTCTCTGAACACAAGTTCCCATATACGCTTGTCAACTAGCGATTACTCACAGCACACAGACACATACGGGCGCACACGCGAAATTTCCTGCGAACACGTTTTCGAAGGAAAGTTTCCAAAAATATTGAACGCGAGTTTTAGTTAAAACGCCTATGCATTATTGATTGTTTATTTCCTTTTCTTCACAAGTTTCGTTTCCTTATTCTATTACAAAATATTCACTTAACTGTCCCTGCCTCTCTGTGTCCCTACCTACTTCGCACCATACGTTGCTTCTTTTTACTTTGCTTTCTTCTTTTGTTTCTTTGCACTGCCTACCTCGTTTCTTCTTCTACAGGGTCCCTGTCCATTGTCCTTTATTTGTATCCTTGCTTCCTGGTTTTAACTTTTTACAGGTCCTTTTCACTTTTTTTTTAACTTTGGTCACTTTTATTTTCTTCCTTTTTTTTGCTTAAGAGAGGTTCTGACTGGCCTCGTTCAGTCGCCTGGCTCTTCTGTGTCGTGGCCTAATTTTGCAGCCTCGATTTCGACGCTTTTCGTCCGCTGCTGCCCGGCGCTGTCCGCTGTCGCTGCCTGGGCGGCGCTGCCCGCGGTCGCTACCCGCGGTCGCTGCCTATGCTCGGCCGATCATGCTTCGGCTCGTGTCGCTTTGCTTGCGAACTTGCCGTTTTGCCTAGCCTGGCGCCCTGCATGCCTAGATCGGCACGCGACTTGTAGCTTTGCCTAGTTCGGCTTGCGACTTGTCGCCTGCATCGATCTGTTCGTGCGTTTCTGCTGCGTCGGCTTCGTGCGGCCTGCATGCTTCTGCTCGCCTCGCTCTGCTCGCTTCGCTCTGCTCGTCTGCTTTTGCTCGCTTCGGTCTGCTTCTGGAATTTGTCGGGCGCCGTTACACATGCGTCGCAAAATTTGTCGAGACGCCGTTACTTGTGTGTATGGGCGCCGACCAACGGGCGTTTGCGTGTAGTCTGCACCCCGCGGGCTTGCACTTGCCTATGCCCCTGCCTATGTCTCGCCTATGCTTTGTCTATGTCTTTGCCTACGTCTATGTCTTGCTACCCATTATATGGAAACCCATGGGGTATTATAAACTTAAAGGTATTTTATTTCATTTTAAACTTAACTAAATAACTATTGTGACGCGTTTCATACGTCGTCACACATCTAGTATATTTTGTAAAGAGTCTAGACTTTAGATTTTTAAGACTGGATAGTTCTTTAGTAAACCATGGGGGTTAACTCGAAAAAGGCACACAAATATCAAAAAAGTTATTAAATGTTTTATAAAATAAATTAAGAGCCATATCCATATTGTTACATTGAAATTAAATAATTAATTTTATAAAAATCGGCTTTACGAAAACAACGTGCTCTCTTACACGACGTAACTTTTTTATCCAATACGTTCAAACCAGAATTTTGTAAGTGGTTGACCTGCAGCAGAGAAATGTCATGCAGGCCGTCAATAAGATCGTGTTGTTGTGAGGCCATCAGGAAATTTTCCTCATTACTTGGTGTCCAACTACACTCAGGTATGTTAAAGTCGCCAAGGACTATGAGGTGGTCTTTGTTAGATAACAAATTGAAGACATACTTTATTGCAAGCAAATGTTGAGTGTAGATAAGAATATCCGACGAAGGTGGGATGTACGAGCAGGTTATAAAAACCTGGAAGCCGGGAAGGTGTAATTTTACACAAATGAATTCAATATCATATTGAATCTCCGGGTGTACATGTTCTGACGCGATATCAGAATTTACAGCAAAAAGAACACCGCCGCTCCGCCGATCAAACCTATAAGTTGTGAACTTGCTTGGAAAAATTTCAGAGCATAAAATCTCAGGTTTTAACCAAGTCTCAGTAAAAACACAAGCACATGGGATTCAAACGAAAGGCTATTTAAGAATAACGTAGGTAGCTTGCTACGCAGGCTCCTTACGTTTTGGTAGGTTAATGTTAAAAATTTTATTTGGTTAAATAAATCGTTAGAGACACTAATTTTAAAGGCTGACAGGCTTAGGTCCCACAGATATAGGACCAGTGGGAGCAGGTTGTGCCGATAATCCCAAAGGCGAGCTTGCCTGAGGGACTATCGGTTGGGTAATTAGTATTTGCGGTTTCACAAGAATAGAAATCGCAGATGAAGTATTGGGCAAAGGGGAAATGAGCTCCACGGGCTCAACAGAGACATTTTTCTGTGCTGCTGATCTCGTAACTACAGGTGTAGTAAACGATAGCAGCGGCAACGTCACTGGTGTGCTGAGTTGGTCAACGTTCTGAGGCTGATAGGCACTAGTTGACGGCTGCTCCTTTTGAGCTGATTTTTTGCGTTTGGGAGAGTCATTTAGTAGCTTAAGGCTATTTAATGAAGTGTCCAACGCGGAGAACTGATCGGCAAGTTTACGAAAACTTCCAAACAGTTCCCTAAATCCCGTCCTAGTTTGGCGCATGAACGATACAAAATCGTTCTCAACTTCACGACACGCATCACAACAATAGTGCAGCCCGTTTCGCTTGGCTATAGCATCGGCCGTTGGGCCACCGAAGCTCGCACATTTTGCATGAGCAACGTTGTTGCAGATCCAAAAACAAATACTTGCCTGAGCAGATGTAATCTGCTTTTGGCAGGTTTTCTTGAAACAAATAATTCCTCCTTCCATTATTAGGGGTGACCACTGTCAAAAATGCACACAACAAAAATAGAGAGAAAGGAAAGGTTAGGCACACACAGAAACTGTGATAAGAAGAGCGCGGTAAGAGAGTTTGTGCTGCAGTGCACAACAACAAAGATAAAAAAAAAAAAAGTTAGTGAGAGCCCGAGAGAGTCGAGATCGCTCACGAAAGTCGATTTAAAAGAAAATGTTTTGCAGATGCAATAACAACTTTTCTAAAAATAGAAACGTAAACAAATGAAATTGAAAGAAGCGAAAAAACTCTTTTGCAAACAAGATTAGTTTAGCAAATTAAAAGAGTGCACTCGCGTAGTAAACGAATTTCTGAATATCAGCAGGTTAAGTAATAATGTTAGTATTTTTTAGAGTTATTAAACACCAATTGCTTTATAATTTAACTAAGCTTTGGAGAGCAAGAAAAAAACGCGTCCGTTCACTTTGAAAGAGATTGAATAATATAAATGTCAAAAAAAATTTAAGCATAAGACTAAATCTACTATTCCTAATTTAACTCGGACTACTAGACAGACAACCAAAACACCCACCCTTATAAGAAACATAACCGAAACTACCCCAACAGACATAACCACAAACTCAAGAATGAGTACCCCTCCTCAAAAAACGTCGGGGTCGGGGTATGAATTGTCCGCCGGACTTCCAGACATTATTAAGTGCCTTCCGACCTACGACGGTAACTCTTACGCACTTAAGAGATTCATAGAAAGTGTTGAAGAGATTTTATTGATGTTTGGAGATAAAGACCAAACTCCAAAAGGGAAAATGTATTTAAGAGCGATTCGGACTAAAATAGAGGACAAAGCGAGTGAATTGTTAGATAGAGTGGACACTCCATTAAACTGGTATGAAATTAAGAGGAATATAACAAGAAAGTTACTAGATAACAGGGACGAACTGACTTCAATAGAGGAACTCCATGAGGTTTCTTTTAGAAGGCTGCCAATAACAAAACTGTATGATACCATTTTGGATCTGAAAGGGGTATTGACATGCATGGCCGATTCAGGGGATTTACCAGCGTCAACTATTCTAGAAAAAAAAAAATTTCTATTTGGCTCTTTGCCTGAAAACCTTTATGAAGGGAACTTCCGGAACTCCGGAATGTGTTCAAAGTTTCTAGACCAAATACGTTGGATGAAGCGTTTGATATAGCCATTCAGGAGATGGATGAGTACATGCAGAAGAGACGACGGTACCCAGCAAATCAACATAATAATCGTCTTTCAGACTTCCAGTAGGGTAGAGGACAGTTTAGAGCTCTTCCTTACTCAACAGAGAATCGTTACGGACAGGACCATTGCTCTAAGAACGAGGTTTATAGACATAATAATTTCTCTAGGGCAATTATGCCACCCAAGACCGAATCAACAGATGGCCACTCACGCCAATATAGAGGTGGAAAATTTAATAGTTTCTCACGTCAAACAAATACTAGTAGATTTAACAATCTGGAAGCCTCTTCGGAGCAACCAGTACTTCACAATTTAGAGGAAACTGTAAATTAACAAAGACCAGCCTCAAAAGCAGAACTTAGAAGGATAAACACGGATCGACACTACCCTATATTTTGATTAGTTCACCGTTTGATAGGAAGCTACGCTATTTAATTGATACAGGGGCATCGAGTTCTTCTCTCGATCGTAAATTTGTTCCGCAGAGAGAATCCTTAAGTACAAATACAGTCATAAAAACTGTATTAAAGGAAATTCAGGTCACCGAAAAGGTCGAATATCCAGCATTTTCCGAATTTAATTTAAATGACACATTTATATTTTTACTCCTCAAATTTCACGAATATTTCGATCTTGACATCTTATCTACTATAAAAGCAAATATAGATCTTAAAATGTTTATTTTCCAACCCATACGGCAACTATTCCCATTCATATTGAACGAAATAGAGCTACTGATATATTTAACATCGAAGCCAGTTCGGGAATGATAGTGCAGATACCAATCGAATGTGAACAGGGACCATTTTTACTTGATTCCGTAGAATCAGTAGATAATGTTTACATTCAACAAGGACTCTATACAGCTGACAATTACAACGCAGATAGAAACTATTCTGAACAGGATCAGACGATTTGTTTTGAATTTCTATTATTTACAACCCAATTGATTCAAGAGAAATATGTAGAATTGAACTTTCATTGGTGCAACGAAGACCACTCAACGGACATGAAAAACGAGGCGAATTTTCACGAACGAGTCAATACGGACCACATTTCTTACGAAAAAACAAACCAACTTAAACACCTATGTTTGCAATTTCACGACCCGTCGTATAGATTAAGCCTACAGTCGGGCGCCCGACAGTAAGATACCCTTCACCCAATTTTGCAAATCCGTTACAAACGTGTAACCACACTCATAATTCCAAACAGAAAATTCTGCACAAAATCTTCTAATACATATAGCTGACTCGCTAGTACTCACACAGCGAAGCGCGTAAAGACACGACGCAACGTCGACGTCGCCGTCAACTGCTCAAAGCAGCGCGCCGGCTGCTGCTCGTACCGAACATATTATTGGTCCGATCGGATTGTAATTTGGAGAATATGTTTATATTGCATTTAGCTTTATACATTCCAAAGCAGAACTTAATAATCCCAAATAACCGATTTGCGGTGGCGGTGGGCGTGGCATCAAACATTTATGTAATCTTGATCTGCCTATGGTTTATAGGAAGTTTCATATCAAATTTGGTGTCTCTAGCTTTTTTAATAGCTGAGATCTTTTGTCTCATACAGACGGACAGACAGACGGACATGTCTCAATCGACTCGGCTAGTGATCCTGAGCAAGAATATATATACTTTATGGGGTCTGCCACGCCTCCTTATGCCTGTTACATACATTTGCACAAAGTTAGTATACCCTTTTTTGACCATTTTCAATGGTCGAAGGATATAACAAACACAAAATAGAAACCACAGACTACAGACCCCTGAATGCCAAACCCTTTATATACTCCTACCAAGAACAAAAAGAGATCAATGAACAAAACCAAATTTTGTTAGAACAAAACTTAATTAGAGAAAGTCATTCACCTTCGAGCTCACCTGTTTGGTTGATTCCGAAGAAATCCGAAACAAAAGAACAAAAATGGAGATTAGTTATTGACTATAGAAAACTGAACGAAAAAACCGTTAACGACAGGTATCCTATCCCTAATATTAACGAAGTAAGATAAAATAGGTAGAGCTAGAAATTTTAATATTCGATATGATTACGAAATTTTGTATAAAAAAGGTTCTCAAAACTTGGTAGCGGACGCATTGAGCAGGGTAGAAATCGACATGAACATAAATGATGAATGAATGAATGAATGATAAATGAAGTCAATAACAGGGACGTGTGGAGATACAGTCCACTCAGCAGACGAACACATGGATGATCACATCCATATCTCAGAAAAACCCTTAAACGATTTTAACTACCAAGTAATATTGAAATATGGTGCTCCTATAGAATCTAAAACTGAAGTTATATTTAAACGAAAAACGAGACAAGTGATTTCTGAACTGTCTTTTACAGAAGAACGAATTACAGATATTTTAAAGAAAACTTTGAAGCCAAACAGGACTATTGCAATTTTTGCACCCGACGATATTTTTCAACAAATACAAGAGAGTTATAAGAAATACCTTTCAACAATAACATTTATAACATTTTAAGATGAACTATCGTTTTAACCGATTTACTAGAAACACAGGACCAAGAGTTTCAAATTAACAGCTATCGCACAAATAATAATAATAGAGTTACAGACGAAACCGTTGCTCACATGAAAAGACAATTCTATTTTCCAAATATAAAATTAAAAATTGCTCAGACTATAAATAATTGCGATGTCTGTTACACCTTATAATATAACCGCCACCCCCCAAATATTAAATTCCAAGTAACCGAAATACCTACCATGCCTTTAGATATACTACACACTGACTTATATACTATAAACGGAAAATATGTTGTTACTGTCATTGACAAATTTTCTAAGTTTGTCCTTGGATACACAATCCCTACAAGAGACGCAATAAATATAGTGAACGCTATTAGGCAATTCATAGTAGCGAATGGCATACTTAGGAAAATTATTTACGATCAAGGGGCTGAATATAATTCAAACCTTTTCAGAGATTTTTGCAAACAATATAATATAGAACGACATATCACGTCCTTTCAACAATCTTCTAGTCGAAAGACTACATTCTACACTCACTTTTAGAGTCTCCTGAATTTGAGGCTCTTGCTATTAGAGGCTTGCGCGGCTTGAGGCAGTGGCAGAAATCTCATTAATTTTTGAGTGGCTTGTTGTGCATGCATGCATATTGCATGTTACTGTAGGGCGCTCGACTGTAGCCTTACCCACTTGTTTCATATTATTTTATATTTCTTGAATTCTATATGCCGTCGGCATGGCAAATAATAATCCACAACCATATGAAATTTAATATATTTTAATTTCATATGAAAAATTTTATGCATATAAGTTTTTTATATGAAAAATTTGGTCCATATAAGTTTTTATATGAAGACTTTGATTCATACAAGTTTTTCATATGACATTTTTATACCCTTCGACCATTGAAAATGGTCAAAAAAGGGTATACCAACTTTGTGCAAAATGTATGTAACAGGCATAAGGAGGCATGGGAGAACCATAAAGTATATATATTCTTGCTCAGGATCACTAGCCGAGTCTATTGAGACATGTCCGTCTGTCTGTCCGTCTGTCCGTCCGTCCGTCTGTCCGTCTGTTTGTTTGAGACAACAGATCTTAGCTATTAAAAAAGCTAGAGACACCAAATTTGCTATGAGGGTTCCTATATATCCGGGGCAGATGAAGTTTATGTCAAATGTTTGATGCCACGCCCACCGCCCACGCAAATCGTTTGTTTCGGATTTGGCAAATTGGGAGAAGGGTATCTTACTGTCGGGCGCCCGACTGTAGCCTTACCCACTTGTTTCATATGATTTTATATTTCTCGAATTTTATATGACGCCGGCATGGCAAATAATACTCCGTCATATAAAAATTTATATATATTAATTTTATATATTATGTATTTTATGCATAGAAGTTTTTCATATGAACAAATTTATTCACATAAGTTTATTTATATAAAGACTTTTCTTAATAAATTTTTATACCCTTCGACCATTGAAAATGGTCAAAAAAGGGTATGCTAACTTTGTGCAAAATGTATATAACAGGCATAAGGAGGCGTGGCAGACCCCATAAAGTATATATATTCTTGCTCAGGATCACTAGCCGAGTCGATTGAGACATGTCCGTCTGTCTGTCCGTCTGTCCGTCTGTCCGTCTGTATGAGACAACAGATCTCAGCTATTAAAAAGCTAGAGATACCAAATTTTTCATGAAGGTTCCTATAAACCATAGGCAGATCAAGTTTATATCAAATGTTTGATGCCACCCCCACCGCCCCGCAAATCGGTTATTTGCGATTAATTAGCAAAGTATTAAACCCATAACGTTCTGTTTCGGTATGTATAAAGCTAACTGCAATATAAACATATTCTCCAAATTACAATCCGATCGGACCAATAACACTGAAGTTATTCAAGTCAACGTTTTCAGTACAAATGTTCGGTACGGGCAGCAGCCAACGCGCTGCTTTGAGCAGTTGACGCCGACGTCGACGTTGCGTCGTGTCGCTTTACTCTTTACGCGCGTCGCTGTGTGAGTGCGAGCGAGTAAGCTATATGTAGTAGAAGTATTTGTGCAGAATTCTCTGTTTGAAACTATGAAAGTGGTTACACGTTTGTAACGGATTTAGAAAATTGGGAGAAGGGTATCTTACTGTCGGGCGCCCGACTGTAGCCTTACCCACTTGTTTTATCTCATTTCGTCATTAATAATTTTATTGAAAAAAAAATTAAAAGTAGACCAGTTTACTGGCATATATCAATTCCTTCAATAATTTTTTTTTTATACCTAAACAATGTTGCGAAATGGTGTTTGGTTTGCTTGTCCCAAAGTTTTGCAGGGTTGTTTAATCGTGCTTGTACCACTGTGCATGCTTACTCTATAACGGGAAACGAGCGGGAGAGCTTTCGAGCAGATGTAATAGAAGATAACTCTACTGTACCTTCATATAAGGAACTGGAATCAATTTTAAACGATCGTCTGGTCATAATGAATACGATAGAGAACCGTAACTCGTCGTTCGACTCCATCAATGGCCAAGGCTTACCAGACTCGACCAAGCGTGTTCGAGTACATAACGCCCAGGATCAACAGAGGCGCCCGAGCTGTCTATGCCATCACTGTGGAGGAGAGCACATTTTGCGGCGCTGTTCAGCTTTTCTGGCTTTAGATGGTTAAAACGAAAGGATATAGTCTCGAAGGCAAAGCTATGCAGCAATTGCTTAAGCCGATCTCATACTTTATCTCGCTGCAACAGTAACAAAGGATGTCAAGTTTGTGGTCAACGTCATCACACCTTACTTCACTTCGCACCTGCAGTGGGCAGTAAAAATGGTTCTATGCTGCGTGGAAATCCCACTCCAAGCAAAATTGCTTCTTGCGTATTGCCACACCATGCTGTCTTTAAGGAGGAGCTGCATACAACCAAACAGCGGATTGTTTTCGATGCCTCAGCGAAGACTAGTAACGGGAGATCGCTGAATGACATTTTATGGACTGGACCCATTCTGCAAAATGATATGTCTTCAGTCATCATGAATTGGCGGAAATACCGCTACGTTTTCGCGGCGGATATACAAAAGATGTATGGTTGCATTGATGTCCATTCAGATGACGCGCAATATCAGCGGATTTTATGGCGGGCGGCGGATGGAAGCATCAACGCTTATGCATTTTCAACGCTCACATTTGGGACAGGTTCCGCACCGGTCACAGCTATCAGGGTTATCCGCCAGTTGGCAGAGGATAGTTTCGAAGATGCAGAAGAGAAGAGGAAACAAGTCACTGAAATAATAAAATCCGCACGCATGGAATTACGCAAGTGGTAACTTAACTGGGATGATGGAGATCCAGTTAAGACTCTGGGCATGTATTGGCTGCCAAAAAAGGACTGTTTCAGATACAAGGTAAACTTTGACCTACCAAAAGGTTCTTCTAAGAGGATCATATTATCCTGCATTGCCAAATTGTTTGACCCATTGGGTCTTATTGCGCCTGTTATCATCGCTGGAAAGTTGATCCTGAAGGAGGTGACTTCGGTCAAGGTAACGATTGCAGGCGGCACCCAAGTATCATTAGATTGGGACGACGATGTCCTTGAAACGCTCGCCGAGCGTTGGCGTACTTTTTGACATGGTTTGCGGAGGATTGGTGAAATCAGCATCGAGCGCTAGATCCGGTACGCACCAGACTCTGTCTCATCGATGCAGCTTCACGCTTTTTGCGACGGATCCTCCTCATCCTACGCAGCTTCAGTATACCTGAGGGTGTAACATACAGACGGCTCATGCTACTCATCCCTGCTCATGGCCAAGTCAAAAGTTACACCATCGAAGCCACTGACGATTCCCCGAATGGAATTAAGCGGAGTGGTGCTTGCTATTAAACTTGTGAAGTGGATCACAGCCTCGAATCGCTTGAGCTCTCTTCCTGTGGAAGTTTTCTATTGGACAGACGCTACCATTGTCCTTCATTGGCTGAACGGCGACGTGAACCGATGGAAGACGTTTGTCGCTAATCGGGTAGCCTTTATCTCCGATCACTCCACCTCAACGCAGTGGAACCATGTTGGCACTACAGAGAATCCAGCGGATTGTGCAACAAGAGGGCTTTCTCCGGAGGAGCTGAAGGACTTCCAGCTATGGTGGAAAGGACCATCTTGGTTGATACGCGATCGGGCTTACTGGCCACAAATATATATCGGCCCAGTCTGTCTAGAAGATCCCGCCTTGGAAAGGAACTCGGACAAGGTTCATGCTCACCATGCGGCTCCCGTTCCCGATTTTATTGAACGATTTTCAAGATACACCCAGACCGTACGCGTCATTGCTTACGTTTGACGTTTCATGAACAACGCATGCGTTACTAAACCAAGGTTGTCGGGACCATTATCTATTCAAGAGCTTGACTGCGCGTTAAGGGCGGTGGTGCGAATCGTTCAGAGGCAGTCGTTTTCAGAAGACATAGTAGCAGTGAGACGTTCGAAACCGCTGTCATCCCGGAGCAGGCTTGTAAGCTTAGCGCCATTCTTATCGGAGGACTTTCTTAGGGTAAGAGGGCGATTACGGCACTCTAGCTTATCTCACGAGCGTCGACACCCGATCATTTTACCCAGTAATCATCACTTCACGGATTTGGTTATTAGGCATTCACATAACCAAACACTGCATGGAGGTGCCCAACTAACTTTGGCACACGCACGGCAACACTTTTGGATAGTCACAGGAAGACAGGCTGTTCGTCGTGTGCTGAGGAAATGCGTTCGTTGCTTTTGAGTGAAACCAACCGGTATGACGCAACTCATGGGAGACTTACCGCTGCACCGAGTCAACCCACCAAATCGACCATTTATCGCCACTGGAGAGGACTACACCGGGGCCATAGAGCTCAGGGCTGCACGTCTTCGGGGAACAAGCTTTTACAAAGGCTACATCGCAATTTTTATCTGTCTGGCTACGAAGGCGGTGCACTTGGAGGCAGTCACTGGTCTCACCACAGAACACTTCTTGCTAGCCCTAGACCGCTTCAGTGGACGGCGTGGCACAGTGCAACACCTTTACAGCGACAATGGAACTAATTTCGTCGGAGCAGACAACGTGCTTAAGACCCTATACAAGGACTTCGATCAATTGATCGCTCCAAAACTGGCTTCTCAAAGGACAATGTGGCATTTTAATCCCCCTCATTCGCCGAATTTTGGAGGGCTATAGGAAGCCAACGTTAAATCCGTAAAGCACCATTTGAAGCGCGTTGTTGCTGATCGTCGGCTAACATACGAAGAGTTATGTACAGTCCTTATCAGTATTGAGTCCTGTCTCAATTCCCGACCGCTTTGTCCGCTCACAGCTGATGTTGACGACTTAGAAGCATTGACTCCAGCACACTTCTTACTCAGAGATTTGATGTTCGCACCGCCAGAGTACCGTCCTCAAGCACAGTCATTTAAGGAACAATTTCTGCTTCATCAGACAACGCTGCGACATTTTTGGAAGGCTTGGAGTCGCGACTGGCTTGCTCATCTTCAGGAACGCCCAAAATGGAACAAAGAAAGCGATAACATCAAGCTGAATGAGCTCGTACTCATTAAGGACGATCGTTACCCGCCGTCACAATGGCTTCTTGGTCGAGTTATCGACTTGCATCCAGGACAGGATTCGTTAGTCCGCGTTATAACGCTTAGAACTAAAACAGGCCAGTTGAAGCGATCAGTTTCGAAACTCTGCAAACTTCCCATTCCAGACTAGACCTTTATGACAAATCACGACAGACCCTTTGATCGGAACAAGAAAGGACACTCTCATGCTAGTTCTAGCATTGACGGCCGGCATGTTTGGTTTTGCTTGTCCCAAAGTTTTCCAGGGTTGTTTAATCGTGCTTGTTCCACTGTGCAGGCTTACTCTATAACGGGAAACGAGCGGGAGAGCTTTCGAACAGATGTAATAGAAGATAAGAAAAGACTTTACACTCTAAGTTTTGCAAGAACACCGATCGGACGTCAATTTGTCGCGGGCAGTCTGTTTGCTGTACATACACACATACATACATTTGTATAGAGTTTAATATTGAAAGAATAAAGTGAAATATATAAATCAATTATATTTGCGTCGGAACCTCTCTTACAATGACCTCAAACTAATATAGAGGACACAACTTTACACATGGTATTTAAACATGATACTTAGTAGTATTTTATAATTATGCTTATATCAATATACGTAAAGCATTAACCTGAAATTTACAGGTACAACAATATATATATATATAATGTGCAACGCATGTATACCAATTGGTTTACTCGCAAGATCTTTTGAAAATGCAATTTTCAATTTTATCATATATTAAAATATGACTTTTTTTTCTAATATACGGATTAGATAACATTATAAAATAATGATCGTTCCGCAGGTTCACCTACCGAAACCTTGTTACGACTTTTGCGAAACAACCGCAACACGCTAGAAGGCGTCATAGTGATCACATCCGGAGACCTCACTAAATAATCGTAATCAAAGCGAGTTAATGACTCACACTTACTTGGAATTCCAAGATCATATGAACAGTTAAAGTTCACAATCCCAAGCATGAAAGTGGTTCAGCGGTTTACCCGGACCTCTCGGTCTAGGAAATACACGTTGATACTTTCATTGTAGCGCGATTGCAGCCCAGGACATCTAAGGGCATCACAGACCTGTTATTGCTCAATCTCATTATTGCAAGATGATAATAATGGTACAAACCAACTGGTTCGGCTCCACTTACAAAAACACATTCAAACACAATTGACATTTTACTGCCACCAGCTTCAAGCTTAACTACCATAATCCTGAAGATATCTATCTAATATATTTGAGTCTCATTCGTTATCGGAATTAACCAGACAAAAAACTCTACGAATTAAGAATGGCCATGCATCACCACCCATAGATTCGAAAAAGAGCTATCAATCTGTCTTACACACTTATGTTCGGACCTGGTAAGTTTTCCTGTGTTGAGTCAAATTAAGCCGCAGGCTCCACTCCTGGTGGTGCCCTTCCGTCAATTCCTTTAAGTTTCAGCTTTGCAACCATTCTTCCCCCGGAGCTCAAAAGCTTTGGTTTCCCGGGAAGCGACTGAGAGAGCCATGAAAGTAGCTACACCCAATTGCTAGCTGGCATCGTTTATGGTTAGAACAAGGGCGGTATCTGATAGCCTTCGAACCTCTAACTTTCGTTCTTGATTATTGAAAACATCTTTGGCAAATGCTTTCGCTTAAGTTAGTCTTACGACGGCCAAGAATTTCACCTATCGCGTCGTAATACTAATGCTCCCAAACTATTTCTATTAATTATTACCTCTTGATCTGAAAACCAATGAAAGCAGAACAGAGGTCTTATTCCAT
This sequence comes from Zaprionus kolodkinae, assembly GCA_018901885.1. Taxonomy (NCBI): domain Eukaryota; kingdom Metazoa; phylum Arthropoda; class Insecta; order Diptera; family Drosophilidae; genus Zaprionus; species Zaprionus kolodkinae. The sequence continues at coordinate 202,929 of JAEIFM010000164.1, read as the reverse complement.
GCACAGAATATTCAGGCATTTGAAGCCTGCTTTAAGCACTCTTATTTGTTCAAAGTTATTGTACCGACCCACAATAACACTCGATAAAGAGCACTAATGCAGTATTTAATTATACATAAGAACCGCACCGGTAATACGCTTACATACATAAATGTATAGTACTAACTACAATTGTAAGTTGTACTTCCCCTACGAAGCACAAGTTCAACTACGAAAGTTGTAACGGTTGGCAATTGGTTGCCATGCCCTATAGGCTGTTGGACTTCATGGACTTGACCGCACGTTTCAATTTCCGGCTCCAGCTACAATATAATTTATATAATATAACGTGCTGATAATGACAAACTAAGACGTCGGAGAGATATCTGCAACCCTTCACTTTGCGTGGAAAATATCGGCAAACTGGAGTATAAGGTTGGCACACAGATGTTACGTGGCCAGTTTAGCCCGCCCTGCCTTTGGTCGCCCATTCCTGGGGATGCATTTTGAATGGCGACCCCTTACAGAGATTACATTAGTTCGGGTTCAATCATTAATAATTAATTTATTCCACTATTAAATAATACACCTAACATTTAAACAATTTAAAATTATAACCTGACATAACACTGAAATATTAAACGAAATTGTATAAATAAATAATTTAAAAATAAGGTCTAGCAATGAACATGGAGTAAATATGTAAATAAAATATAAAGTTTAAAGCTGCCACTAAATTAAATAACATTTTTCCCACAAAAAACTACACGCTTCTTTGTTTATATTTGTTTTGTTTTGATTTCACTCAAATTTTCTATTCGGTCTACGTGCTAAAACAGCTGAGAGTCAAAAAAAAATGTGACATGGGCACACTTATATGTTTCACTCAAATTGACTGAATGAAGAGAGAGAATTGTAATTGAGTGATTCAGTGTCGCGTAAAACTTTAAAAAGTGCGTGTAATGTGTTCGCAAAAAAATGATTTCTTTTTAATTTTCGCTCAGGTGTGATGAATGAAAAAAGTAAGTAAAATTTATACGCCGGAGAGTAGTTTAGTTATGTGGATATTTCAAAAGTTTTTTTTTTTTCTGTTTTGTGATGATTGTGATTTGGTTACAAAAATTTAAATGCATATACAAACATATGTTGTCCATAAAAGTGTTTATGTGTGTTGTTTACTCACTTTATTTTCCACATCCCGCGACGAAAGCGCTTTCGAAGAGGTGCTAAGAAAAAAGATTAATAATTTACATATGCACATACACAAACCAACTTTGAAACACCAAATAAAAACCATATGTAATTATGTATGCCTATGCGCTACATACCTATATAAAGTTGTATGTTTTAATTCTGTCTCCTCTTTCGCTCTCTAAATTTTCTTATTTGTCTTCTGAGTGCTTTGGTCTGTATTATTTTCTCGCGATGCAAACTCAATTCACTCAACTCAAATCATTGACCTATATTTCGTGCCCTAAATGAAACAGCTGACAATTTGCAAGAGCACAAATTTAAATTAGAGAAACAAATACTAAAGAATTTATTACTATTAAATTATTGGAAAAATTCAAATAAGTAAGGAAAAAAATATTTTAACTAAATTATATATATATTTTTTTTTTTTTTTTTTTTTGTTTTAAATGGAAAAATTATTTAAATGGGTTTATATGTGGTGCCGTTTGCTTAAATTTGTTATTAAATTCGAAAAAAGATGTTTCTTCCTTTTGGTTCGTTTTTTTTTCTTCTTTTATCTGACGTGTTGGCCGCTATGATTTTGGCGGGAGTTTGTGCAATAAAAATTAAAAAAAAAAAAATTTTTCTTCTTCTTTTTTTTGTTTTGGTGCTGGTGGTTTAAAATTTGCCGATCAGGAATTTTCCTAGCCGCCGTGATGGCTGCTGGGAACAGGGGTGCCAAATTTCCTGCTGCCGAAATAATGCACGCAATGGCGGCCAATAGACACCGCTAGACCAGATGCAGTATAATCGCCTGCCCTTTGTCTTCTGGCAGTCCAAGTGGCGTGACCTTTGGACTCCTGGGTCCAGTTCTGCAACCCTGATTTTATCAGAATTTTAACATACAAATTGTTCTTCTATTCCAGATCTTATCCGGAGGACTCACCAGCAGTGGATACAGGTATTTAATTAGTTTTTTTTTTTTTGTTTCAAAAGCACTAGAACTGGACACTAAAATTTCTTTATAACTTCCAGATTTAACTTGCACTCCCAATGGCTGACTCGGAACGACTGACTTGGGGGAAAAAAAATGGCAGAGTACCGCTTGTAGACATACCAACTTTAACCATAGATGGCGCTTTACTAATATTTTCTCTTTTTTCGTTACAGTTTGAACTGGACGTTACAAATTCCCCCCTGCTAAAATCAGACTTGATCATTTTATTCACAAGGCTGATTATCGATAACCTTAACGCTACTGCCGAATATCTTTAGCATGGTAGTGCCCAATAAAGTTACCCTGCAAGTCCTCAAGTTCTTAATTGGCATTCCCCAACTTTCTCCGAATTCTAGCTTTTACAAACTTTGGCCCCAGTTTAGCATTATAACCAGTTTGAAAGTCGCTCTGTTTAAAGTTCCGCCTGTACACTTCGTCTTCTTCTTTAAATTCAATGGCATTTGAGCGTAAATTGTACAATCTTTCGTTTTTGTCATGTTGCTTTTTCATAACATCTCCTGCTCTTTTCCGTATAATTTCTAAAGAATCTTCCCGTGTAAAAGGCAGCGATCTATCCTCTAGCAACTCTAGCAATTTTCTCAACAGAGAGTAAGTGGATCCAGACGATATCATTTGTTGACCAAATGCCATATAATATGGCGTAGTGCCAATTGCTGAATGTATACCCGATCTTAAAGCGCACGATATTTGGCTCAGGCTTTCATCCCAGTTCTTCTGATCTGGTTTTATATATGACCTTATAGCTGCAATAATTGACCGGTATACGCATTCGGAAGCGTTTGCCTATGGTGCATGCACAGCAGATAGCATGTGACTTATTTTAAAACGATTTAGCAGTTTTTTAAACTTGTCAGACCTAAACTGTGAACCATTGTCTGAAAACACTACTTCAGGCACACCAAACGTATAAAAGAGTTCCTTCTCCATGTAATCTAATATTTTGTCCGCTGACATTTTCTTAACTGCCTTAAGGCACACAAACTTTGAAAAGTGATCCAGCACTATAAAGATACCCAATTTCCTACCGCATGAACGTGGATAGGGCCCAAGAAAGTCGATATAAAGGCGCTGAAAGAACCCTTGACTCTCAATTAACTTTCCCATTGGTGGTCGAAGTACTTTGTTCGGTGCTTTTGAAGTTTTGCAAACTTCACAATTGTTGATAAAAGCCTTTACATCTTCCACCAATCCTGGCCAGAAATAATATTTTCTCAACCTCTCAATGGTTTTGTGGATACCTCCGTGTGCACATAATACCGAGTCATGTGCTTTGGCTATGACTTCTTTTGTCATTGCCTTCGGTATCCACAGCTTCCAAACATAAACGTCGTGTAAGACCTCGCCATTAGTATGTTCAGTTCGCCGATACACATACCCATCCTCAATTTTTAAGTCGGGAAACTTTGCTTGCATGGTCTCAATTCGTTCTCTAAATTTCACATAATCTTCAGAGACGAAATGTGGGGATTTTAAATCCACTAATATACCGTCTTGACCGTCCACTGACGCTATATTTTCATCGGTAATACGTGACAAAGTATCCGGTACCACATTAAGCTTTCCCTTCCTATGCACTATTTGAAATTTATAGCCTTGTAATTTTAACGACCACCTTGCTAATCTACTGCTCAGGTCAGTTTCAGTCATCAACCATTTAAGCGACGCGTGATCAGTGATAATTGTAAACTCATGGCCTTCGACATATGCAGCTAGGCATTCCTGCTCAGTTACCGAATATGCTTGCTGTGCTTTGTTTAATTTCTTGGAGACATAAGCGATAGGCATTTCATCGTCCTCTTCTGATACCTGAACCAACACCCCTCCTACTCCTGTTTTACAAGCGTCGCAAGGGATAAAGAACGGCTTTGAGAAGTCTGGGCTTTGCAGGATTGGTGCTTCACTGAGTTTTGATTTTAAATTATCAAAAGCTGACAATGCCTCAGCCGTAAAAGCAAACTGTTTTTTTTTATAGATAACAGGTCTGTTAAAGGAGCTGTTACATCAGCAAAGTTTGCGATAAATTTGCGATATTAGCTACATAAGCCCAAGAAACTCCTCAATGCTTTTATTGTTTTCGGAACTGGGAAGTTCTTTATTGCTGAAATCTTTTCGGGATCAGTCCTTATGCCTCCATTTCCCACTATGTGTCCCAAATAGTTAACCTCTCGTCTACAAAAATGACTTTTTCCAACATTGATCGTCAAATTTGCTCGTCTGAGATTGTTTGCAACTTCCTTAAGGACGTCTAAATGTCGTTCGAAATCCGCTGACACCACCAGCAAATCATCTAAATAAATAAAAACCTCATTTCGTAACTGAGGAGAGATGACTTTGTCCATTAAGCGTGACATTGTTTGCGGTGCATTGCAAAGCCCAAAAGGCATTACTTTTAATTGGTAAAGTGGGCGTCCGGGAACTGTAAAAGCAGTCATAGGTCGAGAATTTATGTCTAAGGGTATCTGCCAAAAAGCGTCTTTTAAATCTAGACTGGTTATGAATTCAGCTCTAGGCAATCTGCTAAGTATACCCCCAATTTGAGGCAGAGGAAACGCATCCTTTTCCGTTACTGAGTTTATTTTCCGACTGTCTAGGCATAATCGAATCTTTCCTGGCTTATTAACAATCACAAGTGGCGAAGACCATGCGCTTTCCGATTCCTCGATCACCTCTAACTGCAACATCCTGTCTACTTCGGTATACATAAGTTTCTCCATGGCTGGCGACACTGGATAATGTCTCTGTTTTATCGGCTTAGCTGTTCCTACATCTATATGTGACAATATGGTTGTTTTACCTAATCCTTCCTCTGCAAAAGATGGAAATAATTTTATAACTGTTTCCAAATTTTGTTTTTGTACACTAGCTAATTGCTGACACTGATAAATCAGTTGGCAGTAAGTCGTAAAGCTGCCAAAACTCTATTCCTAAATATAAATCTAAACGTAAAGTTGGAATTACGTATATATATATTTATTACTTTATTTAAATTTTTGTAATTAATTTCGGTTCGCAAAAATTCCTACTATTTGTTGCTTATTCCCATCTGCTGTACTCGCATCTGAGTGAAGCCTTTTAAACGTGATTTCTTTCTCTAACAGTTCCTTGGCTAAGCTTTCACCGATACTGGTCATTGTAGCGCCGGAATCTAATAATCCGAAAATTTCGCGCTCTAATAATTTAACTCCAGCATATGGACGTGGATCTGCAGCATTTAGTTCTAGCGCCGCCAATCTACTCACAGCTTTCCCTATATTCTTTACTCCTTTCCAAAATGATCTAAGGCGTTTTGAACTGCGTGAGTGCGACTTGCAACTATAGAATATGGTTGGAATTATTATTCGTGGTATGTTTATAATGGGCTCTACAGAAGAAATTGCAGAAATTATTGACGAATCTTTTAATCCTTGTTTTGAATTGTTCGAGGCTGCACACTCGAGTTCATTTGTCTGTGTGAAAACGGTGTGCTCCCTTTCAAGTTTATTGCTTGGCAGCGGGCACAATTGTAAATTGTAAATTTTATCTGCGCCGCACCCGTAACAAAAGACTCGTCGTTCCGCCAAACAATCTTGATACCTATGGCCTTCCTTATTCCAATTCCAACAAATTAACGCCAGTGCTACTACTTCTTCTTTCTCTCTCTCCTCTTGCACTAATGCCTCATCGCACTCGACTATTTCTGCCACGAGGAACGCCTCTCGTCTCCTGCAAACATCACGCAGTTCGGATACGGAACTGATATCCAAATGTAAGATCTCATGCCTTATTTCGAACTAAACTTGTTTTTGTTATAGGCATCTTCATTTGATCAATTAACCGGTCTATATCATCGTAAAATGCCTCAAAGGACTAATTTGCCTTTTGTTTTCGACCACGGATAAGATCTTCTACATCCGCGTCATCCCGTTGATCTCGAAATTGCTTACGAAGAGCTTCACATAATATGTCCCAACGAACTTGGCCTACTGCTTTGTGATGTCGCCAGTAAAATTCAGCTGCCTTTCCCTCAAATAGCAAGCTTGCATTATTGCAAAGGATACTAAAATTTCCGTCTAAAGTTTGGTGAGTTATTGCTTCCACTCTGTATATAAAATTGTCTATGGATAACCCATCAACCGTAAATTTCAGTTTCCAACCATTCAAAATGTGGCCCACTTGTCTGGTCTTTGCAGGAGATCGGATTAGTAACTACCCTGATATTGACGCTGGTCTAGCAGGTGGAATAATCACTGGAGGAACTTCTACCATTAATCCTACAAGTCGATTCGAACCAGTGTACTCGTCTACATTGCGCTGAGGCGTCACGCTCCGACGGCTGACACAAGCTTCGACATTTTCCTCTATCAGCATGGTTATTTGCACAGTAAGTGCTGACATAATCTGATTTTGCATTCTGATGTTAACTTCGCAGATGCTGATGAAGACGCTGGCTCCTCTGCCATACTAGCTGCTGTAACCGTCGCTACTGCTGATTGAGATATGGTTCCGTATGCAGGAGAGTTTGTCGCCTGTTTAGCAGCTGGTGTCCAACTAACTTTGCAAATGGGACAATTGCTACTCGACTTAATATGCGATTTTATACACGTTTTATGAAATTCGTGACCGCAGGGTGTCTTTTGACTATCACTTGGGTTTTGCACTATCGCAGAACATACGCCACAGACAGTCTGATTGCCAGTTGCTGTTATGTTTATACCCTTCGACCATTGAAAATGGTCAAAAAAGGGTATACTAACTTTGTGCAAAATGTATGTAACAGGCATAAGGAGGCGTGTCAGACCCCATAAAGTATATATATTCTTGCTCAGGATCACTAGCCGAGTCGATTGAGAAATGTCCGTCTGTCTGTCCGTCTGTCCGTCCGTCCGTCTGTCCGTCTGTTTGTTTGAGACAACAGATCTTAGCTATTAAAAAAGCTAGAGACACCAAATTTGGTATGAAGGTTCCTATATATCCGGGGCAGGTGAAGTTTATGTCAAATGTTTGATGCCACGCCCACCGCCCCCGAAAATCGGTTATTTACGATTATTAAGCAAAGTAATGAACCTATAAAGTTATGCTTTGGTATGTTAAAAGCTGAATGCAATATAAATATATTCTCCAAATTACAATCCGATCGGACCAATAAAACATAAGTTATTCAAGTCAACGTTTTCAGTACAAATGTTCGGTACAAGCAGCAGCTTTTGCGCTGCTTTGAGCAGTTGACGCCGACGTCGACGTTGCGTCGTATCGCATTACTCTTTACGCGCGTCGCTGTGTGAGTGCGAGCGAGTAAGCTATATGTATTAAAAGTTTTTGTGCAAAAATTTCTGTTTGGAATTAGTTTGTAACGTATTTGGAAAATTGGGAGAAGGGTATTTTACTGTCGGGCACCCGACTGTAGCCTTACCTACTTGTTTCGTTTGGACTTGTTAATGGCATAACTACTAATAATTTTTAATTGTAATTTTAAAGAAAAATCAAAATTAATCAAAACGCTGTAATAAAATGTAATCTGATCAGGAACCCGCACTCAAATTGTTACCAAAATTAATAAACGCAAAATGTAACCATCTTGATATCCATAAATTAAATTAAGTATCAAATAGAACTAATCACTCGAACACGAAATTTATTGTAATAATGAAAAATCCTAATTATATAATTGATAACTGTAAAAAAAATGAAATAAATGTAGAAAAATTGATAAGCAAATATATATACAAATAACTGAGCGAAGTAGTTAACTCAATATTTTTTGCGCTTCGATTTTTCGGCTTTTTTTATTAAAAACAACCGGTGTTTTTATTTAAATTTTCTTTGAAACCGAAGTTTTATCTTTAGCCCGTTCACGACGCGTGTGCATGTTCTTAAAATTTGCCAAACTAATCTGTGTTTGCAAATTTTAGATCTCTTTTGTTTTGTGCATTGGTTCTGCCTCTTTCGGTGCATTTCTTATTTTTCTTTATTCTCTTTTGGGTAAGCGACGTAGTTGTTAGTGTTGTTAGTCACCGCTAATTTCTCTCTCTACTTACCTCTCCTAGCAGCTCTCACGCTTTGCCGCTCTCGAACTTATCTTTTTTATTATTTTTGCTCTCTCTGCTCTCTGCCCTTTACGCGCGTTAAGTTCTTTCTCTTGCGCTCATCCCTTTTCTTGTTTTGATTTTGTTTTCCTTTGGCTGTTTTTATTTTAACAGTAGGTGTCCCATATAATGGACGTTTTAATTTGTTTCAAGAAATCCTGCCTTAAGCAGGTGACTGCCGCCCAGGCAAGCATCTCGTGTTGGCTATGTGACAACGTAGTACACGCGAAGTGTGCTGGATATACCGGCCCGACGGCTGACGCCGTAGCCAAGCGCACGGGGTTGCGTTATTGCTGTGATGTGTTCGTTTATGCGTCAAACGAAGACTGGTTTTAGGGAACTGTTTGGAAGTTTTCGCAAACTTTCCGACCAGTTCTCAGCGCTTGATTCGTCTTTCAATAACCTTAAGTTATTGAATGAATCGCCAAAGCGCAAGAAAACCTCGCGAATTCAAAAATCTTCAGTTAGCGCCACCCAGCTCCCTCTAATTGATCAGCCAGGCACGCCAGTGACCCAGCCGTTGATCTCGTTCACCAATCCCCCAATAGTAACGAGGTCTTCGGCTCAATCGGTTTCGCTTCCCGATAATGTCATTGAGTGTGAGCAACCTGTGACGCCCATGATTTCTGACAAGTCTGCTGTGGTATCGTTGCCCGTGCCACAGTTAATAGTTTTACCGAAGGCGTGTTCAAGTTCCGGTTTACCAGAAGAGAACCTATGCTCTGGAGTTACACCCGAGGCGCCTAAAAAGATTCTAGGTGTTCCACAAAGGAAACAAATTTTTGTTTCCAGGCTTGCCCCTGACCTCACATCAAACAGCCTATATCCAAGGAAATACTCATGCCTTGGATATAAAAGTGGAAAAATTTAAGTTTTCTTATGAGAGGGACATATCATCCTTCAAAATAAGTGTCCCCAACGAACTCATGGGCATTATATGCTCGGCTCAATTTTGGCCGGAGCATGTAATGGTCAAAGAGTTCGAAACAAAGAAGAAGAAAAATCGCCCTCCGATTAATCTTCCTTTGCCGTCTCTAGCTTCAGCCCAAATAAAAACAACCTTAAACAAAAAAACTAACATGCTCCTTAACTCTTTCATATCAAAATGTTAGAGGTCTAAATACTAAACTTTCAACTTTATATATAAACAGTCTTTCTTTTTCTTCTCAAATTGTTGTGTTTACTGAGACTTGGTTAAAACCGGATATTCTAAACTCCGAAGTTTTTCCAAGCAAGTTCACAACCTACAGGTGTGATCGACCTGACCGTCGTGGTGGTGGAGTCCTAATTGCAGTCGATTCCACCATCAATTCGGAACTTTTACAGCCGGAGATTCAACTTGCTATTGAATTCCTCTGTGTAAAATTACACTTTCCCGGTTTTTTTCATTATATAACCTGTTCCTATATTCCGCCGTCATCGGATGTATCTGTCTATTTGCAACATTTGTCTGCAATAAAGACTATTTTTAATCTGTTATCAGACAGAGATCACCTTTTCTAAAGCGCGTACGCTGCTTTAGAAAAGCAGATTTTTAATTTATTAAACTCTTTAATTTCACAGTTTGATTGGTCGGAATTATATTTGTCTACTGATATATCAGTAGCGACCAATATTTTTTATAAAAATATTAATTCATTTTTTGATATTTGCGTTCCGTGCTATTATTCATCATCCTCGAGTAAGCCGCCATGGTTTACAAGAGAGTTGTCACGGTTAAAAAATTTAAAGTCAAGCCTTTACAAAAAATTTAAATTTAGTAACTCGCCCTTATCCTTTTCACGCTACTTAAGCGCGCGGTCAGACTTTACAGTCTTAAGCGCGAAATGTTATAAAAACTATTTAGCTCGTTGTAAGGTTCAGTTTATTCAGAACCCCAAACAGTTTTATAGTTTTGTTAACACGAAGCGTAAGTCTTCCGCATTTCCTAATAACTTAACGTTTGAAAATGCTAGTGCAAATACCGACCAAACCATGGCCGATATGTTTGCAAAGTTTTTTCAAACGACTTACTCACCTTCTACACATACTACTCATTTTTATCCATACAACATTCCAAGTTCGAATGGTATCTTCTCCCCATTTCTAAACGAAAGCTCCCTTGTCAAGGATCTTTATTTAGTTAAGCCAGTTTTTTCACCCGACCTGACGGTGTTCCCGCTTGTATACTTCGGTTCTGTGCCAACTCCTTAAGTAAGCCATTGCTCAAACTATTTTCGCTGTCCTTAGAAACTTCACTCTTTCCTTCCATTTGGAAGGAATCTTTTATTATCCCCTTATTGAAAAAGGGCAGCAAGTCTGAAGCAAGCAATTATAGAGGTATTTCTAAATTGTCGGCTATACCTAAATTTTTCGAGAATGTTATAACTCCTCACTTGCAACATTTATGCAGATCCGTTATTTCACCTTTTCAATACGGATTTATTAAACGTCGTTCAACTACGACAAATTTGCTTGAGCTGACATCCTTTGTGGTAAAAGGATTTCAGGAAAATCTTCAAACTGATGTCATTTATACTGATTTCAGTAAAGCTTTTGACTCAGTGAATAATTCCCTTTTGGCACATAAGCTTGACCTTCTAGGTTTTTCACCAAAATTACTTAGTTGGATTGTAAGCTATCTGACTGACAGAACTCAAAGAGTCCTCTTTAAAACCAGCCTCTCAATTCCACTTCACGCCACATCTGGCGTTCCTCAAGGGAGTCATCTTGGCCCCCTACTTTTTTACGCTTTTCATCAATGACCTGCCTTCGGTCATACATAACTCTCGTACTCTTATGTACGCGGATGATGTAAAGCTTTGTTATCAATTTAAAGACGACCACTGTCAGTCACACTTACAAGCTGACCTAAATAGTTTTCATTCGTGGTGTTGTGCCAATTTTTTTAAACCTGAACAGCTCCAAATGCAAGCTGATGACATTCTCTCGAGCCAGTCCAATGTATACTTCTTATTCTCTTTGTGGTTCTGTCTTGGAAAGAATTACCCTAGTTGATGATTTGGGGGTCCGTTTGGACCGAAAACTAAAGTTTTCCAATCATATTTCTAATATGGTCAATAAAGCCATGGGTGTTCTAGGCTTTATTAAGAGATGGTCTAAGGAATTTGACGATCCTTATCTTACAAAGACCCTCTACATCTCACTTGTTCGTCCTATTCTTGAATATTCATAAAGAACGCATCGAGTCCGTACAAAAGAACTTTTTATTGTTTGCGTTACGTGGCCTTAACTGGGAGGAAAATTTAAGACTGCCTTCCTATAACAATAGACTCTTATTATTAAATATGCCTTCCCTAACTTATCGCAGAACCATGCTAGGGGTATTATTTATTAACAACCTTATGCAAGGTGACATTGACAGTGAATTGTAATGCAGCTTCACTTCTCTGTCCCTTGCAGAAGTACTCGTAACTATCTTCCACTAACTCTTCCTTATTGTAGATCGAACTATGCACTGCACAATCCGTTCAGGGTATTATGTTCGGACTACAATAAACTTCAACATGTCATAGCTGGCACTAACTCTATTGCCACTATGAAGTCTTTAATTCTTCTCTATCTAGCACGTAATTAGTAATATTATTTCCTCGATACTCTTTTTTATTATTTATTTAATTTTGCATGCTCCTATCCTATCTCCTATCCGCGTTTTCTTTCTTATCGCGTTAGTTTCTTCTCGCGTGTCTATTCGCATTTTTATCGCGTTTCCGTGTCGTCCGTTACGCGACGGTGCCTCTCGGTCGGTTAGGCGGGAGGTGGACTTCGTCTGGGTTCCGCGCGCAACAAGCATCGGCTTGGTGTTGTTGGACCACTTGCTAATACATTCATTGTATTCAACGTCCAAAAAAAAAAAATAAATAAATAAATTTATATAGATAGACAATTACAATGTATCATTCAAGTACTAGACAAACTAAAAATAATGAATCGATAAAAAAATTTTGTATAAATTTAATTATTTAAATTCATTCAAATCAAGGACAAAAATAAAATAAAATAATTATTCAAAAAAAATCAAACACTAATAAAATTGTAATAAATCAAATAATAAAATTCATAAAGTAAATTGTAATTTCTTTATTCCTAATACTTTTGTTTGCGTCTATCGAAAAAAAATGTGATTAAATAAAAATCACTCGTGTGATCAAAACTCTGTTGAACTTTAATGTTGCTGGTAAGCCCTAATTTATAATCAGCTGCTTGAATCCATCCAACACCACCCTTCAGGACCGATCTACAACTCGAAGCGATAATGTTCATGACTGACAATTTAACCCGTACCACCTGGCTCGACAAATCCTTAATCTTTGTATCGAGAATCCAAATTGGCCGTATCAAATTTCAGCTTGAGAGACCAATACCTTGCCATCAACAGTGGGCATTTTCCACATGCTGCAAATTAAATGCATTCTATCTATTTGTGACAGTGGCAATGGACAGAAAATTTAAAATTATAGAAAAGTTTTGGGTTGCATTAGTGAGTCCTACCAAAGTCAAGCCCCATAGTTGGACGCCAAAATAAATTATAATTGTAACGGTTGGCAATTGGTTGCCATTCCCTATAGGCTGATGGACTTCTGATGGACTTGGTGGTGATCCTTAAAATGGCCAAGTCCAATATAATTTATATAATATAACGTGCTGATAATGACGAACTAAGACGTCGGAGAGATATCTGCAACCCTTCACTTTGCGTGGAAAATATCGGCAAACTGGAGTATAAGGTTGGCACACAGATGTTACGTGGCCAGTTTAGCCCGCCCTGCCTTTGGTCGCCCATTCCTGGGGATGCATTTTGAATGGCGACCCCTTACAGAGATTACATTAGTTCGGGTTCAATCATTATAATTAATTTATTCCACTATTAAATAATACACCTAACATTTAAACAATTTAAAATTATAACCTGACATAACACTGAAATATTAAACGAAATTGTATAAAAAAAAATTTAAAAATAAGGTCTAGCTATGAACATGGAGTAAATATGTAAATAAAATATAAAGATTAAAGCTGCCACTAAATTAAATAAAATTTTTCCCACAAAAAACTATACGCTTCTTTGTTTATATTTGTTTTGTTTTCATTTCACTCAAATTTTCTATTCGGTCTACGGGCTAAGACAGCTGAGAGTCAAAAAAAAATGTGACATGGGCACACTTATATGTTTCACTCAAATTGACTGAATGAAAAGAGAGAATTGTAATTGAGTGATTCAGTGTCGCGTAAAACTTTAAAAAGTGCGTGTAATGTGTTCGCAAATAAATGATTTTTTTTTTAATTATGCTTGTCTCAAATTAACCCTTTTCGTAACAGCAGTGACAATACTCTTGACTTGATTTTTGTCTCTGATTCTTTATCTAACACGATTTTTAGAATCGATCCTATAGTTCTTCCTGAAGATCCTTATCACCCCACACTTAATATATTACTAGAATTGTTTACTCCAGTGCAAACGTCAATAGTTATACCTAACTTAAAATCGCGTTGCTTTCGCAAAACTGATTTTGTTAAGCTTAACTATCTTATTTCAACTCATGATTGGTCTTTATTTTATTCATGTTCAAATTTAAATTCTTGCATCGCATATTTTTATAAAGCCTTAAATGCATTTTTTGATGTTTGTGTTCCGTGTGCATATCCGGCAAAGTCTAACTGGCTTCCGTGGTATACACGTGAACTACTAAGGTTAAAAAATGTTTTTTTTTTTTTTATAAAAATTTTACTTCTTCGGGTAATCCCTCTGATTATACCCGATACATAGTTGCAAAGACAAATTTTAGCACTTGCAACAGTTTATCTTACAAAAAATATTTAAATCGTTGTCGACTTGAATTTGCACGTAACCCTAAACAATTCTATAGCTTTGTTAACATTAAACGAAAATCCAATAGTTTCCTACCTTATTTTTTATATGAAAACAAGAAAGCAACCAGTGATCAAGACGCTGCTGATCTGTTTGCAGACTTTTTTCAATCTACCTATTCCTCTACTAACTTCGACAATAATCTTCCATATCCGTACTTAACTCAAAGATCAAATTCCATTTCTTGTGATTTGATCGATGAGGAATCATTACGGACTAATCTATGCTCTATTAATCCAATCTTCCCTCCCGGCCCTGACGGAGTACCAGGATGCGTACTTAGATTTTGTGCCAATAGCTTATTTAGACCCATTTTCAAGTTATTTAACTTGTCTTTAGCATCTTGTACGTTTCCTCCAATCTGGAAAGAATCTTTTTCTATCCCTCTTCATAAAAACGGGTCTAAGTCTGAAGTAATGAATTATAGGTGCATTTCCAAATTATCCTCTATTCCAAAGTTGTTGGAAAAAATTATTACTGTGGAGTTAACACATAAGTGCAAGTCACTTATTTCGCCACATCAACATGGCTTTGTAAAATCTCGATCTACTACCACGAATCTTCTGGAATTCACCTCAATAATTAATAAAGGTTTTCAGAAGAAAATGCAAACTGATGTGGTCTACACAGACTTCAGCAAAGCATTTGATTCAGTAAATCACTTACTTCTTCTTCATAAGCTTAATCTTATTGGTTTTTCCTACCCATTGCTCCTTTGGATCTCCAATTACTTAACTTGTAGGTCCCAAAGAGTACTTTTCAAATGTTTGCTATCTAAGCCTATCTCTGTACCCTCTGGTGTTCCTCAGGGCAGTCATCTTGGGCCTCTACTCTTTAACCTATTTATAAATGATCTTCTGTTCTACACTATTCTAATATTCTAATGTATGCTGATGATGTGAAACTTTGCTTAACATACAATGAACTGACCGCTAATTCACTTCAAGTCGATATTGACTCATTTTTTACTTGGTGTAGCCGTAATTTGCTATATTTAAACTGTTCGAAGTGTTTCGAAGTAATTCTCACGTTATCAACTATACCCTTGATCACTTTCCACTTCACAGAATTTTTGAGGTAATGGATCTTGGAATTCTTTTTGATCATAAGTTGAAATTTGATTGTCATATAACACACATTGTCAATAAGGCGTATCGGGCTCTTGGCTTCATTAAAAGATGGGCTAAAGAATTTGAAGACCCTTATACGACAAAATTGTTATATACTTCTCTTGTTCGCCCGATTTTGGAATATGGATCCTGTGTATGGTCTCCTCAATAACAGGTCCATCAAGACAGAATTGAGTCTGTCCAAAAACAATTTTTGCTCTTTGCAATGCGTCGCTTTAACTGGGTTTCTAGCGTAGATTTACCCTCCTTAACTAACCGTCGTATTATGCTAGGTGTTATGGTCATAATAAAACTAATAAAATACGACATCGACTCTCCTTTCCTGCTTAACCAACTAAACTTTTGTGTTCCTTCTAGGGTTACACGAAATTTTTTACCACTTTCTTTGAGCTTTTGTACTAATAACTATAGCTTGCATGATTCTTTTAGAGTTCTCTGTGCCGATTACAATAAGCTTTTTAGAATAATCAATACGGAATCCTCCCTCTCATCTATCAAATTATCTATTTTAAATTACCTAACCTTTTCACCTAACAACAATTAACTTTACATCCTAACAACTAATACTAATCTACCGATCTGATTGGGTTTTACTGGGTTTTCCCCAATCCTTTGCAGCAAATACTGGATCGTTTTCTTTTATATTTCCCAGCCTAAATTTTAAAATATAAATATATTTTTAATTAATTTATACTGTTTTTTAAAAAAATTCAATTCATAATTTTCTTTTTTTAATTTTAATTATAACTAATTTTAATTTAAACTTAAAAATTAATTCTAATTTTAAGTCGACTGCCTTAGTTGACGTTAAATAAATAAATAAATATTTACATATGCACATACACAAACCAACTTTGAAATACCGAATTAAAACCATATGTAATTATGTATGCCTATGCGCTTGCATATACGTACATACCTACATAAAGTTGTATGTTTTAGTTCTGTCTCCTCTTTCGCTCTCTAAATTTTCTTATTTGTCTTCTGAATGCATTGGTCTGTATTATTTTCTCGCGATGCAAACTCAATTCACTCAACTCAAATCATTGACCTATATTTCGTGCCCTAAATGAAACAGCTGACAATTTGCAAGAGCACAAATATAAATTAGAGGGACAAATACTAAAGAATCTTTTTTAAAAATTATTTAAATGGTGTGGAAAAATTCAAATAAGTAAGGAAAAAAATATTTTAACTAAATTATATATAATATATTTTTTTTTTTTTTGTTTTAAATGGAAAAGTGATTTAAAAGGTGCCGTTTGCTTAAATTTGTTATTAAATTCGCAAAAAGATGTTTCCTTTTGGTTCGTTTTTTTTTCTTTTATCTGACGTGTTGGCCGCTATGATTTTGGCGGGAGTTTGTGCAATAAAAATTAAAAAAATTTTTCTTTTTATACCCTTCGACCATTGAAAATGGTCAAAAAAGGGTATACTAACTTTGTGCAAAATGTATGTAACAGTCATAAGGAGGCGTGGCAGACCCCATAAAGTATATATATTCTTGCTCAGGATCACTCGCCGAGTCGATTGAGACATGTCCGTCTGTCTGTCCGTCTGTCCGTCCGTCCGTCTGTCCGTCTGTATGAGACAACAGATATCAGCTATTAAAAAGCTAGAGATACCAAATTTGGTATGAAGGTTCCTATAAACCATAGGCAGATCAAGTTTATATCAAATGTTCGATGACACGCCCACCGCCCCCGCAAATCGGTTATTTGCGATTATAAAGCAAAGTATTAAACACATAACGTTCCGCTTCGGTATGTATAAAGCTGAATGCAATATGAACATATCCTCCAAATGACAATTCGATCGGACCAATAACACAGAAGTTATTTAAGTCAACGTTTTCAGTACAAATGTTCGGTACGGGCAGCAGCCGACGCGCTGCTTTGAGCAGTTGACGCCGACGTCGACGTTTATGTCGTTTCGCTTTACTCTTTACGCGCGAGTTATAATTGGGCCGTAGCTCCACGTAACAATTGGTTTAATATTGTTAATGATTAATTTCCGCAACAACGTTTATGTTCTTAATTTTTATTTTATTTTTAATTTAAATTTATTATTATTATAATTTACTTTTTGACTTGCGGTTTTATGCACGACCAAATTGCAACTGCTCGACCGTCGCAACTTCTTTTTTACTTCCCCGTCGTTTTTCTGCATACCGGCGTCAGCTACAACGCTTCGCTACAGCTATAGCGGTACTTTCGAAGCTACAAAAATGCATAGCTGACCAATCACATCGCGTTTAAAGGCTGATGCAACATTACCATTGTGATGAAATCTATTTCTAGAATTTTCGAGAGCATTTCACGTATGTTGTTGTTGTTGTGGCCGTTAATGCTGTTTTCAACGGGATCTGGACGGTTTTTGTTAGAGCAGGACAGGTGCAGTGGTAACTCCTCCCCCCCTGGATTGAAGTGACGGTCACATCGAAGGAAGTGTCGGAACGAAATCTACCGGTGATGGCGATGGTGTGACCATGGCAGCTCTCCTTCTTATAACCATTATTTCGGCTTTTTACACTTTCCCAGTGCAACTTCTGTTGATTTAAAATCTCCACTCCTTTGAACAAGGGTATGACGAGTTTGATTTTGTCATCCATCTTTATTGCTTCGTGTCCATAGGTGCATCCATTAATCGTAATATTGCAGTCTTCAAACGTAATAATGGCATTCCCCGTTACTCGGAATGGTCTCACGCAATTTGAGTGTGATTGCGTTCGGACTCCGTTTAGCACCAAATGTTTCCTTTTTCAGGTTCCAGAATCCGTTCCTGTTCGTCAACTTTGATCGCGTCGCAAACCTTAAGTCCGCATTGGATATTGCTCGAAGACACCTCTCTTCTCCATTGGGGGTTACCTCTAGCTTAGATTTACAAATGTATAGTTCGTGAACTTATCTTTCTTTTACAGATTTTACAATGTCTTTGTTAAATAAAATATAATTTGGAATTTGTAGAACATTGGAGTTCCTTGTTCCCAGTACTAAACGTTAATGAATTGTAAATATTGTTTGAGGTAGTTTTAATGTTTGTTCTGTTATTCAGTTTTGTATAGTGTTTTTCCTAGTGCACTTTCTTATCTTTGACTTGTGTAATTTTTGTTTTTTATCTGAAACTAATGTGTGCCCTCTGTCTTCTAATGTCTTCTGTTGTGTAAATCTATGTGTTAATTTGTTTCTTCTGTTTTCTTTTCTAAAGATTATCTCCCCTGTGTCTAATTCTTTTGGGTCGTCTCTAGTTTTGTTTAGTTTTTCTATGTTCTGGCTTTTTGCCAGGCTCATTTGATTTGCTATGTCCGGGTAAAGTTTTTCCCTGAAGTCATTTAATTGTCTGAGGTAGTCTGCTGGTCGTTAAATACAATATTCTTGTTAAACGAATGGGTTCTACCCGAGAGCAGTTCGAAAGGTGTGAGTTTAGTTGCTGAATGAATAGCATTGTTATAAGTTATTAAAGTTTCCGTTAATATACTATCGTGTTCTATCTGTAAATCTTCTGACTTTTTCTTCTCTACTATTATCCTATATATTTCTGTTAAGGTTGAGTGTAGTCTTTCTATTGGTGCATTGCTTGATGACTGTTGGAATGATGTCATGTGCAATTTTATTCCGTATTGTTTGCAAAAATCTTTGAACAAGTTCGAATTATATTCGGCTCCTTGGTCGCAAACTATCTTGCTTGGAATACCGAAATATTGTATGAACTGTTGCATTGATTTTACAACGTTTATACTATTTCTAGTGGGGATCGTATAAGCCGCAGCGAATTTAGAGAATTTGTCAATTATAGTCATTACATAGTTTCCGTTGATTGTATATAAGTCCGTGTGTATAATTTGCATAGGTGTTGAGGGGGTTTCTGTCTCTAAATATTTAATTTTGGGTGGCGATCGGTCATACTTTAGTAGTTTACATATGTCACAGTTATTAATGGTCTTTATAATTATTTGTTTCATATTTGGGAAATAGTATTTTCTTTTCAATTGGGCGTTTACCTCATCTATGCCTCTGTGATTGGAATTTTCATGCTGTTCTATAATTTTCTTTTCCTGTCCGTCTGTGTCGTTAATGTCTTCAAGATACATTGTGCACCTTACCGCTTTATAAACTTTGCTATGTGCGAAATATTTAGAGTACGATTTTTGAATTTTTTTAAAAATGGGGTCTGGTGCAAAAATTGCGCAAGTTTTATTTGGTCTAAGGTAGTTCTTTAATAGTCTATTTACTGTGTCGTCCGTAAAGTCAGGTTCATAAATTATTCGTCTGATTTTGTTTCTAAAGGGGGTGGTCGAAACGGCTCTTGAGTTTAAACCGGTTTCAAATATAAGTTGTATGTTGTATTCATTTAAGGGTTTTTCCGAGATAAACAAGTTTTCATCAAGTTCTTCGAAACTCGAATGTATCGTGTCCCCTGCTGATTCTATTACCGATACATTGTCATTATAATTAACTTCTATTTGCACTCGGCTTAGTGCGTCTGCGACTATGTTTTGGGAACCTTATTTATAGATCACCTCAAAATCATATTCTAAGAGCTGTAATTTCCAACGAACAAGCTTTGAGTTGGGTTCTTTAAAACTCATCAACCACGTAAGTGGTTTGTGGTCTGTAACTATTTTGAACTTTTGTCCGTATAGGTAAGGTCTATAATATTTTGTGGCCCAAATGATAGCCAACATTTCTTTTTCTACTGTAGAGTAGTTTAATTCTGTATCTGAAAGCGTCCGACTAGCAAAAGATACTGGTTTATCTTTTCCTAATGTACCTTGTGACAATACTGCACCTATTGCGACGTTGCTAGCGTCAGTGGTCAAAATAAACTGTT
This sequence comes from Zaprionus kolodkinae, assembly GCA_018901885.1. Lineage (NCBI taxonomy): Eukaryota > Metazoa > Arthropoda > Insecta > Diptera > Drosophilidae > Zaprionus > Zaprionus kolodkinae. Next base: position 182,868 of record JAEIFM010000164.1, on the reverse strand, counting down.
TGGAAAAATCTGGATACTGTAGTATCGGGTCATTACACAAGAGCGTTTTGCAACTCTCGAATGTGTCTTTATATTCGCTATCTATCTTTATGGTTTTTTGTTTCCCTTTTAATTGTTTAGTTAGTGGTTTCGTAATTCTAGCGAAATCTCTAATAAACTTTCTATAATACCCTAAGAGTCCTAGAAACGACTTTATTTCTTTCTTTGTTTGTGGTAAGGGGAATTTTTTTATAGTCTCTAGTTTTTTGGGGTTTGGCTTAATTCCGTCCGCTGTTACAACATGTCCGAGGTACTCGATTTCCTTTTTAAGGAATTCTGATTTGTCTATCTGTAATTTTAAATTTGCCTGTGTCAGTTTGTCGAATACCGACTTTAGGTGCCCTATGTGCTGTTGAAGGGATGCTGAAAATATGACGATATCGTCAAGATAAACTAGGCAACATTCGCCAATTAACTCTTTTAGTACATTATCCATGACTCTCTGGAAAGTTGCCGGGGCATTTGTTAATCCGAACGGCATTCTTGTAAACTCATAGTGGCCACCTACTGCTGTGAAGGCGGTCTTTGCCCTATCTTGCTTGGCCATTTCAATTTGGTGATAGCCACTTGCTAGATCAAGTGCTGAGAAATATTTGGCCCGGCCTATTTTATCCAGCACATCGTTAATGGCCGGCATAGGATATTTATCTTTTACCGTTTTGTCGTTAAGTTTCCTGAAATCTACTACCATTCTCCATTTGGGTTGGCCCGAAGCGTCTATCTTCTTGGGGACCAACCACACTGGGGCACTCCAAGGGGAATGGCTATTCCGAATGATATCTTGTTCTAAAAGTTTCTGAATCTGTTTACTAATTTCTATTTTCTCGCATTGGGCGTATTTAAATGGTCTTGAATAAATTGGGATTTCGTCTGTCGTGGGGATAAAATGTTTAATTTGGTTTGAAAATGATAGTCTGTCCGTTTCATTGTGAAAAATCTTTGGGAATTGGCAAAGTAGTTTTTTCAATTCAACTTCCTCTTCCTTATTTAAATGTTCAATGCGTAATTGGTTAAAATCTATCTTATGATTTGTTTGTTCGTCCGTTATCAATGTAGTCAAGTTAATTTCTACAAATTCTTCGTTTTTCCATTCTTCTACTGTCAATGGTGAATCTAAGTAAATCTTCTGTTCTTTGTCTGAATAGTTGACTACTTCCATGTAACTAACATTATCTTTTGCTTTATATAATCCTTCTGTCACTAACACATATTTACATATTTCAACTTCTTTACAATTAAATTCCCCTTCTTTTATGTTAACCGGAAGAGCTACCACTGTTTTTGCTTGTGGCTCTAGCAGATAAACTTGCGTTGTCCTATTCTGTTTTAATATAATTGGTATTTGAGCGAACTCGGTGCGTAACACCAGATTTTTTAAATCAATATTTGCTTTAAGTTGTGACAACAAATCTATGCCTAGTAGACCATCAAAGTAGTCATGAAATTTGAACAGCAGAAATGTAAATTTTATATTTGTCTTAAATTCTTTAAAGCCTATGAATTCTGCTTTTTCCTTTAATGTGTGTTCGCTCAAAACTGTTTTGATTTTAAAATCTGTTTTTAATCTAATTCTATTAGTGCTCGTGGTAAATTTGGGGTCTAAGAATGAATGGGTAGCCCCTGTGTCTAGTAAAAATTTTAGTTGTCTTCCAAACGGTGAGTCTATTGTCACATATGGAAGAGTTGAACCATGTTTGTGTCTGTCTATATATCCCGTCTGTCTTCCGAGGCTAGTTCTTGAAAATTTTGTAGGGTGTCCTGTGTCGGCTCATCGTTTCGACTTTGTCCGTTGATGTAATACGATTGCCCCGAACGGTTAGAGGAACTCATTTGTGTCCGTCCGCTCGTATAGTCTGGTCCTTCTGGCTTGGCCATTATTGCCCGTGTATTTGATTGGTTGTTTCTGTTATAATTGTTTGTCCTAGCACTATTGTTGGAACTATACTGTTGTGGAGCCTGATTGGATCCAAAACGGTTATTAAAGTTTCTATTTCCATTGTTGCTAGTCGATGCTTGGACTACTTGACCCTGATCTGTGTTATTTCTCCTTTTCTCCTGTCCTGATCCTTTCTGATCGAATTGTTTTCTTTTTCTTTCCTGAAAATATAATTCCCTTTCTTTTATTGCCTCTTCATAGGCTTCGGTCAGGGTTCTGGGTCTTAGGGCCCTTATAAAGGCGCCTAGCGGTCCCCTTACTCCCGTTATAAATGCGTCTAGACATAACTTTGTGTACGATTCTTTTTTTGCTTTCATTACTGATTGTTCCCTTTCTATAGTCTCTATGACATTAAACAATGCCAGTTTAACTTCCGATATCTGTTCGTATAGTCTAGTTAAAGAAAGATCTTTCATCTTAATTAGATGAATTTCCTGTAACAAGGAAGACTCGTCTCGTTTGTCCGTAAAGTTAGCGCGAAGTGTCTCTCTAATAGTGTCCCAATCGAGAGGGATTCCCTCTGTAATTAAGACTTCGTTTGCTCGTCCTTCTATCTTGTTTCTAATAGTTCTCATTAATAGACGACCATAAGGAGTTTGGTCTGCTCCCCTGATCATCATCAGAACTTCTTCGACGTTCGTAATGAAGTCGTTAAGGGTCTTAAAATTTCCGTCATAGGTCGGCAGAAATCTAATTGCGTCTGGAATCCGTAAGGTGTTAAATATGTCATTGGGGCTGGTGTTTACCGTTGGTGGCGGCGTTTGGAGTGCCGATGTTGGTGGAGCGTTGGAAGTCATTATTGTCGGGACTGTTTCTCTACCTAAGATAAAATTTTCTTCAATGGACTCTAAAGACCTTGCTGCTAATCCTTCTCTTTCAGCTCTACTTCTACTTCTGGTGTTCGGAAACAACCTTTTGATATTCGGCATGAACTCTCTCTATACAGCTGTAAATTCTATCCGACCTATTTTAGTATTTCAATTATGTCCTGTGAATTCCTATTTACTCTTCTCTTCTTATATAATTCGTGTGTAATTTGATTGCTATTCTGAACAATGTGTGTTGGTGTGTTGTTATCTTAATTTTTATGCGTGTGTTGATATCTTAGATTCTAATGTGTGTTGTTGTCTTAGTTTCTAATGTGTGTTGTTATCTTAATTTTTAATGTGTGTTGATATCTTAGTTTTTAATGTGTGTTGTTGTCTTAGTGTCTAATGTGTGTTGTTATCTTAATTTATAGTGTGTGTGTATTAATGTTATTCTTAATTAACTTATTTTATTTTGCGTGTCCTGTTAACCGTTGTGTTGTGGTGTGTGTTGATGTAATGGTGTCTTCTAAAATTTTCTGTAATGATAGATTTTTTTTTAGTTTTGATGTACATGTGTAAAGTCATGAATGTGGTGCAATCGGTAGTTCATTTGTTTTCGTTTATATTTGTTAATTCTCATATTGCTTTAAATGGGCTTAATAATCAGCTTGCGTCCCTTTAAACAACGACTTCGGGTATATTCAAAAACAACATACAGCTTTGCGCCCTGCAACTCTGAATATTATGGTAATTGAACTATTTCCCGTCCTCGTCATTCAGGTGGTGCCTCTTCAGATTAAGCCCTATTTCTTTCTTTTTGATATATCTCGCACTTATTTGCGGAAGCCTTATTGCTTGTATTTTTTTTTTTTTTTTTTTTTTATATATATATATATCTTATACATATTATTTTTGTAAGCCTTAATGCTTTATCTCTTGGTATACTCCAGAACACCTTATCGTGTCGCCTTATTGCGTAAAGGCTTATTATGAATCTGGGTATTCGTATGTACATCACATGCATGCATCGTTAAACCGAATGCTACTCACTACAGACTTATGCTGCCACGTGCTCGCTTGCTTGAATTTATGCAATCTAACACGTGGCTGCGGCCGTCAAGTGCGACCACCGGGTTTTCGCTGACAATGCATTGTGATTTTCGTACAGATATTGATTGTGTAACTTTGCATTATAATTTTTTATTTTTGTTAATATTTTAGTGTTCACTACTACCGTTGCTGTCTTACATGAATATCCAATATACGGGAGTCCACTGCATAGCTCTTTAGGTCCGGCTGCGCCAGTTATAATTGGGCCGTAGCTCCACGTAACAATTGGTTTAATATTGTTAATGATTAATTTCCGCAACAACGTTTATGTTCTTAATTTTTATTTTATTTTTAATTTAAATTTATTATTATTATAATTTACTTTTTGACTTGCGGTTTTATGCACGACCAAATTGCAACTGCTCGACCGTCGCAACTTCTTTTTTACTTCCCCGTCGTTTTTCTGCATACCGGCGTCAGCTACAACGCTTCGCTACAGCTATAGCGGTACTTTCGAAGCTACAAAAATGCATAGCTGACCAATCACATCGCGTTTAAAGGCTGATGCAACATTACCATTGTGATGAAATCTATTTCTAGAATTTTCGAGAGCGTGTCACGTATGTTGTTGTTGTTGTGGCCGCTAATGCTGTTTTCAACGGGATCTGGACGGTTTTTGTTAGAGCAGGAAAGGTGCAGTGGTAACTCGCGCCCCTGTGTGAGTGCGAGCGAGTAAGCTATATGTAGTAGAAGAATTTGTGCAGAATTTTTGTTTGAAATTATGAGTATAGTTACACGCTTGTAACGGATTTTAAAAATTGGGAGAAGGGTATCTTACTGTCGGGCGCCCGACAGTAGCCTTACCAACTTGTTTTTTTTTGTTTTGGTGCTGGTGGTTTAAAATTTGCCGATCAGGAATTTTCCTAGCCGCCGTGATGGCTGCTGGGAACAGGGGTGACGATGCCAAATTTCCTGCTGCCGAAATAATGCACGCAATGGCGGCCAATAGACACCGCTTGACCAGATGCAGTATAATCGCCTGCCCTTTGTCTCCTGACAGTCCAAGTGGCGTGGCCTTTGGACTCCTGGGTCCAGTTCTGCAACCCTGATTTTGTCGGAATTTTAACATAAAAATTGTTCTTCTATTCCAGACCTTACCCGGAGGACTCACCAGCAGTGGATACAGGTATTTAATTAGTTTTTTTTTTTGTTTCAAAAGCACTAGAACTGGACACTAAAATTTCTTTATAACTTCCAGATTTAACTTGCACTCCCAATGGCTGACTCGGAACGACTGACTTGGAGGAAAAAAAAATGGCAGAGTACCGCTTGGAACCCATCGCACGATGACCTGCCATGTTAACCTCGCTCTCTTCGTGCCTCAAGATCTTTGGCAACATCCCGGATAAGTAGACATACCAACTTTAACCATAGATGGCGCTTTACTAACATTTTCTTTTTTTTCGTTGCAGTTTGAATTGGACGTTACAAAGTTTTAACTTTAATACACGCTATTTGAGCTGGAATTACCGCGGCTGCTGGTACCTGACCTACCCTCCAATAGGTCCTTGTTAAAGGATTTAAAGTGTACTTATTCCAATTACAGGGCCTCGGATATGAGTCCTGTATTATCATTTTTCATCACTACCTCCCCGAGCTGGGAGTGGGTAATTTACGCGCCTGCTGCCTTTCTTAGGCTCCCTCTCCGGAATCTAACCCTGCTTTCCCGATACCCGTTGCAACCATGATAGTCCTAGATACTACCATCAAAAGGGCAGACATTTGAAAAATCTGTGTTCGGTGCAAGACCATACGATATCAATATTTTTTTGAAAATATATGAATATATATTTTATTTTCGCATAGAAAATATCGAGAGCTGCTTATATTACAAAGCTTACGTTTTCAATATTTTTAAAATTTAACATTTTTATCTATTGATAATCATTCATTCACACTTTTAAGTTTTAATTTGATTAAATTAAAATTTTTATTTTGATGGATAAATTAATATTCATCCTCAATATATAATTGATGCCACTCTAATCGTATATTTAACATAAGAACAGGTCGACAAGCTTCATATTATAAAGAAATATATACCTTTTTTTTTAATTAAATTAATTGTCGCCTTTTATTCTACCCTTCTAGTTTTCTCCAAACAACCTTATAGAAAAGTTATTTTACCTTCGCGCCATATATAAATAATATATATATATACGTAATATATATACAACTTGTATATCAAACAAATTTTATATATATTTTTACATACCGTCTGTCCGTCTGTATGAGACAACAGATCTCAGCTATTAAAAAAGCTTGAGATACCAAATTTGGCATGAAGGTTCTTATAAATCATAGGCAGATCAAGTTTATGTCAAATGTTTGATGCCACGCCCACCGCCCCCGCAAATTGGTTATTTACGATTATTAAGCAAAGTATTAAACCCATAACGTTCTGTTTTGGTATGCATAAAGCTAAATGCAATATAAACATATTCTCAAAATTAAAATCCGATCGGACCAATAACACTGAAGTTATATAAGTCAACGTTTTCAGTACAAATGTTCGGTACGGGCAGCAGCTTGCGAGCTGCTTTGAGCAGTCGACGCCGACGTCAACGTTGCGTCGTGTCGCTTTACTCTTTACGCGCGTCGCTGTGTGAGTGCGAGCGAGTAAGCTATATATACTAGAAGTATTTGTGCAGAATTCTCTGTTTGAAATTATGAGTGTGGTTACACGTTTGTAAGCGATTTTGAATATTGGGAGAAGGGTATCTTACTGTCGGGCGCCCGACTGTTGCCTTACCCACTTGTTTTATTTTGAATTTTGTATTTTTCATAAATATATTTGAATTCATTTTAATTTCAGACTGACGACAAGACAAACACTCCACAGTGTTAAGAAATTTAACATATACAATTTTTTTATATGACTTGCCTTTCGCGACACCAGTCCATCTATAAGGGTTATTTGACACGCAAAACAATTTTTTCATATGATTTCATATTTCTTGAATTATTAATGCCGTCAGCAATGCATAATACTTCACAACCATATGAAAATTTTTGATCATATAAGTTTTTTATATGAAGACTTTGTTTCATATAAGTTTTTCATATGAATATTTTCATATGGTTTTATATTTCTTGAATTCTATATGCCGTCAGCAAGGCAAATAATAATAACAACCATATGAAATTTTATATATATTACTTTCATAGGAAAAATTTTATGTATTTACATTTTTCATAAGTTTTTATATTTTTTTAATTCTATATGCCGCCGGCAAGGCATGTAATACTACACAATCATATGAAATTTCTTATATATTAATTTCATATGAAAAATGTTATTTATATACATTTTTCATAAGTTTTTATATTTATTGAATTCTATATGCCACCGGCAAGGCATGTAAAATATGAAATTTCTTATAATTAATTTCATATAAAAAATTTTATTCATTTAAGTTTTTAATATGAAAGATTTTGTTCATATAAGTTTTTTTTATAAAGACTTTGTTTCATATAAGTTTTCATATGCAATTTTATCATATGATTTTATATTTCTTGAGTTCTATAGTATATGCCGTCGGCAAGGCAAATAATACTCCACAACCGTATGAAATTTCATATATATTCATTTCGTATGAAATATTTTATTCATATAAGTTTTTCATGTGGAAATTTGTGTTTATATAAGTGTTTTATATGAAGACTTTGTTTCATATAAGTTTTCATATGAATGTTTTCATATGATTTCATATTTCTTGAACTCTATATGACGTCAGCAAGGCAAATAATACTCCACAACCATATAAAATTTTATATATATTACTTTCATAGGAAAAATTTTATGTATTTACATTTTTCATAAGTTTTTATATTTTTTGAATTCTATATGCCGCCGGCAAGGCATGTAATACTACACAATCATATGAAATTTCTTATATATTAATTTCATATGAAAAATGTTATTCATTTAAGTTTTTAATATGAAAAATTTTATTTATATGTATATATATATATATGGCATAACACCCCTAACGGAGTTAAGCCTAATGTACGATATGCCTCCACGCGTCTCTGTCCTGTGCGCGACTCCGCCAGTTGGTCACACCAAGCGTCGCCGATATTGCGTCCATTTGATCCCTCCAACTACCGCATCAAAGACAGATCGAGCTGGGGTTGTTGCCTCCATACGAGCTATGTGAACTAGCCAGCGAAGTCGCTGAATATTAATCCGTCTTCCTATGTCCACATCTCCGTATAGCTCATACAGCTCGTCGTTCCACCTGATACGATAGATTCCGCCAACGCAAACAGGTCCGAATATCTTACGAAGGATTTTCCTCTCGAAGACACCAAGAGCAGCTGCATCTGACTGCGTCACTGTCCAGGCTTCCGCACCATATAGAAGCACTGGGATGATGAGTGCCTTGTAAAGAGTTAGCTTCGATTTTCGAGAGAGGGCTCTGCTGTTCATTTGTCTACTGAGCCCAAAGTAACTCCTGTTGGCAAGTGTGATCCTTCGTTTGATCTCCAAGCTGATATCATTGTTGCTGGTCACTGCAGTTCCTAAATAGACAAAGTCCTTGACCGACTCAAAGTCATAGTCTCCAGCAGTAAGATGAGAGTCAAGACGCTGCGACTCTCTGTTACTGCACACCATAAACTTTGTTTTGCCCATATTTACTGCTAGCCCAACTTTAGCCGATTCTCTTTCTATTGCACCAAAAGCCGCAGTCACATTACGCTTGCTACGACCAATAATATCTATATCATCAGCGTAACCAAGGAGCTGGACACATTTCTGTCCCAATATTGTGCCCACCCGATGCACTCAAGCTTTTCTTATGTCACTTTCCATCAGCAGATTGAAGAGCATACAAGACAGTGAGTCGCCTTGCCTGAGACCCCGCCTGGTACTAAAGGTTTCGGACTGGTCCTTTCCTACCTTGACAGAGCTGATGGTGTTGCTCAATGTCATTCTACAAAGGCGTACTAGCTTTGCAGGAATACCAAGCTTAGACATGGTGGTGTACAGGCATCATCGCCGTGGACTATCGAAAGCAGCTTTAAAATCAACAAACAGGTGGTATGTGTCGATTTGGTTCTCATATGCTTTCTCCAGGATCTGACGTAGTGTGAAGATCTGGTCGACTGTGGACCGACCAGGACGAAAGCCGCATTGATACGGCCCGCTCAATGCTTCAGCATATGGAGACACACAATCGTGCGCGAACCTTAGCTGCGACAAGGTAGTGGTCAGAGTCAGAGTTAGGACCCCGACACGTTCTCACATCAAGAATGCTAGACGCATGTCTTGCATCGATCACAACATGATCAATCTGGTTGCAAGTCAGACGATCAGGTGACAGCCAGGTTGCTTTGTGGATGCTGCGATGACGGAATCTTGTACTACAAACTGTCATATCGTGTGCAGCAGCAAAACCTATAAGTCTTAGCCCATTTTCCTATGCTATGCTGCTTTGCTGTCCAACGGTTGCTCCAATGATGCGTTCCCGTCCGATTTTTGCATTAAAATCTCCGAGGAGGATCTTATGGTCATGCGATGGGCATCGGCTATACGCTCGGTCGAGTTCTGTTTAGAAAGCATCCTTGATGGCGTCGTCCTTCTCCTCCGTTGGGGCGTGCGCACAGATAAGGCTGATGTTAAAGAATTTGGCAGCTACTCGGATCGTCGCAAGCCCCTCATTTCCAGGTGTAAACTGTGAGACTCGGTTTCGTAGCCTGGCTCCTGCGACGGATCCACAACCGAATTCGTGCTTATCTGTATGACACCTGTGGTATATGTCACATCTTCTTCGCTTCATGCATCCCTTTCCATTCCATCTCATTTCCTGGATAGCTGTAATGACAGCCTTTAAATTGCTGAGAGTATCCACTAGTTGTTGGGTGGCACCAGGTTTGTACAATGTGCGTACATTCCAGGTGCATACTCTCAAATCCTTGTCCTTTTTATACCCTTCGACCATTGAAAATGGTCAAAAAAGGGTATACTAACTTTGTAGAAAATGTATGTAACAGGCATAAAGAGGCGAGGCAGACCCCATAAAGTATATATAGTATATTCTTGCTCAGGATCACTAGCCGAGTCGATTGAGACATGTCCGTCTGTCTAACCGTCTGTCCGTCTGCCCGTCCGTCCGTCTTTCCGTCTGTATAAGACAACAGATCTCAACTATTAAAAAAGCTAAAGACACCAAATTTGGTATGAAGGTGCCTATAAATCATAGGCAGATAAAGTTTATATTATATGTTTGATGCCATGCCCACCGCCCCCCGAAAATCGGTAATTTACGATTATTAAGCAAAGTGTTGAACTTATAAAGTTCTGCTTCGGTACCTATAAAGCTTAATGCAATATAAACATATCCTCCATTGAGACATTACAATCCGATCAGACCAATAACATAGAAGTTATTAAAGTCATCGTTTTCAGTACAAATGTTCGGTACGATCAGCAGCCTGCGCGCTGCTTTGAGCAGTTGACGCCGACATCGACGTTGCGTCGTGTCGCTTTACTCTTTACGCGCGTCGCTGTGTGAGTGCGAGCGAGTAAACTATATGTAGTAGAAGTATTTGTGCAGAATTTCTGTTTGAAATTATGAGTGTGGTTACACGTTTGTAACGGATTTTAAAAATTGGAAGAAGGGTATCTTACTGTCGGGCGCCCGACTGTAGCCTTACCCACTTGTTTCATATGATTTTATATTTCTTAAGTTCTATATGCCGTCGGCAAGGCAAATAATACTCCACAACCATATGGAATTTCATATATATTAATTTCGTATGAACAATTTTATTCATATAAGTTTTTCAAATGAAAATTTGTGTTCATATAAGTGTTTTATATGAAGACTTTGTTTCATATAAGTTTTTCATATGAAATTTTTAAACCCTTTGACCATTGAATATGGTCAAAAAAGGGTATACTAACTTTGTGCAAAATGTATGTAACAGGCATAAGGAGGCGTGGCAGACCCCATAAAGTATATATATTCTTGCTCAGGATCACTAGCCGAGTCGATTGAGACATGCCCGTCTATCTGTCCGTCTGTCCGTCTGTATGAGACAACAGATCTCAGCTTTTAAAAAAGCTAGAGATACCAAATTTGGGGTGAAGGTTCCTATAAACCATAGGCAGATCAAGTTTATATCAAATGTTTGATGCCATGCCCACCGCCACTGCAAATCGGCAGGGTAAGGCTACAGTCGCGCGCCCGACAGTAAGATACCCTTCTCCCAATTTTCCAAATCCGTTACAAACGTGTAACCACACTCATAATTTCAAACAGAGAATTCTGCACAAATACTTCTAGTTCATATAGCTTACTCGCTCGCACTCACACAGCGACGCACGTAAAAAGTAAAGCGACACGACGCACCGTCGACGTCGGCGTCGACTGCTCAAAGCAGCGCGCAAGCTGCTGCCCATACCGAACATTTGTACTGAAAACGTTGACTTGAATAACTTCTGTGTTATTAGTCCGATCGGATTGTAATTTGGAGAATATGTTCATATTGCATTTAGCTTTATACATACCAAAGAAGAACCATAAGGATTTAATACTTTGCTTAATAATCGCAAATAACTGATTTGCGGGGGCGGTGGGTGTGGTATCAAACATTTGACATAAACTTGATCTGCCTATGATTTATAGGAACCTTCATGCCAAATTTGGTATCTCTAGCTTTTTTTAATAGCTGAGATCTGTTGTCTCATACAGACGGACAGACGGACAGATAGACGGACATGTCTCAATCGACTCGGTTAGTGATCCTGAGCAAGAATATATATACTATATGGGGTCTGCCGCGCCTACGTATGCCTGTTACATACATTTTGCACAAAGTTAGTATACCCTTTTTTGACCATTTTCAATGGTCGAAGGGTAGAATCAAGAAAGGCTACCTTCGGCTTGCCGAAGGTTTTATACCCTTTGCAGTTATACTAAATATAATATAAAATACATTTGGATTGCTACTGGTTTCTGTTTGCATACAAACATTCATATGAAAAATTATATTCATTTAAGTTTTTAATATGAAAAATTTTGTTTATATATATATATATATATATATATATATATATATATATGGCATAACACCCCTAACGGAGTTAAGCCTAATGCACGATATGCCTCCACGCGTCTCTGTCCTGTGCGCGACTCCGCAAGTTGGTCACACCAAGCGTCGCCAATATTGCGTCCATTTGATCCCTCCAACGTGCGCGTGGTCTTCCTCTCCTACGTTGTCCGCCAACTATCACATCAAAAACAGATCGAGCTGGGGTTGTTGCCTCCATACGAGCTATGTGAACTAGCCAGCGAAGTCGCTGAATAGTAATTCGCCTTCCTATGTCCACATCTCCGTATAGCTCATACAGCTCGTCGTTCCACCTGATACGATAGATTCCGCCAACGCAAACAGGTCCGAATATCTTACGAAGGATTTTCATCTCGAAGACACCAAGAGTAGCTGCATGTGACTGCGTCACTGTCAAGGCTTCCGCACCATATAGAAGCACTGGGATGATGAGTGCCTTGTAAAGAGTTAGCTTCGATTTTCGAGAGAGGGCTCTGCTGTTTATTTGTCTACTGAGCCCAAAGTAACTCCTGTTGGCAAGTGTGATCCTTCGTTTGATCTCCAGGCTGATATCATTGTTGCTGGTCCCTGCAGTTCCTAAATAGACAAAGTCCTTGACCGACTCAAAGTCATAGTCTCCAGCAGTAAGATGAGAGTCAAGACGCTGCGACTCTCTGTTACTGCACACCATAAACTTTGTTTTGCCCTTATTTTTTGCTAGCCCAACTTTAGCCGATTCTCTTTCTATTGCTCCAAAAGCCGCAGTCACATTACGCTTGGTACGACCAATAATATCTATATCATCAGCGTAACCAAGGAGCTGGACACATTTCTGTCCCAATATTGTGCCCACCCGATGCACTCAAGCTTTTCTTATGTCACTTTCCATCAGCAGATTGAAGAGCATACAAGACAGTGAGTCGCCTTGCCTGAGACCCCGCCTGGTACTAAAGGTTTCGGACTGGTCCTTTCCTACCTTGACAGAGCTGATGGTGTTGCTCAATGTCATTCTACAAAGGCGTACTAGCTTTGCAGGAATACCAAGCTTAGACATGGTGGTGTACAGGCATCATCGCCGTGGACTATCGAAAGCAGCTTTAAAATCAACAAACAGGTGGTATGTGTCGATTTGGTTCTCATATGCTTTCTCCAGGATCTGACGTAGTTTGATGATCTGTTCGACTGTGGACCGACCAGGACGAAAGCCGCATTGATACGGCCCGATCAATGCTTCAGCATATGGCTTAAGTTTCTCACACATTACGGTCGTGAGAACTTTTTATGCGACGGGAAGGAGACTGATGCCACGATAGTTGGTGCGTAGTATTGCATCACCCTTCTTCGGAATGGGGCAGATCATGCCGTTAACCATACGTTGCAGATGAGCTGGTGCATGCACACTACCAACTCATCGCCTCCAGCCTTAAACAATTCAGCCGGTAAGCCGTCCGCTCCGGTGGCTTTATTGTTTTTAAGTCATTTTATGGCGATCTCGACTTCCGTGTAGTTAGGGATGGGAACCTCACCATCTTCTCTGATTGGGGTCAGTGGTTCTTCCTTATCCGACTCTTGGTTGTCTCCAGCCAAAAGACTTTCGAAGTGGTCCCTTCATAGCCTCAGTACGTTCTCTGCATCAGTGCCAGATTTCCATCATCACTCCTACAGGCAAGCGATCCAGACTTATACCCTTGAGTCATGCGCTTGACCCTCCTGTAAAAGTCGCGGGCATCATTCCTGCTCTTGCTGTTCTCCAACTTCTCTCACTCAAGCCTTTCCATCTCTTGCTTCTTCCTTCTGAAAAGGCGCTTCTCGTCACTTCTCCGCGTTCTATAAATATTCACCACTGCTCGTGTGGCACCTGCTTGCAGCGTCCGCCTGTATGCAGCGTTCTTTGCTGCAGTCGCATCCCGACACTCCTGGTCATACCATGGATTTCGTTTTGTGGGACATTGGAGTTCAAGGGTTTCCACAGTAGAAGCGTTAATGGCGGTAGATATGCACGTCCACATATCCGACGTATTTATAGGCGTTGGAGAGAGCTGGCCAAGTCGGCCTGAGAGTGGAGCTGAGAAGGCATCCCTGTGCTGTTGTGACTGCAGCTTTCCGATGTCAAGCTTTCTTGGCATACCTTGGCGTGAGACTTTCGCGACACACAATCGTGCGCGAACCTTAGCTGCGACAAGGTAGTGGTCAGAGTCGATGTTAGGACCCCGACACGTTCTCACATCAAGAATGCTAGACGCATGTCTTGCATCGATCACAACATGATCAATCTGGTTGCAAGTCAGACGATCAGGTGACAGCCAGGTTGCTTTGTGGATGCTGCGATGACGGAATCTTGTACTACTAACTGTCATATCGTGTGCAGCAGCAAAACCTATAAGTCTAAGCCCATTTTCCTTTGCTATGCTGCTATGCTGTCTAACGGTTGCTCCAAAGATGCGTTCCCATTCGATTTTGGCATTAAAATCTCCGAGGAGGATCTTAATGTCATGCGACGGGCATCGGCTATACGCTCGGTCGAGTTTTGTATAGAAAGCATCCTTGATGGCGTCGTCCTTCTCCTCCGTTGGGGCGTGCGCATAGATAAGGCTGATGTTAAAGAATTTGGCAGCTACTCGGATCGTCGCAATCCTCTCATTTACAGGAGTAAGCTGTGAGACTCGGTGCCATAGCCTGGCTCCTGCGACGAATCCACAACCGAATTCGTGCCTATCTGTATGATAGCTGTAGTATATGTCACATTTTCTTCGCTTCATGCATCCCTTTCCATTCCATCGCATTTCCTTGATAGCTGTAATGTCAGCCTTTAAATTGCTGAGAGTATCCACTAGTTGTTGGGTGGCACCAGGTTTGTACAATGTGCGTACATTCCAGGTGCATACTCTCAAATCCTTTTTGAATTTGACGTGGTCGTCAACGTTGTTCGGGTATCTATCCGAGAGGCCCTTGCATTCTTCACTGATGTGATATTTTCCTTGGGTGGATATGAAGTCCTACGCCAAAACCTAATTTAAGGATTAGGATCCCGCCGTGCACTTTGGTTTATAACTCAGCGGATGCTAAGTTACAATCCAGGGAAGACCAAGAGAAGGTAGTGCGTCAACTTGAAGAAAGCAGGGACAAGGATCACACTGGCGCCCATCAAGTTGAAACGCAGTCAGCAGCCCTACCTTGTTTACTTTCCCCCAATTCATATTTTGTTCATATAAGTTGTTTATATGAAGACTGTGTTTCATATAAGTTTTCATATGGAATTTTTTCAAGATTTTATATTTCTTGAGTTCTATATGCCGTCGGCAAGGCAAATAATACTCCACAACCATATGGAATTTCATATATATTAATTTCGTATGAACAATTCTATTCATTATGTTTATACCCTTCGACCATTGAAAATGGTCAAAAAAGGGTATACTAACTTTGTGCAAAATGTATGTAACAGGCATAAGGAGGCGTGGCAGACCCCATAAAGTATATATATTCTTGCTCAGGATCACTAGCCGAGTCGAGTGGGACATGTCCGTCTGTCTGTCCGTCTGTCTGTCCGTCTGTATGAGACAACAGATCTCAGCTATTAAAAAAGCTAGAGATACCAAATTTGGCGTGAAGGTTCCTATAAACCATAGGCAGATCAAGTTTACATCAAATGTTTGATGCCACGCCCACCGCCACCGCAAATCGGTTATTTGCGATTATTTAGCAACGTAATAAACGCATACCGTTTTGCTTTGGTATGTATAAAGCTAAATGCAATATAAACATATTCCCAAAATTAAAATCCGATCGGACCAATAACACTGAAGTTATTCCAGTCAACGTTTTCAGTACAAATGTTCGGTACGGGCACCAGCCGTCGCTTTGCTTTGAGCAGTTGACGTCGACGTCGACGTTGCGTCGTGTCGCTTTACTCTTTACGCGCGTCGCTGTGTGAGTGCGAGCGAGTTAGCTATATGTAGTAGAAGTATTTGTGCAGAATTCTCTGTTTGAATCTATGAAAGTGGTTACACGTTTGTAACGGATTTAGAAAATTGGGAGAAGGGTATCTTACTGTCGGTCACCCGACTGCAGCCTTACCCACTTGTTTCATATGATTTTATATTTATTGAAATCTATATGCCGTCGGTAAGGCAAATAATACTCCACAATCATATGAAATTTCATATATATTCATTTCGTATGAAATATTTTAATTATATAAGTTTTTGATATGAAAAATGTTGTTCATATAAGTTTTTTATATGAAGACTTTGTTTCATATAAGTTTTCCATATGGAAGTTTTTGATATAATTTTTTATTTCTTGCATTCTATATGTCGTCGGCAAGGCAAATAATAATCCACAACCATATTCTCCACCACTTACAATACCTTGCCTGTTACAAAAGTCATTTACAATTGATTTTAAGCTTTATCATTGTATTAAATAATGTTTATATATATAACTAGCGCGACATCAGGTGATCGCAGAACCCTCAATTTAGTATGTTACAAATAACATTGTCATCACATCTATTGTCGTTTATAAAATTTATTATATAAAATCAAACAATGCAAAGTGCCCCTTATTTATCATTGCAGTCCAGCACGGATACGACCTTAGAGGCGTTCATGCATAATCCAACGGACGTAGCGTCATGCCATTGGTTCGTACCTGCGGTTCCTGTCGCAACACTGTTTTGACATAAGTAGGATAAAACTAACCTGTCTCACGCCGGTCTAAATCCAGCTCTCGTTCCCTTGCATGGGTATACAATCCAATGCTTGGTGAATTTGCTTCACAATGATGGGAAGAGTCGACATTTAAGGATCAAAAGCGACGTCGCTATGACCACTTGGCCGCCACAAGCCAGTTATCCCTATGGTGACTTTTCTGACACCTCTTGTTAAAAACTCTTTAAACCAAAAGGATCGATAGGCCGAGATTTTGCTGTCCCTGTTTGTACTGAACACCGAGATCAAGTCAGCATTTGCCCTTTTGCTTTATTTGTGGTTTCTGTCCGCACTGAGCCGGCCTTGGGTCACCTTCGATATTATTTGAGTGATGTACCGCCCCAGTCAAACTCTCTACCTGGCAATGTCCGGAATTGAATCATACCTGAGTAATTAGAGTTATACCAAATTATTAAATCAAAATTACATAAATGCACTCTCTCATTAAATAATTTGTTTGCGATTATATAACAAAATCGTGATACTTTGATCAAGAAGCTTGCATAAAAGCCCATACCATAAGATATAAAAAAACAACAAAGCAAGGCTACTTTCGCCTTGCCGAAGGTTTAATACCCTTGCAGTTATACTAAATATATAATACATTTGGATTGCTACTGGTTTCTGTTTGCATACAAAAACCCTGATTTCAGCCGATTGTTCCAATGGCAGCTATATGTTATAGTGGTCCGATTTTGATACAATTTTGACAGCATATCAAAATCGGATATATCGGTATAAATTTATCCGAAATGATACACGTTCCATTTAATCAAGTAAGTAAAGAAACAATGGGAGTAGTGGTATTTCATTGTCGATATCAAACCGAAATCTAATATCCTCCTCTTATTCTACACCTTTTATGTCTCCTTACACTGCCAGATTAAACTCAAGCTCAAAACATTAGTTTATCCACTACGTCGGATTTTAGGCGAGGTCGGCGATCGGAAATTATTTGACCCGCTTTGCTGAAAGCCCTTTCTGATTCGACCGAAATTTGCAGGCTCACAAAAGTATTTCAACGCCAGTTCCTTTTTTTAAATGATGTCGTTTTCCAACCCTCGAACGGTTTGGTCGACATTGCTGGCAAGCTGGAACCCATGCTTTTTAAATCTAGGGTTGGTTAATGTGGCTATTCTCGGAACTCTCCTCGTCTCGTAATGTCCGAAACGCTTTGTGAAGAGGCCACTCAAATCGTCAAGGGCGGCAATAGCTTCTTGGGTTTTAAATTTTTTGTCAAACGAAGAAACTTTCATTGACATTTGTCATATCATGGGAATCACGAGCGATATGGTGACATACTTTCCATACTTTCGTATCTCTTCTTCTTGTTCTTGGAATAATGAGGAACCAAAAACATCGATAGTTGATTGAAACATTCGGAAATTTTCAAAACCATCGATATATCGATGTTAGCATCGATGTTTCGGCACCTCTACTGCATAAGTCAAAAACCACACAAGAACTAACTGGTCACCCAGCTAATATGATCAGCCTCTGATAAACCATATAAGCGTAACAGAAAAGGGATGTTGAAGTTTTGGTGCAAAACGACGCATTCCCGTATGATGTCTGTGGACGGTCTTTTAGCACAATTACCGGACTCTGAGTTCACATGTCACGGATGCACAAGGACAGGTTTGATGAGCTTCGTCGGCGTGTAGACGTGAAAGCCAGATGGAGCGAGAAAGAGATGGCCATGATGGCAAGGAAGGAAATTGAGCTCACTGCGAATGCTGAGCGGTTTATTAGTAAATTAATAAATATTTATTAATAAAAGACTAATGGAATTTTACACCCACCGCAGTGTCGAGTTTATTAATAAGACGAGACAAAGGGATGCATATAAATCCCAAATTTAGCAGATTCGATGTGAGGCTGCTGGTGTCCCAGAAGTCATCAATGAACCGCCGACCACGTCGCCCCGCCCTAGTTATGGTGAGACAGGGATCTCCTCAAGATCAAGCCCGCCTCCAATCGATCCATTGGTGCATTTGGGCATGGTCCTCCTGCGGATACTACAGAGTTTACCCCCTGTAGAATATAGTCAGTCTTGGAGAGTCGAGGTCTTGCAATGCAATTGCAATTGCAATCGTTGATAGAGCGCAAGTCTCGGCCAAAGAAGCAACTCTCCAATGCTTGTCCAACTATCTCCTGGAAATATTTCCGAATCGGAACATCCGCCCTGTTCCGGCGAGTGCAAGGGTCCGCCCCCCAGCTCGCAATAGGAGATAATATAGATGAAGAATATAGCAGTACGCTAGGGTTCAGCGTAACTAGGACAAGAATAAAGGCCGATGCATCGCATCCTTGCTGGAAGGACCTGACGAGTTGGTAATGCCAAGCCAAGAGGTGATTGAACCATTTTGGAGACAAGTCATGACGCAGCCGAGCACATTCACATGCAACGCAGATGCGGTCCCAATGGGGGATTTGCTGGAGGGTGTGTGGTCACCGATCACGGTAGGTAAAGTTTTATTCAGTCTCATAGTAGAGCACAAAGCGAACAGACGCCTATTAAATCATTATAACTAAACCACAAGCGAACATACGCTTATCGAATCATTATAACTTGAACACAAGGGAACAGCCGGTAGGATCAGGAGCTCGAGCAGCATATTTCTGGAGTGACGAACCTACGATGTCCCTAACGACTTTCATATACTTCAACTTGTAAGTGCGATATAATATATATAATAACATGTTTAAAACAACGATAAAATGATGTGGTCAATTATACCTACACAACTGTAAAATATAAAAAAAAAAAAAAATTAAAAATTACATATAATATTAACAGATGCCGCTCTAAATAAGAAGCACTGTAAAATACAAAAAATATATATATTGCACACATAATAATAACAGATGCCAATCTAAATAAGAAGCACTGTGAAACTTAACAAAAGATAAGCTAAAACAAAAAATTGTTAAATACAAATTGCATATATAATATCAGCACATGCCGCTCTAAATAAGAAGCACTGCAAAGAACCACAAATAACATACATACAAAAATACATGAACGAGTCAAATTACGTGGCTGCAGATAATAGTGGAAAATTGCAGTGGTGTGTTGTCAAGTGCAAATGCTCTCTTAAGTTGGACCCGAACATTTATGTCAAACAAGTCGCTGTCGTGCGAGGAAAGTACAGAGCCAGTGCTTACAACACGTATAGATAGATTGAGTATAGGCAGTTGGGAGAGCTTCCGTTAAGTTGGACGCGAACAAGTATGTTCGAACAGGTCACTGATACGTGACGGAGCTTTGAAATGAGTAGCTGTTAGATTGTCTGAATCAGAGAGGGGGAGTACTGTCAAGTTCGACGCGAACACTTTAAGTCATACATATTCACACTGGTGTTGCGCGAGGCGACTATCGGCCGTTTGATAGCTGTGTTGTAATCTCTCAGTCGCTGTAGCGATTGACTGCCTTCACAGAGTCAAACATAATAAAATTGCTTATTGCTAATGTGTAAGTTTGTCCGCTCATCAGGAAGGTTTATTATGTTATGCATTGGAAGAAATTATGTAAAATTAAAACATTATAAAAACACACGAACAACATATAAAGCGTATAGTAACACTGTTATTGCATTATAATATCCGTTGAAATACATTCCAAAACAAACACATAATTATTTTCTAATATTTACAGGTATTGAACCTGTACTGTGGTATGCGTACATATATATTTAGAGTGCATATATACATATAGTACAATGTACTGCATTGGCAGTGCTACCATAAACAATAATGTTTAAGTGGAAGTGTTATATGATCGCCCACTTATGAAGCACACTGCAAAAGTGCATGGTCAGCGTTCCCACGCTGACCAAATGCCGCTATGTACATAATGTGCGCACATAGCATTCTCTCTCAACTCTCTTAACATAAGTATATAACATAATATATAATAGCCGCTTCTCTGCCGGCTTCACCAGGCAGCTAAGGCCTAAGAGGAATATTGTATTAGCTTTCAGAAACAGTCGAGTTCTACAAGTGACACAAGCTTGATGATCAAATAAAACGGAGCTATGCTCCACTGAACATTAAAACATAACCAAAGGCTTCTAATTATTACATGGCGACCGTGACAGTCGTCCAACGATGGACAAATTGACCACACCAATAAATAAATAAACGAAAAAGGAGGAAAACTGGACTGGAATGCTAAAAAATACCGAGACTTAACATTGAGTAGAGTTGTATTGAGATATGGGAAACAACCGCGGCGGTCTAAAGACAAAGCTGAACAAACGTATAGCCCACGTAAGGTGGCTAATATACGGTCAGCAAACGCCACCGGTTTGGTCGAAAGCCTTAAAGCTAAATGTAGAGCTAGACCACTTGCTGCAATATCAGCAAGAATTAAAGACCCAAAAACTCGAGAAAACTTACTCAGAACCTACTAAAAATATAACAATAATTAATGAAGTTCCAAAACCAATAGCATATCCAGCACCAGCACCGGCACTAACGAAGCCTAAGAAGACCTGCCCACCGGACTGCGGAGGAGTCTGGAGGTCTCACTGCCTGGGAATAGACAGCAGCGAGGGAGTGTCAGCGTGCCACCCCCGGCGACACCCAGCTGACACAAGCAATAATTAATTAATCATTAATATATATATTAACGAATTCAGACCGAGGGTTTAACAAAAAAATAAAAACACAGTTGTTTTAAGTTTATTAGTTAAACACTTTTTATTTCTTCCAAAGGAAGAACTAGAGCCTTTGGATTATCTAGGGTTTGATAACAGACTTTAGTGAGCTATCGCAGTTGATAGCGTACTCGGTGCTCGGGAGTAAACTGAAAGTTTACTGAACTAAACTGAACTGCCGCTTAGATGCGTGCCTGGGTTTATATAGGCAAAGTGGGTGTTAAGAGAGCAAACTCTTTAAGAGAGTTTGGCTAACTTTGATTCTAATGTTCTCTTTAAGAGAGTTTGGCTGATTTGACTTTAATGTTCTCTCATTGAGAGAGGGAGAGGTTCCCGAAAAATAGAGGTAATTGGAGAATCCTGAGACAAGTGCCTGAGCGGAAACTCGGGTGATAAAGTTTTGTTATTTCAGTTGGCTCGCTGTAAACTTTGGGCGGAGACCCGGGTGTTGAAGCTTTATTATTTCAGTTGGCTCGCTATAAACATTGGGGCTAGCCAAGTGATCGAATTGGGGGACAATTATTTGGGTGATAGGGTTCGAGCAATTATTTGTTATTGTTTTTAGATTTATGATCTGTGGGAACCTTTAGATTTATGATCTGTGGGAACCAAAGTTAATCGAAGGGCTCTCGTTCTTTGATTACATATTGTGCTTATACGTTAATGTGTGTATGTGCGTTTTACAATAATGTGCGTGTGTGTGTGGAATTGGGGAGTTTAAAGTGTGGGTGTAGAATGGATATGTCACTTCCCCATCCTTATGAAAAAGGCCTGTCCTCAGGCAATAACTTTAGGGTACAATACAGGGGTACTTACTGAAGGTACATTATTTTCTGTTTCAGGACTTATGATAGTTTCATTTTCTGGATTTTGATTCTTGAATTTCACAATTAATTTTTGTGGTATAGTTTTATATTTATAAATGAAGTACAATGCTGCGTTTATAATTATTATTACTAATGTTGTAACTGTTATTATTTGGAAGACATTACTAATTTGAGTGTGTTGTTCAATTATTTCTTTTGCCTGAATGTATTCAAGTGGTTCAAGTTTTGTTACATTATTGTTTACATAGATAGTTTGAGTGTAGTCTAACATTGTGTTTGTAGTCAAAATTTCTTCTAACTGAATGGAACAATTAAATTCTTTTATCATGTTATTACCTTCTATTATAATTTCTCTATTGATACAATTTTGGTTTAACGTAGTTTTGGGAAGGTTCCAAGTTGTGATTATATTAGGTTCAACATATTTTATTTCAAAATCAGAACGTGTTTTACTGTATCTACATTGTGTTGAGACTTGGTTAAGTATACCTGTTATGCATTTATTTATGACCAAGCTTTGAGAACTTGCTATGAAAGTTTGGTTATTATGCGAAAAATATTTGTCATGTATTGTTTCGGTTTGTATGTTATTATTTTCGTCGGGGTATGGTATTATTTGGAAAATAGGTGTTTTAATTATTTCTCTCGGAATGTGGGATATTATCAAAATTTCGTTAGTGTCAGATTTAAGCCAAGCAGAAGTTTTGATATTAAGAATTTTTCAGAATTTACGTGAGTAAGGGAATCATGTTTTAAAAGTTTTGGATTGAAGATACCTAAGCGTGTCAATTGCATACCAAGTTCTATGTCTTCTATGTATTCGGTGAATTGTTGTAAGTTGAAAATTAGTAAGGCTAACATTTGTTCTCCTTCAAAATTATTGTTTAAATGATTGGTTAATTCTATTCCTTCATTAATGGCTTCTATTACATGGTTGAGTTCGCTTATTTGTACATTGTTTTTGGAAATGTTACCTATTTGTTGTTGTAATTCTTCTTTATCTTCTTGATCTAATGTGCCGAATAAGTATTTGTAAATAGTTCCCATAAAATTTGCAAGACCGCGTTTGTTACGCTTTGCAATTCATTTCTCTATTGAGTTTATCTGTTGTGGTAAATTTTCAAAGACTTGTGTTTGTTTGATAAGTTCTTCATAAATAATTTCGGTTTTAGTTAAATTAATAGATAAGTAATGATATTCATAGTAAATCAATTGATCCGGTTTGAAAGATTAAGTAGCCGTTTTTGGCCTGGATAGGGGTTACTTCTAGGTTTTGCGTGCTAATTGTTGATAGTAGGCATAACATGATTATCATGATCGGGAGTAAGCCTGGAATTATCATTATTATATTTACTTTTATTAATTTTCTTTTTCTTTTTAAACTTAGATTTATAATGTATTATCTTTCTACCTCTATTTGTTTCTTCAAAATGTTTATCATCTATTTGTCTTAAGTTTCCTGTCTTTCTGAATGGGTTAGTTGTTTTTCATCTAACCAGAGGAGATTCTCTGAAATTAGTGTCTATACTGTAGTCTTGTCTACTTTCGTTAAGTTTGTCAATTTTGTCTATTTTATTTTGCTGCGTGTTATAGGCAGGGGTTCCTGCATAAATGAAGATGTCTGCTGGTGTTCGACCAGTTGTGTTGTGTTTTGTTTTATGATTGTATACGTAAAGTATTTTTTCGAACTTAGTGAATTGGTTTTCTGGTTAATTCTCGCTTGTTATTATTCTTAGTTTTTCGTTGACAGTTTTATAAAATCTCTCAATATCAGAAATTCCATTTTTACTCGTTGTTATGTTTAGAGTTACTCCTTCTGAATCTAACCAGAGCTTGAGTGCGGTGCACATGAAAGCGGAGTCTTTGTCGGCTTTTATTTCTATGGGTTTTCCCATGTCATTGAATATACGTAAAATAGCTCTTTTAGCTTCAAGCCAATCTCTACTATTTACTTCTATCAGGGAGGCGTATTTAGAATAAATGTCAATACATGATAGGAATTGTTTATTGTTTATTAAATAAAAATCCATGACATACTTGTCTCTAGGGTTGAATGTTTCTGGGGTTGTTTCCAGGGCTAATTTTGTATTTTTATGTTCGGTTTTCGCAATGTTACAGATTTCACTTTCATTTATAATGTTTTGGATAAGTTTTTGATAATCGGGGTAATAATAAAGTTCTTTGAACTGAAGAGTGAGTTTTTCTATGCCTGGGTGTAATAATTCTTTATGTGCTTTGAGGATAATTTCCTTAAATTGAGCATATGTTTGGATATCTATTAGTTTACTACTGGTTCTCATAGTTTTAGTGAAATTGTCGGGACTTATAATTTGAATATAAGCATTTTGAAAGACTTTAAAGTCGGCTTCATTAGGGAAGTAAATAACACTTTTTTTAGTGCAGAGGTATTCTTTAATTAGGTCTTTGGCAAAGGTGTCGGTCATTTCTTTATAACTAATTTTTATTCTGGTTTTATGAAAATATCCTTTTATTTGGACATCGTCAAAATTGTCTTTTAAGAATTCTAATTGTCTGTTATAATAATTGAGGGGTCTTTCGGTTAAGGAAATGTGGCTTTGATTGTCTTCTTGTGCGCTATGCACAGTAGCTGCTGTGGTAATGGAAACTGGGTTATCTTCTCCTAGGAAGTTTTCTTGAATTTGAACTCTGGATAAGGCATCAGCGACATGATTTTCCTTACCAGGTAGGTATTGGATATTATAATCATATTCATTTAACTTTATCTTCCATCTTTGTAATTTCATATTGGGTTCTTTTACGTTACTTAGCCATACAAGTGGCCTATGATCGCTTAATATTTCGAACTTTCTACCGAATAGGTAAGACCTGAAATATTTTGTTGCCCATACTATAGCCAATAGTTCTTTTTCTATTGCTGAGTAATTGAGTTCGTGTTCGTTAGTTGTTCTGCTTGCATAGCAAATGGGTTTATGCTCTTGAGATAATACAGCACCTATAGCTATATTACTCGCATCTGTTGTTAATGAAAATTTCTTTTCGTAGTTAGGGTATATTAGTATTGGATCGGACGTGATGAGTACTTTTAGTTTTTCGAAAGCGGACATGTAATCGTAATCTTCTGTATTGATTATTGCTCCTTTTTTTTAATTTGAGTGTCATTGGTTTTGCTATTTTTGCAAAATTGGGGATGAACTTACGGTAAAATCCGCAGAGTCCAAGAAAAGACTTTATTCCTTTTGTGGTTTTAGGAATGGGAAAATTAACAATTGCGTTTATTTTGTTAGGGTTCGGTTTTATACCGTCTGTTGTGATAATGTGACCAAGAAATTCTGTTTCTTTCTTTAGAAATTCACATTTGTCAAGTTGCAATTTTAAGTTAGCTGATCGTAGCTTTTCGAATACTCTTTCCAATGATATTATGTGTTCCTCTAATGAAGTGGAATAAATGATAATGTCATCTAAGTAAACTAGACAATCCTTGTAGATTAAATCTTCTAGGAGGTTGTTCATGCAACGTTGAAAAGTTGCTGGTGCATTTTTCAGACCAAAGGGCATACGAAGATATTCGTAATGTCCGTGTTTTGTTGAAAATGCTGTTTTGGATATTGATCGCGGGTCCATTTGAATTTGATGGAAACCTTTAGCTAAATCAATAGTTGAGAAGTATTGACAGCGTCCAAGCTTGTCTAATATTTCGTCCATTACAGGAATAGGGAATTTGTCGTCAATGGTTATTTCATTGAGACTGCGATAGTCTATGAATAATCGAAATTTTGGTTTGCCAGAAGCATCGTTTTTCTTTGGCACAATCCAAATTGGAGAACAATAAGGGGATTTAGATTTCCTAATTATATTTTGTTCTATCATTTCGTTAATTTATTTGTTGACTCTTGATCAAACGCTTGGGGGTATTTATAAGGTTTTTTATAAATAGGGTCTTCGTGCTTTGTAAGAATAGAATGTTTAATCGTACTTGTGAAGGTCAAATTTTCACCTTCTCTGTACTGAATATCATTGTACTCTAGCAAGACATGCGAATGTTGTTCCCTTTCTTCTGTATTCAGATGTTCCAATCTGAATACATTGGATTCTCTTAACTCGTCGTCTAAGGCGTAGTTAGAGGGTATTTCTAGAAGGGCTTCTTCTATGGGAGGTGTAATAAGAGGGGTTTCCTCAGTTTTAGAAGTCTTGTGATCTTCTAATTTAGATGACTTGGGGTACTCATTGGTGACCTTGGACTCATCTTTTCTTAAGTGGGGTTTCCGCTTAATTTTTAGGAGAAATCCTTTTTTGGGGTAAGTAGAGGGGTTTCCTCTGTGTTAGATGACTTAGGGCACTCATTGTTAGCCTTGGAATCATCTATTTGGGTGTGGTCGTACCACATTTTAAATGGATATCCATTTATATTGACCGTTTGAGTTGAGTAGTTAATTTGAGCATTAGTAAACTCTAAATAATTTCTACCTAACAGTAAGTCATATTTTTCTGAGAAATTGTGAATAAAGAAAGTTTGTTTAGTAGGACATAGTTTGCTTGAATGCAATGAAACGCTTTGGTTTAATACTATGGTGCCATTTATAGTGTGGACTTTTACTTTAGAAGGTTTGGTTGGGAATTTAAAAAAATTTTGTTTCATAATATTGATAGATGAACCAGTGTCTACTAGGCATCTAAGGGTAATATTATTCATTTTAATTTTTAAGAATGGGTTTCCTCTTCCTCTGAGTCGCTTTCCGATTCCGAGGCTGGTTGAATAAAATTTTCGCCTGTGTCCATTTTATGCTGGCCACTAGCACTTTCTCTTTGCCTTTTAACTGGGGGGTTTGGTGCATTACTACCTTGTTGTTGGTGATTGAGGGAATTTTGGGCTCTACCTAAATTTAGTTTTTGCTTAAATTCATTGAAATCTTGTGGGCTTGATTCCACTGGTTTGGAACTAGTGCTTGGATAAGATTTATTTGTCGCATGCGTTGCATTGCTCACGAAATTTTGATTTTGTCCTTTACTCTTTGAGTTTTGGGAAGGATTAGAATTATTTTGGGGTTTTGTTCGGTCGTTGTAAGTTACTTCGTATACGCCTTCTTCTTGCGCTACTTGTTTAAGTTTGGATACTGTTGATATATCGGATCTAGCAAGAGTCATAAATAG
The DNA here is from genome assembly GCA_018901885.1 of Zaprionus kolodkinae. Lineage (NCBI taxonomy): Eukaryota > Metazoa > Arthropoda > Insecta > Diptera > Drosophilidae > Zaprionus > Zaprionus kolodkinae. The sequence continues at coordinate 155,586 of JAEIFM010000164.1, read as the reverse complement.
CCTATCAGGTAACTTTCTCTTGATTACAGTTTTAATTGTAGTGTTTAACGCATTTGTGTAAACTATGGTGTTATTAATATCGTTTTCTAACATGAGTTTGTTTGATATGATAAATGACTTAGTTTCTAAATCTTCGACGAACTTACGGATATTTCCAGGGAAGGGTGTATTGTAAAGACGTCATAGCAGCTCCTCACATGGTGTCTGGGTTTTGTACTCATTGATAGGGGCATTCATCAGGTCTGGCCAGCTTCTGGTTCAGGATAGTTGGGATACGCGTTGGGCATCTCCTGCGAGTTGCATCTCGATTGCACTGAAGAACACATGCTTCTGTCTGGGGTCACTTGTTGGGTATAATTGCAGTACGAACTCGATCCTTTTTATAAAGGCACTGAGCTCTTGAGTGTTTTCGCTGAATGCAGGTATTTGTCTAATTTGACTTAACGCCTGATTCAGGTGGGGCTCCGACAACAGTTGAATTTGTTCGGTTGCCATGATTTTGTTGTTTTTGTTTTAGCAGAGTTTTTTTATTTGTTGATGGTTGTTTTTACACTTTTATGGTGGGTTGTTTTTAAACTTTTATTGTTCTTTGTATGCAGTAGATTGACTATTGCGTGTCAATCACCGACTTTACGTGAAGTTCTTTGGCGGATATAACGATTTAATTGTATTACGATGCACTTTTACCTAGCGCCGATTCGCGTGGTTCAATCACAAAAAGATACGCTTGGTCGTACAAGGATCTTTTATCACTAGATTGATTTTGGTAAACGAGTCGCACAACTTTTTCTTTTTATCCTACCGGCTGCGCCATTAACGAATTCAGACCGAGGGCTTAACAAAAAAAATAAAAACACAGTTGTTTTAAGTTTATTAGTTAAACACTTTTTTATTTCTTCCAAAGGAAGAACTAGAGCCTTTGGATTATCTAGGGTTTGATAACAGACTTTAGTGAGCTATCGCGGTTGATAGCGTACTTGGTGCTCGGGAGTAAACTGAAAGTTTACTGAACTAAACTGAACTGCCGCTTAGATGCGTGCCTGGGTTTATATAGGCAAAGTGGGTGTTAAGAGAGCAAACTCTTTAAGAGAGTTTGGCTAACTTTGATTCTAATGTTCTCTTTAAGAGAGTTTGGCTGATTTGACTTTAATGTTCTCTCATTGAGAGAGGGAGAGGTTCCCGAAAAATAGAGGTAATTGGAGAATCCTGAGACAAGTGCCTGAGCGGAAACTCGGGTGATAAAGTTTTGTTATTTCAGTTGGCTCGCTGTAAACTTTAGGCGGAGACCCGGGTGTTGAAGCTTTATTATTTCAGTTGGCTCGCTATAAACATTGGGGCTAGCCAAGTGATCGAATTGGGGGACAATTATTTGGGTGATGAAGCTTTATTATTTCAGTTGGCTCGCTGTAAACATTGGGGCTAGCCAAGTGATCGAATTGGGGGACAATTATTTGGGTGATAGGGTTCCAGCAATTATTTGTTATTGTTTTTAGATTTATGATCTGTGGGAACCTTTAGATTTATGATCTGTGGGAACCAAAGTTAATCGAAGGGCTCTCGTTCTATGATTACATATTGTGCTTATACATTAATGTGTGTATGTGCGTTTTACAATAATGTGCGTGTGTGTGTGGAATTGGGGAGTTTAAAGTGTGGGTGTAGAATGGATATGTCACTATATATATATAAGAACATTTTGTAAGACACATTGTAAAATGGAGCATATACTACTATGCCCTGTTAACCCAATATGGCCCATGAAGCCATAGCTAGAATCAGGCAGGCAATAATGTAAAAGAAATAATTCCCAATATAAATGTCCATAGAGACAAATAGAATAAGCAAAACTAAAAATATTTATAAAAATAGAGAAGATTTTTTAGAAAAGTATAAAATTAGTATACCCAAAATGGGTTTGATAGACACTAAAACTGTTGCCTCCACAGCAAATGTTATAAATAAAGTGGAAGTCCAAAATGCAGATTTGTTCTGGATAACCATAATACTAATTGTAATTGCTCTAATTATGGTATCCAATGCATTAATAACAAGTAGGTAAGGCTACAGTCGGGCGCCCGACAGTAAGATACCCTTCTCCCAATTTTCAAAATCCGTTACAAACGTGTAACTATTCTCATAATTTCAAACAGAGAATTCTGCACAAATACTTCTACTACATATAGCTTACTCGCTCGCACTCACACAGCGACGCGCGTAAAGAGTAAAGCGAAACGATGCAACGTCGACGTCGGCGTCAACTGCTCAAAGCAGCGCGTCGGCTGCCGCTCGTACCGAACATTTGTACTGAAAACGCTGACTTTACTAACTTCTGTGTTATTGGTCCGATCGGATTGTAATTTGGAGGATATATTCACATTGCATTCAGCTTTATACATACCGAAGCAGAACTTTATAAGTTTAATACTTTGCTTAATAATCGTAAATTACCGATTTTCGGGGGCGGTGGGCGTGGCATCAAACATTTGACATAAACTTCACCTGCCCCGAATATATAGGAACCTTCATACCAAATTTGGTGTCTCTAGCTTTTTTAATAGCTGAGATCTGTTGTCTCAAACAAACAGACGGACAGACGGACAGACGGACAGCCGGACAGACGGACAGCCGGACAGACAGACGGACATGTCTCAATCGACTCGGCTAGTGATCCTGAGCAAGAATATATATACTTTATGGGGTCTGCCACGCCTCCTTATGCCTGTTACATACATTTTGCACAAAGTTAGTATACCCTTTTTTTATACCCTTCGACCATTGAAAATGGTCAAAAAAGGGTATACTAACTTTGTGCAAAATGTATGTAACAGGCATAAGGAGGCGTGGCAGACCCCATAAAGTATATATATTCTTGCTCAGGATCACTAGCCGAGTCGATTGAGACATGTCCGTCTGTCTGTCCGTCTGTCCGTCTGTCCGTCTGTCCGGCTGTCCGTCTGTCCGTCTGTCCGTCTGTCCGTCTGTCCGTCTGTCCGTCTGTCCGTCTGTTTGTTTGAGACAACAGATCTCAGCTATTAAAAAAGCTAGAGACACCAAATTTGGTATGAAGGTTCCTATATATTCGGGGCAGGTGAAGTTTATGTCAAATGTTTGATGCCACGCCCACCGCCCCCGAAAATCGGTAATTTACGATTATTAAGCAAAGTATTAAACTTATAAAGTTCTGCTTCGGTATGTATAAAGCTGAATGCAATGTGAATATATCCTCCAAATTACAATCCGATCGGACCAATAACACAGAAGTTATTAAAGTCAGCGTTTTCAGTACAAATGTTCGGTACGAGCGGCAGCCGACGCGCTGCTTTGAGCAGTTGACGCCGACGTCGACGTTGCATCGTTTCGCTTTACTCTTTACGCGCGTCGCTGTGTGAGTGCGAGCGAGTAAGCTATATGTAGTAGAAGTATTTGTGCAGAATTCTCTGTTTGAAATTATGAGAATAGTTACACGTTTGTAACGGATTTAGAAAATTGGGAGAAGGGTATCTTACTGTCGGGCGCCCGACTGTAGCCTTACCTACTTGTTGACCATTTTCAATGGTCGAAGGGTATAAAAATATACAAAGTACATAACAAGTGTCTCAGAAAAAAAATACCGTAGCACTGCTTACGGTTTAGATAATATTTAAGAAATATGTGAGGGAACTCAATTATGAATGAAAATATAAAAAAGTTGAAAAAATTTTCTTAAATATAAAACGTAATGTTGACTTTATCTAGATAAGAATACAGAAATATATAGCAATAGCCAACCATGAGTGTAGCTCAAACACAGCGCAGTATAGATAAAGTTTATGAATATGACCCCGATTTTAAGACTAAAGCATTGAACATTATAAGTAATATTCGAATGTCTATATATGATTTCGAAAACTTAGTAGAAACTAGTACCACAGCATGGACTGGGAAAAGCTTATTGATCAGATGAAAGAATCAAAAGAAAATTTCAAATAATCTTATAAATGCTTAACGCAAAATAGACCAATACAAGCTGTAACGATAAATAAATTGATAAAACTGATTGGGATGTATGGCTTCATTATTTCGTCTATTGTTTTAATACAACCCCTTCTATGGTACATAAGTATTGTCCATATGCACTTGTTTTTGGTAGAACAAATAATGTACCCAGAAATTTCACTTATATAACTAGCATAGAACCAATATACCATATAGATGATTATGCTAAGGAAAGTAAATATAGATTAGAAGTAGCATATAAAAGAGCTAGAACTATGCTTGAAGAGCATAAAAGAACAAGTGGGTAAGGCTACAGTCGGGCGCCCGACAGTAAGATACCCTTCTCCCAATTTTCCAAATCCGTTACAAACGTGTAACCACACTCATAATTTCAAACAGAGAATTCTGCACAAATACTTCTAGTACATATAGCTTACTCGCTCGCACTCACACAGCGACGCGCGTAAAGAGTAAAGCGACACGACGCAACGTCGACGTCGGCGTCAACTGCTCAAAGCAGCGCGTTGGCTGCTGCCCGTACGGAACATTTGTACTGAAAACGTTGAGTTGAATAACTTCTGTGTTATTAGTCCGATCGGATTGTAATTTAGAGGATATGTTCATATTGCATTCAGCTTTATGCATACCAAAGCAGAACTTTGTAAGTTTAACACTTTGCTTAATAATTGTAAATTACCGATTTGCGGGGGCGGTGGGCGTGGCATCAAAAATTTGAGATAAACTTTATCTGCCTATGATTTACAGGAACCTTCATGCCAAATTTGGTATCTCTAGCTTTTTTAATAGCTGAGATCTGTTGTCTCATACAGACGGACAGACGGACAGACGGACAGACAGACGGACATGTCTCAATCGACTCGGCTAGTGATCCTGAGCAAGAATATATATACTTTATGGGGTCTGCCACGCCTCCTTATGCCTGTTACATACATTTTGCACAAAGTTAGTATACCCTTTTTTGACCATTTTCAATGGTCGAAGGGTATAAAAACAAGAAAGCAAGGCTACAGTCGGGCGCCCGACAGTAAGATACCCTTCTCCCAATTTTTAAAATCCGTTACAAACGTGTAACCACACTCATAATTTCAAACAGAGAATTCTGCACAAATACTTCTAGTACATATAGCTTACTCGCTCGCACTCACACAGCGACGCGCGTAAAGAGTAAAGCGACACGACGCAACGTCGACGTCGGCGTCAACTGCTCACAGCAGCGCGTCGGCTGCCGGTCGTACCGAACATTTGTACTAAAAACGTCGACGTTAATAACTTCTGTGTTTTTAGTCCGATCGGATTGTAATTTGGAGGATATGTTCATATTGCATTTAGCTTTATACATACCAAAGAAGAACGTTATGGATTTAATACATTGCTTAATAATCGCAAATAACCGATTTGCGGGGGCGGTGGGCGTGGCATCAAAAATTTGAGATAAACTTTATCTGCCTATGATTTACAGGAACCTTCATGCCAAATTTGGTATCTCAAGCTTTTTTGATAGCTGAGATCTGTTGTCTCATACAGACGGACAGACGGACAGACGGACAGACAGACGGACATGTCTCAATCGACTCGGCTAGTGATCCTGAGCAAGAATATATATAGTTTATGGGGTCTGCCACGCCTCCTTATGCCTGTTACATACATTTTGCACAAAGTTAGTATACCCTTTTTTGACCATTTTCAATGGTCGAAGGGTATAAAAAATAAGGAAAATTATGATTTACAAACAAAAAATATAGAAATAACAGTAGGAGATAAAGTTCTATTAAGAAATGAAGTAGGTCATAAATTAGATTTTAAATATACGGGACCCTATAAGGTAGAAAAGATAGAAGAAAGAGACAATATAACAATATCAAACAATAAAAATAAAAAACAAATAGTACACAAAGATCGATTAAAAGTTTTTCATTCATAAATGAGGTCATGATTTAATACAAAAATCATTATAATAATGAAAAATAAAATTTAAAATATCAAAACCAAAAAAAAAAAAAAAATATAAAAACATAAAAAAAAAACAAAATATTATAAAAAAATAATAGAATAAAATAACTACACTATGTTACGTTATTTTCCAAAAGGAGGGAGATGTGGTATGCGTACATATATATTTAGAGTGCATATATACATATAGTACAATGTACTGCATTGGCAGTGCTACCATAAACAATAATGTTTAAGTGGAAGTGTTATATGATCGCCCACTTATGAAGCACACTGCAAAAGTGCATGGTCAGCGTTCCCACGCTGACCAAATGCCGCTATGTACATAATGTGCGCACATAGCATTCTCTCTCAACTCTCTTAACATAAGTATATAACATAATATATAATAGCCGCTTCTCTGCCGGCTTCACCAAGCAGCTAAGGCCTAAGAGGAATATTGTATTAGCTTTCAGAAACAGTCGAGTTCTACAAGTGACACAAGCTTGATGATCAAATAAAACGGAGCTATGCTCCACTGAACATTAAAACATAACCAAAGGCTTATAATTATTACAGTACACACAACACACACAATATTAAGAATTAGAGAATAAGCAATCACACACAATACATACAACACTCAAAGTTAAGAAATTAGAATAAGAGCCTAAAAGTAAGAGGAAGTCGTTATTAAATGTCAAGACAATTGAAGGACAAAACGAAATCATCACTCGCAACTCTGAAAAGAACTACTAGAAAGACAACTAAAAAACCATCTAATACGACAAACGCAACTATAACTGCTCCTGTAAATCCACCCACAACCATGAGCACCACTCCTCCTAACCTGTCGGGGTCCAGCACGTCAGAAATGGGGACAAATGTTCTTAATGGCAATAAGAAACAAGATAGAAGGCAAGGCTAGCGAGTTACTGCACAGATTAGATACCCCATTGAATTGGGATGACATAAAGAGAAATTTGACCAGGAAGCTCCTTGATAATAGATACGAATTATCTATTATTGAGGAATTGCATGAGGGAACTTAGGAGACTTTCTATATTTAACCTGTACGACACCATTCTCGACCTGAAACGTGCATTGTCATGCCTAGCAGACTCAAGGGAGCTACCAACGTCAACAATTTCAGAAAAGAAAAACTTTTATGTTTCCCTGTGCATAAGGACCTTTATTAAGGGACTAAATCCATCTCTTCGGAACGCAGTCAAAGCCTCGAGACCAACAACCTTGGACGAAGCCTTTGACATAGCTATTAGAGAGAGGGATGAATATTTACAGGAGAGGCGTCGATACACAGAGCCCCGTCGTAATAACCAAGATCAAAACTACCAGCAAAATAGAGGACAGCCTAGAGACCCTCCCTATTCAACTGGAAACAGTTATGGAAGAGGTTATGGTTCGAACAGCGGGACCTGTAGGCAAAATAATTCCTCTAGGACCATTATGCCTCCTAAGCCAGAGCTAACAGAGGCGACTTCTCGCCAATATAGAGGTGGCCAATTTGATAAGCTCTCACGCCAGACCAATACAAGAAGGTTTAACAATCTGGAAGCCTCATCAGAACAATCGGCATTTCACAATTTAGAGGAAACTGAAAATTTTCAAAGACCAGCCTAAGGAGACAGACAGGATACTTAAAAGATTATAAAGACAAACATGGATCGACCTTACCCTACATTCTGACTAATTCGCCATTCGGCAGAAAACTGCGCTTTCTTATTGATACTGGAGCATCTAACTCCTTCATCGACCCTAAATTTGTTCCACCGTCACAAAGAGAAACGTTAACTACAAAAACAGTAATTAAAACCGTATTGAAGGAAATACAAATCACAGAAAAGGTGACTTATCCAGCATTCTCTGAGCTCAACATAAAAGGCACGTTTGTGTTGTTGTTACTTAAATTTCATAATTATTTTGATGGACTATTGATCTAGACATTTAGTCAACCATAAAAGCAAATATCAATTTTAAAAGCTTAATCATGCAACTAAATCTACTGCAACTATTCTTATCCAGATAGAGCAAAATAGAACAACTGATATTTTTAACATCGAAGCTAATTCGGGGAGAATGGTCCAGATACTGGTAACTGCGAACAGGGACCATTCCTTCTCAACTCTGTAGAATTAGCGGAAGATGTCTATATTCCCGAAGGGTTGTATACAGCCGACAAATCCAGTGCATGGATGGAAGTAGTTAACTACTCCAACCAAGACCAGACAATTTGTTTTGAAACACAGCTCAATTCATTCAAGATGATTTTATAGAATTAAATTTTCACTGGTGTGATGAAGATCCTCCGACCGATATGAAAAACGATGATAATTTGCACAAACGAGTGAACACTAAACATCTTTCAGATTAAGAGATAAGGCCTCTAAAACAACTGTGTTTTCAATTTCCTTTCCTTTTCCACGATCCATCTGACACATTATCGTTTTCAAATACAAATAAACACAGAATAGAAACTACAGACGATATACTCCTGTATAGTAAACCTTTTAGATACTCTTATCAGGAACAACTAGAAATAAGTGACCAAATCCAAAATATGTTATCCCAAAGGATCATTAGGGAAAGTCACTCGCCATGGAGCACACCTGTTTGGTTGGTTCCGAAGAAATCTGAAATAGGAGAACAAAAATGGAGATTAGTGATTGATTACAGGAAATTAAATGAAAATACCATTAAAGATAGATACCCAATACCTAATATAAATGAGGTACTTGATAAAATTGGGAGAGCTAGATATTTGTCGACACTAGACTTGGCTTGTGGCTACCATCAGATACAGATGGAACCAAAGGACAGTCCAAAACCATCCTTTACGGCAATGGACGGACACCACGAATTTGTCAGAATGCCATTTGGGTTGACAAATGCCCTAGCAACGTTTCAAAGGGCCATGAACAACGTTTTAGGTGACCTAAGAGGAAGATGTTGTTTAGTTTACCTCAACGATGTAATCATTTTCTTTGGTTCCCTTCAACAACACATTTCAGACCTAAAAGAAGTATTCTCTAAAAAAGATAAAGCTAAACTGAAGTAAAATTCCCAGAAATCAAAATTTTTAAGGAAGGAAACAGAATTCTTTGGACACATTGTCACAGACCAGGGTATTAAACCCAACCCGGACATAATAGTCGCTATTAAGAAATTCCTTTGTCACGCTCTAAACGATCCTTCTTAGGATTACTCGGCTATTATAGAAAATTTATCAAAGATATGGCCAGAATTACTAAACCACTTACAGCTCAATTGAAAGGAGACCGAAAATCAGTTACAATAGATCAAGAATATGTCGATACCTTTGAGAAATGCAAGACACTTCTTTGCAACGATCCCCTACTTCAATACCCAGATTTTTCTAAAAGATTTATTTTAACGACGGACGCAAGTAATGTTGCGCTTGGAGCTGTATTGTCACAAGGCCCATTGGGTTTAAACCAACCAGTCTGTTTTGCTAGTAGAACGTTATCCGATACAGAACGTAATTATGCCACTGTCGAGAAAGAAAAGAAATTATTTGGGCGGTTAAATACTTCCGTCCTTATTTATTTGGGAGAAACTTTGTAATAATCACAGACCACAAGCCGCTGACATGGCTCATGAGTTTTAAGGAACCAACATCTAAAATAGTAAGATGGAGAATGCAACTGTTAGAATACGACTACGAAGTTTTGTATAAGAAAGGTTCTCAAAATTTGGTGGCGGATGCATTAAGCAGAGTAGTAGTCGACGTTAACATGAACGATAGTAACTCAGTAGCAGGAACGTGTGGAGACACAATGCACTCGGCTTCTGACAATTTATATGACCACATCTATATTTCGGAAAAACCTATAAACGACTTTAACTACCAGTTAGTATTTAAGTATGGTGTTGCTTTAGAAAGTATAACTGAAGTCATATTTAAACGAAAAAGCAGACATACAATTTGCAAACTAGTTTTCAACGAAGAAAAAATAACTCAAATTTTGAAGAAATACTTAAAACCCAACAAAACTACCGCGGTTTTCGCAACCGACGATATTTTTTTCTCAGATTCAGATTCAGCTATAAAAAATTCTTTGCGAACAGTAAGATTTACAACGTCTTAAAATGCACTGACTTTTTAACGGACCTATTAGAAGCAAAATACCAAGAATTTCAAATAGAGAACTATCACATTAGTAACAACAATAGAGGTATTGACGAAACTGTAGCCCACTTAAAAAGACAGTTTTACTTCCCAAACATAAAAACAAAAATTTCCCACACCATTACAAATTGTGATATTTGTCACACATTAAAATATAATCGGCACCCTCCTAAGGTTAAATTCCAACTAACGGAAACGCCTACATTACCCTTAGGCATAGTCCACACTGATTTATACACAATTAATGGAAAATATGTCGTCACAATTATCAATAAATTTTCTAGATTCGCCTGTGGATACACATTACCGGCAAGAGACGCATTCAATGTAGTAGGTACTATTAGGCGCTTTATTGTAGCATATAATATACCCATATAATGTAGAACGACATGTTACATTTTTTTAACAGTCTTCTAGTAATTCTCCAGTCAAAAGACTGCACTCTACGATAACTAAAGCATATCGTTTCATTGTGGAAGAAAAGAAAAATAAGAAATAAGAGATAGATCATGAGGAAGTCCTAGCTGAAGCATTTATTACTTATAATAATGCAATTCACTCGGCAACTAAATTAACTCCCTATGAGCTATTTACGGGTCATACACACATGTTTCAACAAACCGTTCAATTTAGTGACGAACACGATTATCTGCAAAAACTGAACGACTTTCAGAGAACTATTTACCCTAAAGTAAAAGACTTAGTACAACAGAATAAGGAGCAAAACATTGAAAAAGACCCCATACAAGTAGAGACTCAAGACGTAGTATTTCGAAAAGAAAATAGGTGAAACCAGCTAACCCCTAGATTTTCTTAACACACTGTACTTACGGATGGGGCCCCACATTCACGACCCACAAAAGACAAAAAATACACAAGTCTAAGATTAAAACGCAATTAGGGAACAAATGATAGGATACCCAATACCACACAAAAAAAAAACAAGTAGGTAAGGCTACAGTCGGGCGCCCGACAGTAAGATACCCTTCTCCCAATTTTCTAAATCCGTTACAAACGTGTAACTATTCTCATAATTTCAAACAGAGAATTCTGCACAAATACTTCTAGTACATATAGCTTACTCGCTCGCACTCAAACAGCGACGAGCGTAAAGAGTAAAGCGAAACGATGCAACGTCGACGTCGGCGTCAACTGCTCAAAGCAGCGCATCGGCTGCCGCTCGTACCGAACATTTGTACTGAAAACGCTGACTTTAATAACTTCTGTGTTATTGGTCCGATCGGATTGTAATTTGGAGGATATATTCACATTGCATTCAGCTTTATACATACCGAAGCAGAACTTTATAAGTTTAATACTTTGCTTAATAATCGTAAATTACCGATTTTCGGGGGCGGTGGGCGTGGCATCAAACATTTGACATAAACTTCACCTGCCCCGAATATATAGGAACCTTCATACCAAATTTGGTGTCTCTAGCTTTTTTAATAGCTGAGATCTGTTGTCTCAAACAAACAGACGGACAGACGGACAGACGGACAGACGGACAGCCGGACAGACGGACAGACGGACAGACAGACGGACATGTCTCAATCGACTCGGCTAGTGATCCTGAGCAAGAATATATATACTTTATGGGGTCTGCCACGCCTCCTTATGCCTGTTACATACATTTTGCACAAAGTTAGTATACCCTTTTTTGACCATTTTCAATGGTCGAAGGGTATAAAAAACAAAAAAAAAACTAAACCCGATAATAACACAAAATGTCTTACAGGTTCTTACTGACAGCGTCACAATACATTAGACGATCCTTGGACGACAGCAACTGGTAGCGACAATGCAACTAGGTACGACTAGTATCATACACTCATTTAAAAGGATGTACCATGTTGTGCATTTGTCAGACTATCAACGCGCTGTTGAGAGTTTTAATTATTCTCTTAACCTCCTTAAAAAGGAGGAAAACATAGATGAATTGACCCTTGTCTTAGAACAGAAAATCCAACAGTTACAGCAACGCCTTAATAGTCTTTTACCAACGAGAAGGTCAAAAAGAGAACTAGTTAACGGGTTAGGATCCATGATTAAGGTCTTAACAGGCAACATGGACGCGACAGACGAAAAAGATATACAAGAGAATTTAAGAATATTGAAACAAGATGCAGAAAATCTGCAAACTAATTCACAGAACCAATTGCATTTTAATAACGAAATTCTTATTAGATTCAAAAATATCACAAATCACATAAAAAAAGAACAATTAAATATTGAAAATTATTTTAAGGTGACTCAAAATTCAATTACTAAACAATCAATAACGAAAACAAAAAAATAAAAGTTTTACAATATATAACAAGAGTAAATGCTAATATTGATTTAACTATGTTACACTTAAGTAATATTGTTAAATAATATTATCTAAACTTAAAATTGTTCCAAAATTTATATTGAATAATGAAGAAATTGATAAAATAATAAATATTATGCAAGAGCAAAATCTTGTAATAAACAATGAAGGAAATGTCTATAGAGTATTAACTTTGAATGCAATAATGCAAGACAAAGACATTATATTTACCATAAGAATACCAATATTAACATCAGACACTTATCAACTAATAAGACTTATTCCCTTACATTATTCCCTTACATTAACAACACTCAATTCATTATGGCACCCAACTATGTAGCTAGTAAGAACACACAAACACTGTATTTTGCTGAACGTTTTATATTCTACCAAGTAAACATATGTCACCTCCAAAGAGCAACATTCGATACACCTAATCAAGAGTGCATCAAAAGGATACTGTCTAATCACACGGCAACATGTAAGGTGATAGAGACAAGAAGGAGGGGAGAAATTTTTGAACCACAAAAAGGCCATATCTTCGTCTTGAACGCACCCGACCTGGTGGTGAATTCCGATTGCGGGGAAGAGTTAATAGTTCCCCGTTCGGCTATCATACACTATAGTAACTGTTCAGTTCTTCTGGATGGACGGACATTCGACAGTACCCTTATGAGTATGGAGGACGTAGTCCTAGTCCCGGAGTTTCCAAACATCCGTACTAACTTTCCTCGTTGGAATTATAGCCCTTGTCTGCACCAAGAGAAGGACAATCGGTATTACACCTCTTATAACTCGGGCACATAAAGTGTCATTGACGACATCTCCAGGGCTGGATGGCATCTCTGCGAAAAATGCCAGGAGTATTCCTGGCATTCCTAATTCTGCTACGCATAATGAACCTGATCCTCTGGTGTGGCAACCTACCTAAACTCTTCCGAATGGCTCGAACCGTTTTCATTCCGAAGACGGGGAAAGCATCTCGGCCGCAAGACTTCCGACCGATCACCGTACCATCCATAGAATTTAGGCAACTAAATGCCATTTTGGCTTCCCGGCCCCCTCATCAGTTTACTGGGACCCGCGTCAGCGAGGGTTCCTTCCTACAGACGGAAGTGCGGTCAACACGACAATAGTTGACTTAGTTCTACGTGGGACCGATGTTAGTAAAGCGTTTGACGCAGTTTCGCATAAAGCGATTCTGCATTGCCTAAATACCTGTGGTGCTCTCAAAGGGTAAAGATTGGGGTTCAGAGGAATTCGTCTCTTCCCAGCGAAATCGGTGTCAAAGTCGGAAATGCAACCACAAACGCAGCAGATGATTTGGTGCTGTTTGCTTCAACTCCGAAGGGTCTTCAGAAACTGCTGAATAACACGGTTGACTTTTTGTCTTCTGTTGGGCTTACCATAAATGCTGACAAGTGTTTTACTTTCAGTATAAAAGGGCAACCGAAGCAGAAGTGTACGGTGGTAGAACATCGTTCCTTCCGTGTAGGTTCGCGCGAGTGTCCAGCTCTGAAGCGCTTGGAAGAGTGGAAGTACCTCGGTATCCATTTCACTGCGGACAGGCGGGCTAGGAACGATCCGGGGGCGGACCTCGGTCCAAAGTAAGATCGCTTAACCAAAACCCCCCTGAAACCTCAAGACTGTCCTTATACCACAGCTCTATCACAAGCTAACCTTTGGGAGTGTGGCACCTGGCGTCTTGAGAAAGTGTGACAAGCTGGTACGGTCTACCATCAGGCGATGGTTGGATGGATTTATTTGAACGGAATCAGATTTAGCTTATTTGAACGAAATCAAGCTACGGATAAATGCCTTCCCTACACGATCTCGAACCACAAGGGGTAGGCACGAATTGGCAAGGCAGTGTCGTGCAGGATGCGATGCTCCCGAATCACATGTTCTGCAAAAGTGTCACCGTACGCATGGGAGGCGGGTGTCTAGACACAACAGCGTAGTAACGAGGATCAAGCAGGGACTTGTGAGGCGGGGCTAGGCTGTCATTGCTGGAAGGGACATATAAGCCGGACCTGGTTACTTTCGGACATGATGGTAGTGCTTGACGAACAAATAGTGACTGCTCGTCAGAGCAAAATAGACATGTACAGTGGACGTGACGTACTAACGGCATTGCGACGAGATCACCCAGTACATGAAAACATTGAGGTCGTTTCCGCCACACTAAACTGCCGTGGCATTTGGAGTTATCAATCGGTCACCCGATTGCGAGCGCTAGATGTTATAACAGCTAGTGATAGCAATATCATTAGTCCCAGAGTAGTGACCGACGGAGTCTGCGGCTTTAAGATGTTCATGCATCATGCAGGGTACCATCGTGGAGTGTCTTTATGAATACTGACCTTTCCACTAAACCTGCTACCTCATGTCATCGAAAAAGGTACAAAGAAATTTCTGGAACAGTCCAGGACGCAAAATTGTAGCTCTTACATACAGCTTATTTATTTATTTTATAAACGACAATGGACGTGATTCCAATGTTATTTGTAACATAGTAAATTAGGAGGATCTTCGATCACCTGATGACGCGCTAGTTATATATAAAAACATTATTTAATACAATGACAAAGCCTATAATCAATTGAAAATGACTTTGTAACAGGCAAAGTGTTGTAAGTGGTTGAGCAGATGCTATACTGCGATCCACTGAAGCTTATCCTTTGCTTGATGATTTGACATACAAAACATAATGGTATATTTTACATGAATACTATATTGTATAAATGTATTATGTACAGAGAAAACGGGAATATGAAGAAGAAGGAATTTAAGAAACAAAGAGAAAATATAATGAACAATAACTTATATAATATATAAATTATAAATCATTTATTAATTAATATATTATACATGTGGAGATTATTTTGTCATATCTAATTGAATTAACTTAAGAAAAAGTATATTGAAGTAATACTGTATATTGAAGTAATACTGTGTTAAACACTCGAATAAATAAAATGGACTTAACAAATTTTAATTATCAAATATTTAAGATCGTATTGAAAGATATTACATATAAAATGAATTCATAAAAAAAGGCCTTTATATAAACAAGTGGGTAAGGCTACAGTCGGGCGCCCGACAGTAAGATACCCTTCTCCCAATTTTAAAATCCGTTACAAACGTGTAACCACACTCATAATTTCAAACAGAGAATTCTGCACAAATACTTCTAGTACATATAGCTTACTCGCTCGCACTCACACAGCGACGCGCGTAAAGAGTAAAGCGACACGACGCAACGTCGACGTCGGCGTCAACTGCTCAAAGCAGCGCGCAAGCTGCTGCCCGTACGGAACATTTGTACTGAAAACGTTGACTTGAATAACTTCTGTGTTATTGGTCCGATCAGATTATAATTTGGAGGATATATTCATATTGCATTTAGCTTTATACAAACCGAAGCAGAACGTTATGCGTTTAAAACTTTGCTTAATAATCGCAAATAACCGATTTGCGGGGGCGGTGGGCGTGGCATCAAACGTTTGATATAAACTTTATCTGCCTATGATTTATAGGAACCTTCATGCCAAATTTGGTATCTCTAGCTTTTTTAATAACTGAGATCTGTTGTCTCATACAGACGGACAGACGGACAGACAGACGGACATGTCTCAATCGACTCGGAAATTGATCCTGAGCAAGAATATATATACTTTATGGGGTCAGCCACGCCTCATTATGCCTGTTACATACATTTTGCCTAAAGTTAGTATACCCTTTTTTGACCATTTTCAATGGTCGAAGGGTATAACTATTAAAACTTTACAATAAGTGGAATGCTGCTCGTAAAAATGAAAAACAAAACCCGAAACGCAACGAATTTTCAGAAACCATAGATGATCCATTTGATATTTCTCACGCTGATGCTCTAAATATAATGCGTATTGAAGACGATAAGCAATTTCTTATCAAACAAAGAGAAAAAGGTCTCCCGGGTTGCATGATTGGTGTTGACGTTAATTTATATCAACGAGAACAGCGCTCCATCAAGTGAGAGGAAAAATTGGAGTCCCTCAAACGCACATATTCTCAAATATCGAAACCGATTTATGGTAAGCAAAGATAATACTTGTAGTATTTACATAAACATGTGTGATGTATTCATTTTTAGATGTTACATATTCGGAATGTGATGACACTACGGAGCCAGTTACTCGAGGAAGTGAGGATTGTGCTCTTGTTAATGCCAAGGTATCCGATAGAAAAGCTGTTCATATTTTGACGACAACTGGCGAAGCATTCGGAGTAGACCTAAATAGTCTCATACGTAACGCAAGAAAATAGTACCGAGAGCTCGCTTTTACAAGCACAATTTCAGATTTTGGCGAGGAAGTGAGTAAATTATTAAATCAAAAAATGTATGTTTTTTACATATTCCTTTGTTTTAGGTCAGTAATGCACGTTCAATGGTCGTTCATTGGGATGGTAAATTAATGGATGATATTGATGGCACACAAAAAGTAGATCGCATTGCAGTTCTGGTTAGCTACAATGGCATATATAAATTTCTAAGTGCTGCTATCATTGAACCTTCTACTGGGGAAAACATTGCAAAGGCTGTACTTGACGGGTTAATCCAGTGGAATATTATAAACAAAATCAGCGCAATGAGTTTTGACACAACTTCATTAAATACGGGATCTAAATTAGGAGCGACTGTCTTTCTTCAAAAATTTGTATTTAAAAAGCTTCTTCAATTTCCTTGCCGACATCACATATATGAGCTTATTTTGAAAAGCTTGTTTGAGTTGAAGTATGCCTTAAGCAGTGCTCCCGAGGTACTTTTGTTCAACCGTTTTGCAGTAGCTTGGCCCAAGATAAACCAAAAGCTTTACAACTCTGGATTGGATGATCCTGTAATTCGCAAAATTATAACTCAGGAACAGGAGCTTTCTCTTAAACAGTTTTGTCATTTGCAACTGCAGCTAAAATCGAATAGCAGAGCAGATTATCAGGAACTTCTTCATTTGTCTCTCGCTTTTTTTTGGAGAAAACTTCACTTTTCGATGTTACAGTTCAACGTCCAACGCCATGTTTATGGGTAAAGCAATTTACAGTCTTAAAATATTTATATTCCGCGGTCAATTTAAGTTGAATAAGCGAGAGATGATTGCACTGCGAGATATTTGCTTATTTATTATACTTTTGTACATAAAAGTATGGTATGAATGTACAAATGCAATCGGTGCTCCAAACTTGGACTTGCAGTTTGTGAAATATGCCCTTATGTACGGAGACATTGATATTGCGGTGTCTGAAAAAATGATTTCCAAAATGAAAAGGCATTTGTGGTATTTATCGCCGGAAGTAGCTGCCTTAGCATTTTTCGATCCTACAGGGACAGTTGATCAAAAATGAAATATGATTAACCAATTAAAAGCAGAGGATCCGAAAATAAAGATTTTGGATAAAATGCGTATTTTAGACGCTAACGACTTGCGAAGCAGCTCTATAAGTGACTTTATCTGTTACAAAAGCAGTGACTTTTTCGATGCATTCGGGCTATCCAGCAGTTTCCTAAAACATGATCCTCTAACCTGGACAGAAAATGACGATTATATCGAGTCATTTATTTTTTGTGCTGGTTTGTTTGTTGTCAACGATACTGCTGAGCGTGGCGTAAAATTTATGAAGGACTACAATCAAATTTTGACAAAAAATGAGGAGGAATAACAACTTATTCTTCAATTCGTTGAGAGATATCGCAAAACATATCCATCACATTGTAAAAAATACCTATCAAACTGCGTTCAGAAAAATGTGCTTGTAAATATATAGAAATACATTAGCAATAATTAAATTAACACACTTTATTGGCGTTTATCATTTGTATGTGCTTGTAACTTATTCTGGCTGTAATCAGTTATACTAAATATTACAAATTAACTTACAAAAGAATAAGTTGGTAAACTATTTTTAAAGAAGTAAGACGGAAAAAAGTTTACGTATGAGTAATTTTTCCATATAAACCAAATTTTCCAACTTTGGGGCGATTAATCCGTTCGGCCCGAAATTTGTTGTAGGTTGTTTTGGGCCCCAGTAGAAATTAATTCTGCCCGGCGGTTTAGAAAAAAAAAAAAAATATTTTAAGGGCCAATCTAGTGCATATACGTACATATAAAAAAAAAAAACAAGTGGGTAAGGCTACAGTCGGGCGCCGGACAGTAAGATACCCTTCTCCCAATTTTCTAAATCCGTTACAAACGTGTAACCACTTTCATAGTTTCAAACAGGGAACTCTGCACAAATACTTCTACTACATATCGCTTACACGCTCGCATTCTCACAGCGACGCGCGTTAAGAGTAAAGCAAAACGACTAAACGTCGACGTCGGCGTCAACTGCTCAAAACAGAGCGCAGGCTGCTGTTCGTACCGAACATTTGTACTGAAAACGTTGACTTAAATAACTTCGGTGTTGTTGGTCCGATCAGATTGTAATTAATACTTTGCTTAATAATCGCAAATAACCGATTTGACATTTGATATAAACTTGATCTGCCTACGGTTTATAGGAACCTTCATGCCAAATTTGGTATCTCTACCTTTTTTAATAGCTGAGAAATGTTGTCTCATACAGACGGACAGACGGACGGACGGACAGACGGACAGACAGACGGACATGTCTCAATCGACTCGGCTAGTGATCCTGAGCAAGAATATATATACTTTATGGGGTCTGCCACGCCTCCTTATGCCTGTTACATACATTTTGCACAAAGTTAGTATACCCTTTCTTGACCATTTTCATGGTTGGTTTGGTTGAATGGTATAATAACCAAAACGAATCTGCCAGAACATACAAAACAACCAAAAGCAAATTACAAAACAAACAAAAACAAAAACAAGAATAACAAAAACGCATACTTGTCACAGCCAGATAACCTACAAATTTTTGCGAAAACATATTTTTAAATAAAGCAAACAAATAGAAAACACATAGCCACACCCACAATTAATTTGACTTAAAGAATATATATATATTTCAATATGACTATGGCGTAATATTCGAACACATACAAAGTTTAAAATAAAAAAAAATAAAAAAAAAAAACACTTTTAAAAACATTAATACTTGGGCCAGCCCCACTGACCCATACAAGTAAAGAGTTAGAGCGAATATATATAAGCATTTGGTTTCGGGCCAGTCCCACTGACCCAGACAACTAAAATTCAAAAGACAAAAAAAAAATAAAATTAATAAAATGTATAAATTTCTTTCCACTAATAATACCTGCCAGATTTTAGAAAATGCGAAATCCCGCTCACTAGAAGCTTAGCTAGAGCAAGAAGACACGAAGTACTCGAATTAATAGAAGAGAACAGTTCAGAAGATAGCCTCGATTTAATAGAAGAAAATAATTCAGAAGTTAGACCCATAATGACTCAGAAATCTATACAAGATATAATGCAGAAATTACAAATTCCGGACGCGATTAAGGTATTACCGACCTATGAGGGAGACAAAGAACTCCGCAATAAATGTATCACAAGCGTAGAAAGAGCACTAATATTAATCAAGGATATAGACACTACAGAATACGGGAAACTGCTACTCGGCGTAATTTATTTATTTATTTATTTAACGTCAACTAAGGCAGTCGACTTGACATTAGAATAAATTTTTTAGTTTAAATTAAAATTAGTTATAAATAAAACAAGTTGGTAAGGCTACTGTCGGGCGCCCGACAGTAAGATACCCTTCTCCCAATTTTTAAAATCCGTTACAAGCTTGTAACTATACTCATAATTTCAAACAAAAATTCTGCACAAATTCTTCTACTACATATAGCTTACTCGCTCGCACTCACACAGCGGCGCGCGTAAAGAGTAAAGCGAAACGACGCAACGTCGACGTCGGCGTCAACTGCTCAAAGCAGCGCGTCGGCTGCTGCCCGTACCGAACATTTGTACTGAAAACGTTGACTTAAATAACTTCTGTGTTATTGGTCCGATCGAATTGTCATTTGGAGGATATGTTCATATTGCTTTATACATACCGAAGCGGAACGTTATGTGTTTAATACTTTGCTTTATAATCGCAAATAACCGATTTGCGAGGGCGGTGGGCGTGTCATCGAACATTTGATATAAACTTGATCTGCCTATAGTTTATAGGAACCTTCATACCAAATTTGGTATCTCTAGCTTTTTTAATAGCTGATATCTGTTGTCTCATACAGACGGACAGACGGACAGACGGACGGACGGACAGACGGACAGACGGACAGACAGACGGACATGTCTCAATCGACTCGGCGAGTGATCCTGAGCAAGAATATATATACTTTATGGGGTCTGCCACGCCTCCTTATGCCTGTTACATACATTTTGCACAAAGTTAGTATACCCTTTTTTGACCATTTTCAATGGTCAAAGGGTATAATTAAAAAAAAAGAAAATAATTAAAGTTTAAAATTTTGATTATGAATTGAATTTTAAAAAAAAGTATAAATTAATTAAAAATATATTTATATTTTAAAATTTAGAATTTAGGATTTAGGCTGGGAAATATAAAAAAACGATCCAGCATTTGCTGCAAAGGATTGGGGAAAACCCAGTAAAACCCAATCAGATCGGTAGATTAGTATTAGTTGTTAGGATGTATAGTTAATTGTTGTTAGGTGAAAAGGTTAGGTAATTTAATATAGATAATTTGATAGATGAGAGGGCGGATTCCGTGTTGATTATTATTAAAAGCTTATTGTAATCGGCACAGAGAACTCTAAAAGAATCATGCAAGCTATAGTTATTAGAACAAAAGCTCAAAGAAAGTGGTAAAAACCCTAGAACAAGAGAAGTATATAACAATTTTGTCGTATAAGGGTCTTCAAATTCTTCAGCCCATCTTTTAATGAAGTTAAGAGCCCGATACGCCTTATTGACAATGTGTGTTATATGGCAATCAAATTTCAACTTATGATCAAAAAGAATTTCAAGATTCAGTACCTCAAAAATTCTGTGAAGTGGAAATTGATCAACGGTATAGTTGACAACGTGAGAATTACTTCTATAAAAAGACATGACCTTGCACTTCGAACAGTTTAAATATAGCAAATTACGGCTACACCAAGTAAAAAATGAGTCAATATCGACTTGAAATTAATTAGCGGTCAGTTCATTGTATGTTAAGCAAAGTTTCACATCATCAGCATACATTAGAATATTAGAATAGTGTAGAACAGAGGGAAGATCATTTATTAAAAAGGTTAAAGAGTAAAGGCCCAAGATGACTGCCCTGAGGAACACCAGAGGATACAGAGATAGGCTTAGATAGCAAACATTTGAATCCTTTGGGACCTACAAGTTAAGTAATTGGAGATCCAACGGAGCAATGGGTAGGAAAAACCAATAAGATTAAGCTTATGAAGAAGAAGTAAGTGATTTACTGAATCAAATGCTTTGCTGAAGTCTGTGTAGACCACATCAGTTTGCATTTTCTTCTGAAAACCTTTATTAATTATTGAGGTGAATTCCACAAGATTCGTGGTAGTAGATCGAGATTTTACAAAGGTTGATGTGGCGAAATAAGTGACTTGCACTTATGTGTTAACTCCACAGTAATAATTTTTTCCAACAACTTTGGAATAGAGGATAATTTGGAAATGCACCTATAATTCATTACTTCAGACTTAGACCCGTTTTTATGAAGAGGGATAGAAAAGATTCTGTCCAGATTGGAGGAAACGTACAAGATGCTAAAGACAAGTTAAATAACTTGAAAATGGGTCTAAATAAGCTATTGGCACAAAATCTAAGTACGCATCCTGGTACTCCGTCAGGGCCTGGAGAAAAGATTGGATTAATAGAGCATAGATTAGTACGTAATGATTCCTCATCGATCATATTACAAGAAATGGAATTTGATCTCTGAGTTAAATACGGATATGGAAGATTATTGTCGAAGTTAGTAGAGGAATAGGTAGATTGAAAAAAGTCTGCAAACAGATCAGCAGCGTCTTGATCACTGGTTGCTTTCTTGTTTTCATATTTAAAATAAGGTGGGGGAAAAATTTGATTTTCGTTTAATGTTAACAAAGTTATAGAATTGTTTAGGGTTACGTGCAAATTCAAGTCGACAACGATTTAAATATTTTTTGTAAGATAAACTGTTGCAAGTGCTAAAATTTGTCTTTGCAACTATGTATCGGGTATAATCAGAGGGATTACCCGAAGAAGTAAATTTTTATAAAGCCGGGATTTAACATTTTTTAACCTTAGTAGTTCACGTGTATACCACGGAAGCCAGTTAGACTTTGCCGGATATGCACACGGAACACAAACATCAAAGAATGCATTTAAGGATTTATAAAAATATGAGATGCATGAATTTAAATTTGAATATGAATAAAATAAAGACCAATCATGCGTTGAAATAAGATAGTTAAGCTTAACAAAATCAGTTTTGCGAAAGCAACGCGATTTTAAGTTAGGCATAACTATTGACGTGGGGTGATAAGGATCTTCAGGAAGAACTAGAGGATCGATTCTAAAAATCGTGTTAGATAAAGAATCAGAGACAAAAATCAAGTCAAGAGTATTGTCACTGATGTTACGAAAAGGGTTAATTTGAGACAAGCATAATTCATAAAGGCTATTAATAAATTAATTATACACTAATGGAATTAAACAATTGGTTTAAGAGGACCATAAGATTTGGGGCAAGTTAAAGTCGCCAAAAACCAAGAGGTAATCTCTGTCCAAAAGTTTAGATTCAATAGATTGAATGCAGGAAAATGTTCTGCATACAATGAAAGTTCAGAAGAAGGAGGAATATAGGAGCAAGTTATATAAATTGAAATTTGATTCACGCCTCTTTTTACACAGACAAATTCAAAATGAGGTGGACAATGCGTCAAAACAAATTCTGACGACATGTCTGATTGAACAGCAATAAGAACACCACCACCGGATCGTGATAGACGGTCACATCTAAAGGTAGTGTATTTATTGGGAAAAAGTTCTAAGTAACTTATGGTAGGCTTTAACCAGGTTTCAGTAATTATCACAATTATCACACTACCATTTTAGGCCGATGTAATCGGCATTGGGATCAGCAGCGCATTTGCAATTCGATGCACAGCAAGGCAGCATTTTGAAAATGTTTAAAAATAAAAAGAAAAAATGAGATAAAAAAAGAAAATGAAATAAAAATTAAAAATTTAAAGATTTAAAACCGAATGTTAACTTTTTGTAAAAACAGATGTACCCAATCAAACGTAGGGAACTCCAAAAAATACAAAGAAAAGAAAATAGGAATAGGCAGAACAATAAATGAGAAAAACAGTTAGTTTGTTAGTTTGTACCCAACGCAAGTGCACAAGCTAGAAATACAAGCTCAGCTGTTACGATCTGAGCGGTTGAGAATGAGAGAGAATGCACTCAAACAAAACAACAACAGAGCGTAAGCAGAGCGAGAGCGTAAACAGCGTGAGAGCAAGAGAGCGTGGGAGTACAAGAGAGTAAGAGTAAGTACTCAAACAAAAACAACAATGACGCCAAAGAAGCGCAAGAAAAATAAAATCACCAAAATAAATGATTTAATTGTGTAAAAAATATAAGCACTAGCACCGAGTTAATAGGCACAGGGTTGGAGCAATTAGTTCACCAAAATTAGTATTAATGTAAAAATTAAAATGTACAAAAATAAGTAAAAATACCAGGAGCTATGCAGAACACAACCGATCACCAGAAAAGTTACTATTTGCTGTGATATAATATGGGATAAAATAACCAGAAGAGCAGATAGATCCGTGAGAGAATAAACTTAATTAGGACGACATTAACAGAAAATTTGGGAGAAACAAGGAGTGAGGAAACTCTCATGGTCCAATTAAGCGAAATACCGTACAAGGGCCTATCGATCAAAAACCTATATTAAGAAATAACCGAAATAAGGGCAGCCATATAAAACGTACTTGACAAAGAGGTAACTAATCTCGAAATCAGAAAAATTAAGGAAAATTCCTACGAGAACTTACGTGCAGAAATTAATAGCAGAACTTGAAAACCCATTAAAGTGGACAGTTAAAGCCCAACAACCCAAAACCCTAAAACAAGCTTACGAAGTCGCAATTGAATGTAGGGATGAATACTTTAGATACAGCGAAAGAGAGGCATCATATGGACAAAACCAAAATCGCGGCGGACTTTATAGAAGTAATCATAATACTGGACGTAACTTTTCTAACCCAAATCGAAAGAATAATAACAGGAATGACACACAAGAAAGGAGATACAACTATAACCAACAATGTGACGAAACCCGAAATGCATATTACGGACGCCAACAAAACAAAATAGGTCGTTTCTCTGAACAATTCAGAGTTAGTTAGATCGGGTACCTCAACCTACTCAGGCAGAACCCAAACAACTAACAACGGGAGAAATAACTACACCCCCACAGACCGAACTGCACAACATGGAAGACGTACAAAATTTTACCATAGCCGCCTCGGACAACCAACCGACTACATCGAACAACCGAGGCTCGGAGAACAATTAGTATACATTTTAATTGAATCCCCATATGACAGACCATTGAGATTCTTAATAGATAGCGGATCAAACGTGTCATTTATCAGCCCAGACTTCGTAACCCAGGGTAGCGAAGAAATATTAGAAAACCCATTTCAAATAAGAATAGTACTAAACACTCATTAAATAAGAACAAAAATTACGTACTCACTATTTAAAAAATTTAACATGAACGGAAACTTTACATTCTTCATTTTTAAATACCATTCATTTTTCGACGGAATAATAGGTATAGATCTACTAACACATGTTTACGCAAAAATCGATTTCAAAGAACTTACCTTAAAGACACCCACCCAACAATCAATCTAATTAAGAAATCTAAAGACTTACACTTGACAGTGAGACTACAACCAAGATTAAGATCATTGATTAATATACCCTTAAAAAATCAAAACCTCGACGTATATATAAACAAAATAAACATACAAGACGGAATATACATAACTGAGAGAATATACAGAGCGAATAACTATGCGATAATGGTAGAAGTGGTTAACCAATCACAAACAGAAGCAGTAATTAATGTAAACAAGATTTTATCGAACTCCATTCAATGACCTTTGAGGACACGGGAACAGAATTAAACACAGAATCAAAGCTCAACATAAGAACAGAACACTTAAATAAAGAAGAAAAGGAAGAAATTCTAAGTCTATGTAAAAAATATAAACATTTGTTTTACAAAGAAGGTGACCAACTAACAGCAACCAACGGTACAAGACACGTTATAAAATTATCTGACGAAGAATCAATCCACATAAGACCATTCAGGCAAATAACAGAATTACTCGACCAAAACATAATAAGAATCAGTTACTCACCCTGGAGTGCACCAGTCTGGCTAGTGCCCAAGAAGAATGTCGCCTCAGGACAAAAGATATGGAGACTATTAGTTGATTTCCCAAAAATTAATGAAAAAACCATAAAGGACAAATATCCCCTACCACTAATAGATGAAGTACTCGACTCACTAGGTAAAGCAAAATATTTTTCGACCCTAGATCTGAAGAGTGGATATCATCAAATTCAAATGGCACCAAAAGATATCCAAAACACAGCATTCACGGTAGTAGGAGGTCATTATGAATTTCTAAGAATGCCGTTTGGGTTAACCAATGCCCCGGCAACGTTCCAGAAGTTCGTAAATAACTTTCTAGGCCAAATCGTAGAAAAAAACTGTCTGGTATATATGGACAACATAATAAGCTATTCAGACTCGTTGCAAATTAACAAATAACAAGAGGCCAACCTTAAAATCCAACAGAATAAATCAGAGTTCCTTAGGAAAGAAATAGACTTCCTAGGTCATGTCGTTACCGCAGAGGGAATAAAGCCTAATCCCAAGAAAATTAAAGCCGTCAAAATGTTTCCAATCCCAACTTCTCGGAAACAGATTAAATCCTTCTTAGGACTACTAAGTTACTATAGAAAGTTCATTAAAGATTTTTCTAAACTTACGAAACCACTAACCCAACAATTAAAAGGAAAAAAAGCAGTGTAGCATACAAAATTCAGCACTCGGGAATTGCTGGATTGGCAGCCTATTTTGACAAATAAACGACTCAACACTTAGCAACTAAGTGAGTGTACACTTCTTAAAAGATACTTTTGAATAAAATAAAAATCATTCTGTATTGAAGTTCTAAAGAGGAAAGACCAAGCATTTTTATTTTCAATCAAAAAACAAACGATTCCAGTGACAGTCCTAAAAGAAGATGATCATCTCTACTCTACCAGTAGTATTCTCCCCATTCTTTAGTAATCCTAAGCACACCAGTGGTAATTCGCGCATAGGGCCGCCCAGGAAAACTTTAAGTAGATCTTGCACGATTATTATTTTCCAAAAATGGCAAAATTAGCCAATGAGATAGTAACCAACTGCAAAACATGCACAAAAGCGACGCACGATAGGCACCCAATGAAACAAATGCTTGGGGTTACACCAGTCCCGTCATATGCTGTAGAAATGTTTCACAATGATATTTTTTCGACGGACAAAAAATGGTTCCTTACTTGTGTTGAAAAGTTTTCCAAATTTGCCGTTGTGCAACCAATCGTATTGTATCTTGCACGATAATGGACGTAAAAACGGCTATCCTTCAACTCATAAACTTTTTTCCCCTAACAAAGACAATTTATTGCGACAATGAGGCTGCTTTTAATTCAGAGACAATTATAACACTTCTAAAGAACGGATACGACATAGACATTATGATATCACCACCTCTTCACAGTTGTTCAAATGGAAAAGTGTAGCGCTTTCACGGCACGCTTGAAGACATAGCTAGAGCTTTTAAATAAGAAAAAATATCTTATGACACAGTCGAACTGACCTTGAGGCAACAGCGACCTACAATGGGTCCATACACTCGGTCACGAACCAAACTCCGATCAATATCCTCCATGCAGCATCTTACGAACTGAGACAGACCATTAAAAATAAAATTGCAAAAGCTCAACATGATAGCATTGAAAGAGCTAAGTCGAACAGGCGAAATAGAGTGTTTAAAGTAGGCGAAAAAGTGTTTGCAAAAAATAACAAAAGGTTAGGAAACAACACTTTGCACAGAAGAAACAATTCAAGCAGACCTGAGAACGTCTGTTCTCATTAAAGGGAGGGTGGTCCACAAGGACAATCTGAAATATCATTTAATTACAAGCGAGATTAGATTAAGAATTAAACCCACAACAAAGAACATATTAAAAATTTGTTGTCCGCGATAGCTGCCGATTTCGAGAGGGTTAGGTGGTCCGAGTCAAAATTAATCGAGAAAAGCAATACACAGAAACAAATTAATAAACTCACAGATACGGTAAATGAAATAATCAAAGAAAAAAAGTATGAGCTGATTGACACACCGCATTTATATGAAACAATATTAACGAGAAATAGAATGATACCAGATTTCGAATTTGATACTCACATTAGCTAATATTAACAAGTTGGTAAGGCTACTGTCGGGCGCCCGACAGTAAGATACCCTTCTCCCAATTTTTAAAATCCGTTACAAGCGTGTAACTATACTCATAATTTCAAACAAAAATTCTGCAAAAATTCTTCTACTACATATAGCTTACTCGCTCGCACTCACACAGCGGCGCGCGTAAAGAGTAAAGCGAAACGACGCAACGTCGACGTCGGCGTCAACTGCTCAAAGCAGAGCGTCGGCTGCTGCCCGTACGGAACATTTGTACTGAAAACGCTGACTTAAATAACTTCTGTGTTATTGGTCCGATCGAATTGTCATTTGGAGGATATGTTCATATTGCATTCAGCTTTATACATACCGAAGCGGAACGTTATGTGTTTAATACTTTGCTTTATAATCGCAAATAACCGATTTGCGGGGGCGGTGGGCGTGTCATCGAACATTTGATATAAACCTGATCTGCCTATGGTTTATAGGAACCTTCATACCAAATTTGGTATCTCTAGCTTTTTTAATAGCTGAGATCTGTTGTCTCATACAGACGGACAGACAGACGGACATGTCTCAATAGACTCGGCTAGTGAAATTTTTCAACTTTGGGGCGATTTGGTGGCCATTAACCATTATCCGATTGGCCCAAATTGTTGGTAGGTTGTTTTGGGCCCTAGTAGAAATGAATTCTGCCCGGCGGTTTGAAATTTATTTTTAAGGGCCAGTCTACTCCGCAGTCATGTGAAATTTTATAAGTATTAATTTTATATGAAATTTTTTATGCATATAAGTTTTTCATATGAACAAATTTATTTATATAAGTTTATTTATATAAAGGCTTTTATTTATGAATTCTTTTTCTATGCAATATCATTCAATACGATCTTAAATATTTGATAATTAAAATTTGTTAAGTCCATTTTATTTAGTCGAGTGTTTAACACAGTATTACTTCAGTATACTTTTTTCTTAAGTTAATTCAATTAGATTTGACAAGATAATCTCCACATGTATAATATATTTATTAATTAATGATTTATTATTTATATATAAGTTATTGTTCATTATCTTTTCTCTTTGTTTCTTAAATTCCTTCTTCTTCATATTCCCGTTTTCTCCGTACATAATACATTTATACAATATAGTATTCATGTAAAATATACCATTATGTTTTGTATGTCAAATCATCAAGCAAAGTATAAGCTTCAGTGGATCGCAGTATGGCATCTGCTCATCCACTTACAACAACTTGCCTGTTACAAAGTCATTTTCAATTGATTATAGGCTTTGTCACTGTAATAAATAATGTTTTTATATATAACTAGCGCGTCATCAGGTGATCGAAGATCCTCCTAATTTACTATGTTACAAATAACATTGGATTCACGTCCATTGTCGTTAATAAAATAAATAAATAAGCTGTATGTAAGAGCTACAATTATGCGTCCTGGACTGTTCCAGAAATTACTTTGTACCTTTTTCGATGACATGACAAGCTAGCAGGTTTAGTGGAAAGGTCAGTATTCATTAAGACACTCTACGATGGTACCCTGCATGATGCATGAACATCTTAAAGCCGCAGACTCCGTCGGTCACTACTCTGGCACTAATGATATTGCTATCACTAGCTGTTATAACATCTAGCGCTCGCAATCGGGTGACCGATTGATAACTCCAAATGCCACGGCAGTTTAGTGTGGCGGAAACGACCTCAATGTTTTCATGTACTGGGTGATCTCGTCGCAATGCCGTTAGTACTTCACGTCCACTGTACATGTCTATTTTGCTCTGACGAGCAGTCACTATTTGTTCGTCAAACACTACCATCATGTCCGAAAGCAACCAGGTCCGGCTTATATATCCCTTCCAGCAATGACAGCATAGCCCCGCCTCACAAGTCCCTGCTTGATCCTCGTTACTACGCTGTTGTGTATAGCCACCCGCCTCCCATGCGTACGGTGACACTTTTGCAGAACATGGTTTAGTGATTCGGGAGCATCGCATCCTGCACGACACTGCCTTGCCAATTCGTGCCTATCCCTTGTGGTTCGAGGCTTGATTTCGTTCAAATAAGCTAAATCTGATTCCGTTCAAATAAATCTAACCATCGCCTGATAGTGGACCGTACCAGCTTCTCACACTTTCTTAAGACGCCAAGTTCCACACTCCCAAAGGTTAGCTTGTGATAGAGCTGTGGTATAAGGACAGTCTTGAGGTTTCAGGCCTCTCCGCAGTGAAATGGATACCGAGGTACTTCCACTCTTCCGAGCGCTTCAGAGCTGGACACTCGCGCGAACCTACACGGAAGGAACGATGTTCTTGCCCCTTTATACTGAAAGTAAAACACTTGTCAGCATTTATGGTAAGCCCAACGGAAGACAAAAAGTCAACCGTGTTATTCAGCAGTTTCTGAAGACCCTTCGGAGTTGAAGCAAACAGCACCAAATCATCTGCTGCGTTTGTGGTTCCGACTTTGACACCGATTTCGCTAAGAAGAGACGAATTCCTCTGAACCCCAATCTTTACCCTTGAAAAAGTTGCCGCCGCCCTTGTATATGTTCTGTATATAGTTGACAAAGCCTTTGAGAGCACCACAGGTATTTAGGCAATGCAGAATCGCTTTATGCGAAACTGCGTCAAACGCTTTACTAACATAGGTCCCGACGTGGCATAAGACGAAGCGTTTATGGTGATCACGTAGAACTAAGTCTACTATTGTCGTGTTGACCGCACATCCGTCTGTAGGAAGGAACCCTCGCTGACGCGGGTCCCAGCTAACTGATGAGGGGAGCCGGGAAGCCAAAATGGCATTTAGTGGCCTAAATTCTATGGATCGTACGGTGATCGGTCGGAAGTCTTGCGGCCGAGATGCTTTCCCCGTCTTCGGAATGAAAACGGTTCGAGCCATTCGGAAAAGTTAAGGTAGGTTGCCACACCAGAGGATCAGGTTCATTATGTGTTGTGATATTTCCAAATGCTCAATACTAATGTATTGTGACGCTGTCAGTAAGAACCTGTAAGACATTTTGTGTTATTATCGGGTTTAGTTTTTTTTTTTTTTTTTTTTTGTGTTATTGGGTATCCTATCAATTGATAATCAGCAAAAGGAAAATTTGACTAAAGCTTAAGATCTGTGTAGATAAGCAAGAAGTCGAGAACTGTAAGAGGTAAGATTACAACTAAAAAGATATAAAATATACTTTCGATTAAAGAAAAAAACAAGAGACTTCCCCGAGGTAACCCTAATTGCGTTTTAATCTTAGACTTGTGTATTTTTTGTCTTTTGTGGGTCGTGAATGTGGGGCCCCCATCCGTAAGTACAGTGCGTTTAGAAAATCTAGGGGTTAACTTGTTTCGCCTATTTTCTTTTCGAAATACTACATCTTGAGTCTCTACTTGTATGGGGTCTTTTCTTTCTTTATTAAATATTTCAATGTTTTGCTCTTTATTCTGTTGTACTAAGTCTTTTACTTTAAGGTAAATAGTTCTCTGAAAGTCGTTCAGTGTTTGCAGATAATCGTGTTGGTCACTAACTTGAACGGTTTGTTGAAACATGTGTGTACGACCCGTAAATAGCTCATAGGGAGTTAATTTAGTTGCCGAGTGAATTGCATTATTATAAGTAATAAATGCTTCAGCTAGGACTTCCTCATGATCTATCTGTAATTTCATTCTCTTCTTTTCTTCCACAATGATACGATATGCTTCAGTTATCGTAGAGTGCAGTCTTTCGACTGGAGAATTACTAGAAGACTGTTGTAAAGATGTAACATGTCGTTCTACATTATATTGCAGAGAGAAATCTTTGAAAAGGTTTGAATTATATTCAGCACCCTGATCATACACAATCTTCTTGGGTATACCATATGCTACAAGAAAGCGCCTAATAGTACCTACTACATTCACTGCGTCTCTTGCCGGGATTGTGTATCCACAGGCGAATCTAGAAAATTTATTGATAATTGTGACGACATATTTTCCATTAATTGTGTATAAATCAGTGTGGACTATGCCTAAGGGCATTGTAGGCGTTTCCGTTAGTTGGAATTTAACCTTAGGAGGGTGCCGATTATATTTTAATGTGTGACAAATATCACAATTTTTAATGGTGTGGGAAATTTTTGTTTTCATGTTTGGGAAGTAAAACTGTCTTTTTAAGTGGGCTACAGTTTCGTCAATACCTCTATTGTTGTTACTAATGTGATAGTTCTGTATTTGAAATTCTTGGTATTTTGCTTCTAATAGGTCCGTTAAAAAGTCAGTGCATTTTAAGACGTTGTAAATCTTACTGCTCGCAGAGAATTTTTTATAGCTGTCCTGAATCTCAGAAAAAAACAAGTAGGTAAGGCTACAGTCGGGCGCCCGACAGTAAGATACCCTTCTCCCAATTTTTAAAATCCGTTACAAACGTGTAACCACACTCATAATTTCAAACAGAGAATTCTGCACAAATACTTCTACTACATATAGCTTACTCGCTCGCACTCACACAGCGACGCGCGTAAAGAGTAAAGCGACACGACGCAACGTCGACGTCGGCGTCGACTGCTCAAAGCAGCGCGTCGGCTGCTGCCCGAACCGAACATTTGTACTGAAAACGTTGACTTAAATAACATCAAACATTTGACATAAACTTCACCTGCCCCGGATATATAGGAACCTTCATACCAAATTTGGTGTCTCTAGCATTTTTAATAGCTAAGATCTGTTGTCTCAAACAAACAGACGGACAGACGGACGGACGGACAGACAGACGGACATGTCTCACTCGACTCGGCTAGTGATCCTGAGCAAGAATATATATACTTTATGGGGTCTGCCACGCCTCCTTATGCCTGTTACATACATTTTGCACAAAGTTAGTATACATTTTTTGACCATTTTCAATGGTCGAAGGGTATAACAAGTGGGCAAGGCTACAGTCGGGCGCCCGACAGTAAGATACCCTTCTCCCTTTTCTTTTAATCCGTTACAAACGTGTAACCACACTCATAATTTCGAACAAAAATTCTGCACAAATTCTTCTACTACATATAACTTACTCGCTCGCACTCACTCAGCGACGCTCGTAAAGAGTAAAGCGACACGACGCAACGTCGACGTCGGCGTCGACTGCTCAAAGCAGCGCGGCGGCTGCTGCCCGTACCGAACATTTGTACTGAAAACGTTGACTTTAATAACTTCTGTGTTATTGGTCCGATCGGAATGTCATTTAGAGGACATTTTCATATTGCATTCAGCTTTAAACATACCAAAGCAGAACTTTATAAGTTTGACACTTTGCTTAATAATCGTAAATTACCGATTTGCGGGGGCGGTGGAAGTGGCATCAAACATTTGACATAAACTTCACCTGCCCCGAATCTATAGGAACTCTCATACTAAATTTGGTGTCTCTAGCTTTTTTAATAGCTGTGATCTGTTGTCTCAAACAAACAGACGGATAGACAGACGGACATGTCTCAATCGACTCGGCTAGTGATCCTGAGCAAGAATATATATACTTTGTGGGGTCTGCCACGCCTCCTTATGCCTGTTACATACATTTTGCACAAAGTTAGTATACCCTTTTTTGACCATTTTCAATGGTCGAAGGGTATAACAAGTGGGCAAGGCTACAGTCGGGCGCCCGACAGTAAGATACCCTTCTCCCTATTCTTTTAATCCGTTACAAACGTGTAACCACACTCATAATTTCGAGCAAAAATTCTGCACAAATTCTTCTACTACATATAACTTACTCGCTCGCACTCACTCAGCGACGCTCGTAAAGAGTAAAGCGACACGACGCAACGTCGACGTCGGCGTCGACTGCTCAAAGCAGCGCGCCGGCTGCTGCCCGTACCGAACATTTGTACTGAAAACGTTGACTTTAATAACTTCCGTGTTATTGGTCCGATCGGAATGTCATTTAGAGGACATGTTCATATTGCATTCAGCTTTAAACATACCAAAGCAGAACTTTATAAGTTTAACACTTTGCTAAATAATCGTAAATTACCGATTTGCGGGGGCGGTGGAAGTGGCATCAAACATTTGACATAAACTTCACCTGCCCCGAATATATAGGAACTCTCATACCAAATTTGGTGTCTCTAGCTTTTTTAATAGCTGTGATCTGTTGTCTCAAACAAACAGACGGACAGACAGACGGACATGTCTCAATCGACTCGGCTAGTGATCCTGCGCAAGAATATATATACTTTTGGGGTCTGCTAAGCCTCCTTATGCCTATTACATACATTTTGCACAAAGTTAGTATACTAAGGGTATACCCTTTTTTGACCATTTTCAATGGTCGAAGGGTATAAATATCGTTGGGTGCGAAAACCGCGGTGGTTTTGTTGGGTTTTAAGTATTTTTTCAAAATTTGAGTTATTTTTTCTTCGTTGAAAACTAGTTCGCAAATTGTATGTCTACTTTTTCGTTAAAATATGACTTCAGTTATACTTTCTGAAGGAAGACCATACTAAGCATACTTAAGTCGTTTATAGGTTTTTCCGTAATATAGATGTGGTCATATAAATTGTCAGAAGCCGAGTGCATTGTGTCTCCACACGTTCCTACTACTGAGTTACTATCGTTCATGTTAACGTCGGCTACTACTCTGCTTAATGCATCCGCCACCAAATTTTGAGAACAGTTGCATTCTCCATCTTACTATTTTAGATGTTGGTTCCTTAAAACTCATGAGCCATGTCAGCGGCTTGTGGTCTGTGATTATTACAAAGTTTCTCCCAAATAAATAAGGACGGAAGTATTTAACCGCCCAAATAATTTCTTTTCTTTCTCGACAGTGGCATAATTACGTTCTGTATCGGATAACGTTCTACTAGAAAAACAGACTGGTTGGTTTAAACCCAATGGACCTTGTGACAATACAGCTCCAAGCGCTACACTACTTGCGTCCGTCGTTAAAATAAATCTTTTAGAAAAATCTGGGTATTGAAGTAGGGGATCGTTGCAAAGAAGTGTCTTGCATTTCTCGAAGGTATCGACATATTCTTGATCTATTGTAACTGATTTTCGGTCTCTTTTCAATTGAGCTGTAAGTCGTTTAGTATTTCTGGCCATATCTTTGATAAATTTTCTATAATAGCCGAGTAATCCTAAGAAGGATCGTTTAGAGCGTGACAAAGGAATTTCTTAATAGCGACTATTATGTCCGGGTTGGGTTTAATACCCTGGTCTGTGACAATGTGTCCAAAGAATTCTGTTTCCTTCCTTAAAAATTTTGATTTCTGGGAATTTTACTTCAGTTTAGCTTTATCTTTTTTAGAGAATACTTCTTTTAAATGTGTTGTTGAAGGGAACCAAAGAAAATGATTACATCGTTGAGGTAAACTAAACAACATCTTCCTCTTAGGTCACCTAAAACGTTGTTCATGGCCCTTTGAAACGTTGCTAGGGCATTTGTCAACCCAAATGGCATTCTGACAAATTCGTGGTGTCCGTCCATTGCCGTAAAGGATGTTTTTGGAATGTCCTTTGGTTTTATATGTATCTGATGGTAGCCACAAGCCAAGTCTAGTGTCGACAAATATCTAGCTCTCCCAATTTTATCAAGTACCTCATTTATATTAGGTATTGGGTATCTATCTTTAATGGTATTTTCATTTAATTTCCTGTAATCAATCACTAATCTCCATTTTTGTTCTCCTATTTCAGATTTCTTCGGAACCAACCAAACAGGTGTGCTCCATGGCGAGTGACTTTCCCTAATGATCCTTTGGGATAACATATTTTGGATTTGGTCACTTATTTCTAGTTGTTCCTGATAAGAGTATCTAAAAGGTTTACTATACAGGAGTATATCGTCTGTAGTTTCTATTCTGTGTTTATTTGTATTTGAAAACGATAATGTGTCAGATGGATCGTGGAAAAGGAAAGGAAATTGAAAACACAGTTGTTTTAGAGGCCTTATCTCTTAATCTGAAAGATGTTCAGTGTTCACTCGTTTGTGTAAATAATCATCGTTTTTCATATCGGTCGGAGGATCTTCATCACACAAGTGAAAATTTAATTCTATAAAGTCATCTTGAATGAATTGAGTTGTGTTTCAAAACAAATTGTCTGGTCTTGGTTGGAGTAGTTAACTACTTCCATCCATGCACTGGATTTGTCGGCTGTATACAACCCTTCGGGAATATAGACATCTTCCGCTAATTCTACAGAGTTGAGAAGGAATGGTCCCTGTTCGCAGTTACCAGTATCTGGACCATTCTCCCCGAATTAGCTTCGATGTTAAAAATATCAGTTGTTCTATTTTGCTCTATCTGGATAAGAATAGTTGCAGTAGATTTAGTTGCATGATTAAGCTTTTAAAATTGATATTTGCTTTTATGGTTGACTAAATGTCTAGATCAATAGTCCATCAAAATAATTATGAAATTTAAGTAACAACAACACAAACGTGCCTTTTATGTTGAGCTCAGAGAATGCTGGATAAGTCACCTTTTCTGTGATTTGTATTTCCTTCAATACGGTTTTAATTACTGTTTTTGTAGTTAACGTTTCTCTTTGTGACGGTGGAACAAATTTAGGGTCGATGAAGGAGTTAGATGCTCCAGTATCAATAAGAAAGCGCAGTTTTCTGCCGAATGGCGAATTAGTCAGAATGTAGGGTAAGGTCGATCCATGTTTGTCTTTATAATCTTTTAAGTATCCTGTCTGTCTCCTTAGGCTGGTCTTTGAAAATTTTCAGTTTCCTCTAAATTGTGAAATGCCGATTGTTCTGATGAGGCTTCCAGATTGTTAAACCTTCTTGTATTGGTCTGGCGTGAGAGCTTATCAAATTGGCCACCTCTATATTGGCGAGAAGTCGCCTCTGTTAGCTCTGGCTTAGGAGGCATAATGGTCCTAGAGGAATTATTTTGCCTACAGGTCCCGCTGTTCGAACCATAACCTCTTCCATAACTGTTTCCAGTTGAATAGGGAGGGTCTCTAGGCTGTCCTCTATTTTGCTGGTAGTTTTGATCTTGGTTATTACGACGGGGCTCTGTGTATCGACGCCTCTCCTGTAAATATTCATCCCTCTCTCTAATAGCTATGTCAAAGGCTTCGTCCAAGGTTGTTGGTCTCGAGGCTTTGACTGCGTTCCGAAGAGATGGATTTAGTCCCTTAATAAAGGTCCTTATGCACAGGGAAACATAAAAGTTTTTCTTTTCTGAAATTGTTGACGTTGGTAGCTCCCTTGAGTCTGCTAGGCATGACAATGCACGTTTCAGGTCGAGAATGGTGTCGTACAGGTTAAATATAGAAAGTCTCCTAAGTTCCCTCATGCAATTCCTCAATAATAGATAATTCGTATCTATTATCAAGGAGCTTCCTGGTCAAATTTCTCTTTATGTCATCCCAATTCAATGGGGTATCTAATCTGTGCAGTAACTCGCTAGCCTTGCCTTCTATCTTGTTTCTTATTGCCATTAAGAACATTTGTCCCCATTTCTGACGTGCTGGACCCCGACAGGTTAGGAGGAGTGGTGCTCATGGTTGTGGGTGGATTTACAGGAGCAGTTATAGTTGCGTTTGTCGTATTAGATGGTTTTTTAGTTGTCTTTCTAGTAGTTCTTTTCAGAGTTGCGAGTGATGATTTCGTTTTGTCCTTCAATTGTCTTGACATTTAATAACGACTTCCTCTTACTTTTAGGCTCTTATTCTAATTTCTTAACTTTGAGTGTTGTATGTATTGTGTGTGATTGATTATTCTCTAATTCTTAATATTGTGTGTGTTGTGTGTACTGTAATAATTAGAAGCCTTTGGTTATGTTTTAATGTTCAGTGGAGCATAGCTCCGTTTTATTTGATCATCAAGCTTGTGTCACTTGTAGAACTCGACTGTTTCTGAAAGCTAATACAATATTCCTCTTAGGCCTTAGCTGCCTGGTGAAGCCGGCAGAGAAGCGGCTATTATATATTATGTTATATACTTATGTTAAGAGAGTTGAGAGAGAATGCTATGTGCGCACATTATGTACATAGCGGCATTTGGTCAGCGTGGGAACGCTGACCATGCACTTTGCAGTGTGCTTCATAAGTGGGCGATCATATAACACTTCCACTTAAACATTATTGTTTATGGTAGCACTGCCAATGCAGTACATTGTACTATATGTATATATGCACTCTAAATATATATGTACGCATACCACAGTACAGGTTCAATACCTGTAAATATTAGAAAATAATTATGTGTTTGTTTTGGAATGTATTTTAACGGATATTATAATGCAATAACAGTGTTACAATACGCTTTATATGTTGTTCGTGTGTTTTTATAATGTTTTAATTTTACATAATTTCTTCCAATGCATAACATAATAAACCTTCCTGATGAGCGGACAAACTTACATATCAGCAATAAGCAACTTTATTATGTTTGACTCTGTGAAGGCAGTCAATCGCTACAGCGACTGAGAGATTACAACACAGATATCAAACGGCCGATAGTCGCCTCGCACAACCCTAGTGTGAATATGTATGACTAAAAGTGTTTGCGTCGAACTTGACAGTACTCCCCCTCTCTGATTCAGACAATCTAACAGCTACTCATTTCAAAGCTCCGTCACGTATCAGTGACCTGTTCGAACATACTTGTTCGCGTCCAACCTAACGGAAGCTCTCCCAACTGCCTATACTCAATCTATCTATACGTGTTGTAAGCACTGGCTCTGTACTTTCGTCGCACGACAGCGATTTGTTTGACATAAATGTTCGGGTCCAACTTAAGAGAGCATTTGCACTTGACAACACACCACTGCAATTTTCCACTATTATCTGCAGCCACGTAATTTGACTCGTTCATGTATTTTTGTATGTATGTTATTTGTGGTTCTTTGCAGTGCTTCTTATTTAGAGCGGCATGTGCTGATATTATATGTGCAATTTGTATTTAACAATTTTTTGTTTAAGCTTATCTTTTGTTAAGTTTCACAGTGCTTCTTATTTAGATTGGCATCTGTTATTATTATGTGTGCAATATATATATTTTTTGTATTTTACAGTGCTTCTTATTTAGAGCGACATCTATTAATATTATATGTAATTTTTAATTTAGTTTTTTATTTTTTTTTTATTTTACAGTTGTGTAGGTATAATTGACCACATCATTTTATCGTTGTTTTAAACATGTTATTATATATATTATATCGCACTTACAATTTGAAGTATACTCCAGAAATATGCTGCTCGAGCTCCTGATCCTACCGGCTGTTCCCTTGTGTTCAAGTTATAATGATTCGATAAGCGTATGTTCGCTTGTGGTTTAGTTATAATGATTTAATAGGCGTCTGTTCGCTTTGTGCTCTACTATGAGACTGAATACAATTTTACCTACCGTGATCGGTGACCACACACCCTCCAGCAAATCCCCCATTGGGACCGCATCTGCGTTGCATGTGAATGTGCTCGGCTGCGTCATGACTTGTCTCCAAAATGGTTCAATCACCTCTTGGCTTGGCATTACCAACTCGTCAGGTCCTTCCAGCAAGGATGCGATGCATCGGCCTTTATTCTTGTCCTAGTTACGCTGAACCCTAGCGTACTGCTATATTCTTCTTCTATATTATCTCCTATTGCGAGCTGGGGGGCGGACCCTTGCACTCGCCGGAACAGGGCGGATGTTCCGATTCGGAAATATTTCCAGGAGATAGTTGGACAAGCATTGGAGAGTTGCTTCTTTGGCCGAGACTTGCGCTCTATCAACGATTGCAATTGCAATTGCATTGCACGACCTCGACTCTCCAAGACTGACTACATTCCACAGGGGGTAAATTCTGTAGTATCCGCAGGAGGACCATGCCCAAATGCACCAAT
The DNA here is from genome assembly GCA_018901885.1 of Zaprionus kolodkinae. Lineage (NCBI taxonomy): Eukaryota > Metazoa > Arthropoda > Insecta > Diptera > Drosophilidae > Zaprionus > Zaprionus kolodkinae. The sequence continues at coordinate 115,881 of JAEIFM010000164.1, read as the reverse complement.
GGATCGATTGGAGGCGGGCTTGATCTTGAGGAGGTCCCTATCTCACCATAACTAGGGCGGGGCGACGTGGTCGGCGGCTCATTGATGACTTCTGGGACACGAGCAGCCTCACACCGAATCTGCTATATTTGGGCTTTATATGCATCCCTCTGTCTCGTCTTATTAATAAAATCGAAACTGCGGTGGGAGTAAAATTCCACTAGTCTTTTATTAATAAATATTTATTAATTTACTAATAAACCGCTCACCATTCGCAGTGAGCTTAATTTCCTTCCTTGCCATCATGGCCATCTCTTTCTCGCTCCATCTGGCTTTCACGTCTACACGCCGACGAAGCTCATCAAACCTGTCCTTGTGCATCCGTGACATGTGAACTCCGAGTCCGGTATTTGTGCTGAAAGACCGTCCACAGACATCACACGGGAATGCGTCGTTCTTCAACATCCCTTTCCTGTTACGCTTATATGGTTTATCCGAGGCGGTTAATATTAGCTGGGTGACCAGTTAGTTCTTGTGTGGTTTTTGACTTATGCAGTAGAGGTGCCGAAACACTGATGCTAACATCGATATATCGATGTTTTTGAAGAGATACGAAAGTATGGAAAGTATGTCACCATATCGCTCGTGATTCCCATTATATGGCAAATGTCAATGGAAGTTTCTTCGTTTGACAAAAAATTTAAAATCCAAGAAGCTATTGCCGCCCTTGACGATTTGAGTGGCCTCTTCACAAAGCGTTTCAGACATTACAAGAGGAGAGAGAGGACAGTTTCGAAGATAGCCACTTAAACCGACCATAGATTTAAAAAGCAGGGGTTCCAGCTTGCCAGCAATGTCGACCAAACAGTTCGAGGGCTGGAAAACGACATCCAGGCTGTTTTAAAAAAAAAAATCTCTCCTCAGCAGCGTCAACCCGAGAATTCTAATTATTTTACGGAACTTCATCAAAAATTAAATTCTGCGCAATGTACTACGCGTTCCGACTCCATTATTTTGCTCCGGCAGCATTTAGAGACTGCAAACGAGCCAGAAAAATGAGACCCCCTTTTTTGGAAGGTAAATTTCTGAATTTCGTATTATGAGTTATTAATTAATTAATTTAAGGAGAGTTCAAACAATATGGCCCCTTTCAAGGAACTGGCGTTGAAATACTTTTGTGTGCCTGCAACTTCGGTCGAATCAGAGAGGGCTTTCGCCTAAAATCCGACGTAGTGGATAAACTAATGTTTTGAGCTTGAGTTTAATCTGGCAGTATAAGGTGTAGAACACGTGGGAGATATTAGATTTCGGTTTGATATCGACAATGAAATACCACTACTCCCATTGTTTCTTTACTTACTTGATTAAATGGAACGCGTATCATTTCGGATATATTAATACCCTTGCAGGGGGTACATTAATTTTAGCCAGAAGTTTCCAACGCACCTTAGGAGACATCTCCGACCCTATAAAGTATATATATTCTGAATCAGCATCACCAGAGGAGTCGAAAAATGGATGTCCGTCTGTCCGTCCGTCCGTCCGTCCGTCTGTTGCAACGCAAACTAGTCTCTCAGTTTTCGAGCTATCTTCATGAAACTTGGCACACAAGCTTCTTATTTCTGTACGCTGTAAATAAGTCGGAACGAGCCAGATCGGACCGATATATCGTATAGCTGTCATAAAAGCTATCGGCCGATTTTAGTTGTTTTTTAAGATATTGCAACAAGATTTGGAAAATCTTATTATACCCTTCGACCATTGAAAATGGTCAAAAAAGGGTATACTAACTTTGTGCAAAATGTATGTAACAGTCATAAGGAGGCGTGGCAGACCCCATAAAGTATATATATTCTTGCTCAGGATCACTCGCCGAGTCGATTGAGACATGTCCGTCTGTCTGTCCGTCTGTCCGTCTGTCCGTCCGTCCGTCTGTCCGTCTGTATGAGACAACAGATCTCAGCTATTAAAAAAGCTAGAGATACTTAATTTGGTATGAAGGTTCCTATAAACCATAGGCAGATCAAGTTTATATCAAATGTTCGATGACACGCCCACCGCCCCCGCAAATCGGTTATTTGCGATTATAAAGCAAAGTATTAAACACATACCGTTCCGCTTCGGTATGTATAAAGCTGAATGCAATATGAACATATCCTCCAAATGACAATTCGATCGGACCAATAACACAGAAGTTATTTAAGTCAACGTTTTCAGTACAAATGTTCGGTACGGGCAGCAGCCGACGCGCTGCTTTGAGCAGTTGACGCCGACGTCGACGTTGCGTCGTTTCGCTTTACTCTTTACGCGCGCCGCTGTGTGAGTGCGAGCGAGTAAGCTATATGTAGTAGAAGAATTTGTGCAGAATTTTTGTTTGAAATTATGAGTATAGTTACACGCTTGTAACGGATTTTAAAAATTGGGAGAAGGGTATCTTACTGTCGGGCGCCCGACAGTAGCCTTACCAACTTGTTCTTATTACGTTATTTATGTGCTGTCAAAATTGTATCAAAATCGGACCACTATAACATATAGCTGCCATTGGAACAATTGGCTGAAATCAGGGTTTTTGTATGCAAACAGAACCCAGTAGCAATCCAAATGTATTTTATATTATATTTAGTATAACTGCAAGGGTATAAAACCTTCGGCAAGCCGAAGGTAGCCTTGCTTTCTTGATTCTACCCTTCGACCATTGAAAATGGTCAAAAAGGGGTATACTAACTTTGTGCAAAATGTATGTAACAGGCATACGTAGGCGTGGCAGACCCCATAAAGTATATATATTCTTGCTCAGGATCACTAGCCGAGTCGATTGAGACATGTCCGTCTATCTGTCCGTCTGTCCGTCTGTATGAGACAACAGATCTCAGCTATTAAAAAAGCTAGAGATACCAAATTTGGGGTGAAGGTTCCTATAAATCATAGGCAGATCAAGTTTATGTCAAATGTTTGATGCCACGCCCACATTTTCATATGAAAAACTTATATGAATAAAATTGTTCATACGAAATTAATATGAAATTCCATATGGTTGTGTAGTATTATTTGATTATTCTATTTGCCGACGGCATATAGAACTCAAGAAATATAAAGTCATATGAAAGAAGTGGGTACGGCTACAGTCGGGCGCCCGACAGTAAAATACCCTTCTCCAAATTTTCAAAATCCGTTACAAACGTGTAACCACACTCATAATTTCAAATAGAGAATTCTGCACAAATACTTCTAGTACATATAACTTACTCGCTCGCATTCACACAGCGACGCGCGTAAAGAGTAAGGCGACACGACGCAACGTCGACGTCGGCGTTGACTGCTCAAAGCAGCGCGCAAGCTGCTGCCCGTACCGAACATTTGTACTGAAAACGTTGACTTTAATAGCTTCTGTGTTATTGGTCTGATCGGATTGTAATTTGAAGAATATGTTTATATTGCATTTAGCTTTATACATACCAAAGAAGAACCATGTGGATTTAATACTTTGCTTAATAATCGCAAATAACTGATTTGCGGGGGCGGTGGGCGTGGCATCAAACATTTGACATAAACTTGATTTGCCTATGATTTATAGGAACCTTCATGCCAAATTTATTACTTTACTTTGCTTAATAATCGCAATTAACCGATTTGCAGTGGCGGTGGGCATGGCATCAAACATTTGATATAAACTTGATCTGCCTATGGTTTATAGGAACCTTCACCCCAAATTTGGTATCTCTAGCTTTTTTAAAAGCTGAGATCTGTTGTCTCATACAGACGGACAGACGGACAGATAGACGGGCATGTCTCAATCGACTCGGCTAGTGATCCTGAGCAAGAATATATATACTTTATGGGGTCTGCCACGCCTCCTTATGCCTGTTACATACATTTTGCACAAAGTTAGTATACCCTTTTTTGACCATATTCAATGGTCAAAGGGTTTAAAAATTTCATATGAAAAACTTATATGAAACAAAGTCTTCATATAAAACACTTATATGAACACAAATTTTCATTTGAAAACTTATATGAATAAAATTGTTCATACGAAATTAATATATATGAAATTCCATATGGTTGTGGAGTATTATTTGCCTTGCCGACGGCATATAGAACTCAAGAAATATAAAATCATATGAAACAAGTGGGTAAGGCTACAGTCGGGCGCCCGACAGTAAGATACCCTTCTTCCAATTTTTAAAATCCGTTACAAACGTGTAACCACACTCATAATTTCAAACAGAAATTCTGCACAAATACTTCTACTACATATAGTTTACTCGCTCGCACTCACACAGCGACGCGCGTAAAGAGTAAAGCGACACGACGCAACGTCGATGTCGGCGTCAACTGCTCAAAGCAGCGCGCAGGCTGCTGATCGTACCGAACATTTGTACTGAAAACGATGACTTTAATAACTTCTATGTTATTGGTCTGATCGGATTGTAATGTCTCAATGGAGGATATGTTTATATTGCATTAAGCTTTATAGGTACCGAAGCAGAACTTTATAAGTTCAACACTTTGCTTAATAATCGTAAATTACCGATTTTCGGGGGCGGTGGGCATGGCATCAAACATATAATATAAACTTTATCTGCCTATGATTTATAGGCACCTTCATACCAAATTTGGTGTCTTTAGCTTTTTTAATAGTTGAGATCTGTTGTCTTATACAGACGGAAAGACGGACGGACGGGCAGACGGACAGACGGTTAGACAGACGGACATGTCTCAATCGACTCGGCTAGTGATCCTGAGCAAGAATATACTATATATACTTTATGGGGTCTGCCTCGCCTCTTTATGCCTGTTACATACATTTTCTACAAAGTTAGTATACCCTTTTTTGACCATTTTCAATGGTCGAAGGGTATAAAAAGGACAAGGATTTGAGAGTATGCACCTGGAATGTACGCACATTGTACAAACCTGGTGCCACCCAACAACTAGTGGATACTCTCAGCAATTTAAAGGCTGTCATTACAGCTATCCAGGAAATGAGATGGAATGGAAAGGGATGCATGAAGCGAAGAAGATGTGACATATACCACAGGTGTCATACAGATAAGCACGAATTCGGTTGTGGATCCGTCGCAGGAGCCAGGCTACGAAACCGAGTCTCACAGTTTACACCTGGAAATGAGGGGCTTGCGACGATCCGAGTAGCTGCCAAATTCTTTAACATCAGCCTTATCTGTGCGCACGCCCCAACGGAGGAGAAGGACGACGCCATCAAGGATGCTTTCTAAACAGAACTCGACCGAGCGTATAGCCGATGCCCATCGCATGACCATAAGATCCTCCTCGGAGATTTTAATGCAAAAATCGGACGGGAACGCATCATTGGAGCAACCGTTGGACAGCAAAGCAGCATAGCATAGGAAAATGGGCTAAGACTTATAGGTTTTGCTGCTGCACACGATATGACAGTTTGTAGTACAAGATTCCGTCATCGCAGCATCCACAAAGCAACCTGGCTGTCACCTGATCGTCTGACTTGCAACCAGATTGATCATGTTGTGATCGATGCAAGACATGCGTCTAGCATTCTTGATGTGAGAACGTGTCGGGGTCCTAACTCTGACTCTGACCACTACCTTGTCGCAGCTAAGGTTCGCGCACGATTGTGTGTCTCCATATGCTGAAGCATTGAGCGGGCCGTATCAATGCGGCTTTCGTCCTGGTCGGTCCACAGTCGAACAGATCTTCACACTACGTCAGATCCTGGAGAAAGCATATGAGAACCAAATCGACACATACCACCTGTTTGTTGATTTTAAAGCTGCTTTCGATAGTCCACGGCGATGATGCCTGTACACCACCATGTCTAAGCTTGGTATTCCTGCAAAGCTAGTACGCCTTTGTAGAATGACATTGAGCAACACCATCAGCTCTGTCAAGGTAGGAAAGGACCAGTCCGAAACCTTTAGTACCAGGCGGGGTCTCAGGCAAGGCGACTCACTGTCTTGTATGCTCTTCAATCTGCTGATGGAAAGTGACATAAGAAAAGCTTGAGTGCATCGGGTGGGCACAATATTGGGACAGAAATGTGTCCAGCTCCTTGGTTACGCTGATGATATAGATATTATTGGTCGTACCAAGCGTAATGTGACTGCGGCTTTTGGAGCAATAGAAAGAGAATCGGCTAAAGTTGGGCTAGCAAAAAATAAGGGCAAAACAAAGTTTATGGTGTGCAGTAACAGAGAGTCGCAGCGTCTTGACTCTCATCTTACTGCTGGAGACTATGACTTTGAGTCGGTCAAGGACTTTGTCTATTTAGGAACTGCAGGGACCAGCAACAATGATATCAGCCTGGAGATCAAACGAAGGATCACACTTGCCAACAGGAGTTACTTTGGGCTCAGTAGACAAATAAACAGCAGAGCCCTCTCTCGAAAATCGAAGCTAACTCTTTACAAGGCACTCATCATCCCAGTGCTTCTATATGGTGCGGAAGCCTTGACAGTGACGCAGTCACATGCAGCTACTCTTGGTGTCTTCGAGATGAAAATCCTTCGTAAGATATTCGGACCTGTTTGCGTTGGCGGAATCTATCGTATCAGGTGGAACGACGAGCTGTATGAGCTATACGGAGATGTGGACATAGGAAGGCGAATTACTATTCAGCGACTTCGCTGGCTAGTTCACATAGCTCGTATGGAGGCAACAACCCCAGCTCGATCTGTTTTTGATGTGATAGTTGGCGGACAACGTAGGAGAGGAAGACCACGCGCACGTTGGAGGGATCAAATGGACGCAATATTGGCGACGCTTGGTGTGACCAACTTGCGGAGTCGCGCACAGGACAGAGACGCGTGGAGGCATATCGTGCATTAGGCTTAACTCCGTTAGGGGTGTTATGCCATATATATATATATATATATATATATATATATAAACAAAATTTTTCATATTAAAAACTTAAATGAATATAATTTTTCATATGAATGTTTGTATGCAAACAGAAACCAGTAGCAATCCAAATGTATTTTATATTATATTTAGTATAACTGCAAGGGTATAAAACCTTCGGCAAGCCGAAGGTAGCCTTTCTTGATTCTACCCTTCGACCATTGAAAATGGTCAAAAAAGGGTATACTAACTTTGTGCAAAATGTATGTAACAGGCATACGTAGGCGCGGCAGACCCCATATAGTATATATATTCTTGCTCAGGATCACTAACCGAGTCGATTGAGACATGTCCGTCTATCTGTCCGTCTGTCCGTCTGTATGAGACAACAGATCTCAGCTATTAAAAAAGCTAGAGATACCAAATTTGGCATGAAGGTTCCTATAAATCATAGGCAGATCAAGTTTATGTCAAATGTTTGATACCACACCCACCGCCCCCGCAAATCAGTTATTTGCGATTATTAAGCAAAGTATTAAATCCTTATGGTTCTTCTTTGGTATGTATAAAGCTAAATGCAATATGAACATATTCTCCAAATTACAATCCGATCGGACTAATAACACAGAAGTTATTCAAGTCAACGTTTTCAGTACAAATGTTCGGTATGGGCAGCAGCTTGCGCGCTGCTTTGAGCAGTCGACGCCGACGTCGACGGTGCGTCGTGTCGCTTTACTCTTTACGTGCGTCGCTGTGTGAGTGCGAGCGAGTAAGCTATATGAACTAGAAGTATTTGTGCAGAATTCTCTGTTTGAAATTATGAGTGTGGTTACACGTTTGTAACGGATTTGGAAAATTGGGAGAAGGGTATCTTACTGTCGGGCGCGCGACTGTAGCCTTACCCTGCCGATTTGCAGTGGCGGTGGGCATGGCATCAAACATTTGATATAAACTTGGTCTGTCTATGGTTTATAGGAACCTTCACGCCAAATTTGGTATCTCTAGCTTTTTTAATAGCTGAGATCTGTTGTCTCATACAGACGGACAGACGGACAGACAGACGGTCATGTCTCAATCGACTCGGCTAGTGATCCTGAGCAAGAATATATATACTTTATGGGGTCTGCCATGCCTCCTTATGCCTGTTACATACATTTTGCACAAAGTTAGTATACCCTTTTTTGACCATTGAAAATTGAAACAAAGTCTTCATATAAAACACTTATATGAACACAAATTTTAATATGAAAAACTTATATGAATATAATTGTTCATACGAAATTAATATGAAATTCCATATGGTTGTGTAGTATTATTTGCCTTTCCGACGGCATATAAAACTCAAGAAATATAAAATCATATGAAAGAAGTGGGTACGGCTGCAGTCGGGCGCCCGACAGTAAGATACCCTTCTCCAAATTTTCAAAATCCGTTACAAACGTGTAACCACACTCATAATTTCAAATAGAGAATTCTGCACAAATACTTCTAGAACATATAACTTACTCGCTCGAATTCACACAGCGACGCGCGTAAAGAGTAAGGCGACACGACGCAACGTCGACGTCGGCGTTGACTGCTCAAAGCAGCGCGCAAGCTGCTGCCCGTACCGAACATTTGTACTGAAAACGACTTTAATAGCTTCTGTGTTATTGGTCCGATCGGATTGTAATTTGGAGAATATGTTTATATTGCATTGAGCTTTATACATACCAAAGAAGGATTTAATACTTTGCTTAATAATCGCAAATAACTGATTTGCGGGGGCGGTGGGCGTGGCATCAAACATTTGACATAAACTTGATTTGCCTATGATTTATAGGAACCTTAATGCCAAATTTATTACTTTACTTTGCTTAATAATCGCAATTAACCGATTTGCAGTGGCGGTGGGCATGGCATCAAACATTTGATATAAACTTGATCTGCCTATGGTTTATAGGAACTTTCACGCCAAATTTGGTATCTCTAGCTTTTTTAAAAGCTGAGATCTGTTGTCTCATACAGACGGACAGACGGACAGATAGACGGGCATGTCTCAATCGACTCGGCTAGTAAACCTGAGCAAGAATATATATACTTTATGGGGTCTGCCACGCCTCCTTATGCCTGTTACATACATTTTGCACAAAGTTAGTATACCCTTTTTTGACCATATTCAATGGTCAAAGGGTTTAAAAATTTCATATGAAAAACTTATATGAAACGAAGTCTTCATATAAAACACTTATATGAACACAAATTTTCATTTGAAAAACTTATATGAATAAAATTGTTCATACGAAATTAATATATATGAAATTCCATATGGTTGTGGAGTATTATTTGCCTTGCCGACGGCATATAGAACTCAAGAAATATAAAATCATATAAAACAAGTGGGTAAGGCTTCAGTCGGGCGCCCGACGGTAAGATACCCTTCTTCCAATTTTTAAAATCCGATACAAACGTGTAACCACCAGAGAACTGCAGCATGCATGCATGCAAATAAAATTTTTCATATGAAAGTAATATATATATAAAATTTTATATGGTTGTGAAGAATTATTTACCTTGCTCACGTCATATAGAATTCAAGAAATGTGAAATCATATGAAAATATTCATATGAAAAACTTATATGAAACAAAGTCTTCATATAAAACACTTATATGAACACAAATTTTCATATGAAAAACTTATATGAATAAAATTTTTCATATGAAATTAATATATATTAAATTTCATATGGTTGTGGATTATTATTTGCCATGCCGACGGCATATAGAATTCAAGAAATATAAAATAATATGAAAGAAGTGGGTACGGCTACAGTCGAGCGTCCGACAGTAAAATTCTGTTCTCCCAATTTTCCAAATCCGATACAAACGTGTAACCACCAGAGAACTGCAGCATGCATGCATGCACAACAAGCCACTCAAAAATGAATGAGATTTTCACCACTGATCTTTATTTGCACAGGCCACACATAGCACACGCCTCAAGCCGCGCAAGCCTCTAATAGCAAGAGCCTCAAATATCAGGAGACTCTAAAAGTGAGTGTAGAATGTAGTCTTTCGACTAGAAAATTGTTGAAAGGACGTGACATGTCGTTCTTTATTATATTGTTTGCAAAAATCTCTGAAAAGGTTAGAAATATATTTAGCTACTTGATCGTAAACAATTTTCCTAAGTATGCCGTTCGCTACTATGAATTGCCTAATAGCGTTCACTATATTTATTGCGTCTCTTGTAGGGATTGTGTATCCAAGGGTAAACTTATAAAATTTGTCAATGACAGTAACAACATATTTTCCGTTTATAATATATAAGTCAGTGTGTAGTATTTCTAAAGGCATGGTAGGTATTTCGGTTACTTGGAATTTAATATTTGGGGGGTGGCGGTTATATTTTAAGGTGTAACAGACATCGCAATCATTTATAGTCTGAGCAATTTTTGATTTCATATTTGGAAAATAGACTTGTCTTTTCATGTGAGCAACGGTTTCGTCTGTAACTCTTATATTATTATTTGTGTGATAGCTGTTAATTTGAAACTGTTCGTCCTGTGTTTCTAGTAAATCGGTTAAAAAGATAGTTCATTTTAAAATATTATAAACGTTATTGTTTGAAAAGTATTTCTTATAACTCTCTTGTATTTGTTGAAAAATAATGTCGGATGCAAAAATTGCAACAGTCCTGTTTGGCTTCAAGGTTTTCTTTAAAATATCTGTAATTCATTCTTCTGTAAAAGACAGTTCAGAAATTACTTGTCTCGTTTTTCGTTTAAATATAACTTCAGTTTTAGATTCTATAGGAGCACCATATTTCAATATTACTTGGTAGTGTAAATCGTTTAAGGGTTTTTCTGAGATATGAATGTGATCATCCATGTGTTCCTCTGCTGAGTGGACTGTATCTCCACACGTCCCTGTTATTGAGTTTGTAAAGTTGTGTCCTCTATATTAGTTTGAGGTCATTGTAAGAGAGGTTCCGGCGCAAATATAATTGATTTATATATTTCACTTTATTCTTTCAATATTAAACTCTATACAAATGTATGTATGTGTGTATGTACAGCAAACAGACTGCCCGCGACAAATTGACGTCCGATCGGTGTTCATGCAAAACTTAAAGTGTAAAGTCTTTTCATATCTTCATCTGCTCGAAAGCTCTCCCGCTCGTTTCCCGTTATAGAGTAAGCATGCATAGTGAAACCAGCACGATTAAACAACCCTGGAAAACTTTGGGACAAGCAAAACCAAACATGCCGTCAGCCAATGCTAAAACTAGCATGAGAGTGTCCTTTCTTGTTCCGATCAAAGGGTCTGTCGTGATTTGTCATAAAGGTCTAGTCTTGAATGGGAAGTTTACAGAGTTTCGAAACTGATCGCTTCAACTGGCCTGTTTTAGTTCTAAGCTTTACAACGCGGACTAACGAATCCTGTCCTGGATGCAAGTCGATATCTCGACCAAGAAGCCATTGTGACGGCGGGTAACGATCGTCCTTAACGAGTACGAGCTCATTCAGCTTGATGTTATCGCTTTCCTTGTTCCATTTTGGGCGTTGCTGTAGATGAGCAAGCCAGTCGCGACTCCAAGCCTTCCAAAAATATCGCAGCATTGTCTGATGAAGCAGAAATTGTTTCTTAAATGACTGTGCTTGAGGACGGTACTCTGGCGGTGCGAACATCGAATCTCCGATAAAGAAGTGTGCTGGAGTCAATGCTTCTAAGTCGTCAACATCAGCTGTGAGCGGACAAAGCGGTCGGGAATTGGGACAGGACTCAATACTGATAAGGACTGTAGATAACTCTTCGTATGTTAGTCGACGATCAGCAACAACGCGATTCAAATGGTGCTTTACGGATTTTACGTTGGCTTCCCATAGCCCTCCGAAATTCGGCGAATGAGGGGGATTAAAATGCCACATTGTCTTCTGAGAAGCCAGTTTTGGAGCGATCAATTGATCGAAATCCTTGTATAGGGTCTTAAGCACGTTGTCTGCTCCAACGAAATTAGTTCCATTGTCGCTGTAAAGGTGTCGCACTGTGCCACGCCGTCCACTGAAGCGGTCTAGGGCTAGCAAGAAGTGTTCTGTGGTGAGACCAGTGACTGCCTCCAAGTGCACCGCCTTCGTAGCCAGACAGATAAAAATTGCGATGTAGCCTTTGTAAAAGCTTGTTCCCCGAAGACGTGCAGCCCTGAGCTCTATGGCCCCGGTGTAGTCCTCTCCAGTGGCGATAAATGGTCGATTTGGTGGGTTGACTCGGTGCAGTGGTAAGTCTCCCATGAGTTGCGTCATACCGGTTGGTTTCACTCAGAAGCAACGAACGCATTTCCTCAGCACACGACGAACAGCCTGTCTTCCTGTGACTATCCAAAAGTGTTGCCGTGCGTGTGCTAAAGTTAGTTGGGCACCTCCATGCAGTGTTTGGTTATGTGAATGCCTAATAACCAAATCCGTGAAGTGATGATTACTGGGTAAAATGATCGGGTGTCGACGCTCGTGAGATAAGCTAGAGTGCCGTAATCGCCCTCTTACCCTAAGAAAGTCCTCCGATAAGAATGGCGCTAAGCTTACAAGCCTGCTCCGGGATGACAGCAGTTTCGAACGTCTCACTGCTACTATGTCTTCTGAAAACGACTGCCTCTGAACGATTCGCACCACCGCCCTTAACGCGCAGTCAAGCTCTTGAATAGATAATGGTCCCGACAACCTTGGCTTAGTAACGCATGCGTTGTTCATGCAGCGTAAAACGTAAGCAATGACGCGTACGGTCTGGGTGTATCTTGAAAATCATTCAATAAAATCGGGAACGGGAGCCGCATGGTGAGCATGAACCTTGTCCGATTTCCTTTCCAAGGCGGGATCCTCCAGGCAGACTGGGCCGACATCTATTTGTGGCCAGCAAGCCCGATCGCGTATCAACCAAGATGGTCCTTTCCACCATAGCTGGAAGTCCTTCAGCTCCTCCGGAGAAAGCCCTCTTGTTGCACAATCCGCTGGATTCTCTGTAGTGCCAACATGGTTCCACTGCGTTGAGGTGGAGTGATCGGAGATAAAGGCTACCCGATTAGCGACAAACGTCTTCCATCGGTTCACGTCGCCGTTCAGCCAATGAAGGAATAGAATAGAATAGAATAGAAAACTTCCACAGGAAGAGAGCTCAAGCGATTCGAGGCTGTGATCCACTTCACAAGTTTAATAGCAAGCACCGCTCCACTTAATTCCGTTCGGGAATTGTCAATTGCTTGGATGGTGTAACCTTTGACTTGGCCATGAGCAGGGATGAGTAGCATGAGCCGTCTGTATGTTCCACCCTCAGGTATACGTGAAGCTGCATCGATGAGACAGAGTCCGGTGCGTACCGGATCCAGCGCTCGATGCTGATTTCACCAATCCTCCGCAAACCATGTCGGAAAGTACGCCAACGCTCGGCGAGCGTTTCAGGGACATCGTTGTCCCAATCTAATGATACTTGGGCGCCGCCTGCAATCGTTACCTTGGCGGAAGTCACCTCTTTCAGGATCAGCTTTCCAGCGATGATAACATGCGCAATAAGACCCAATGGGTCAAACAATTTGGCAATGCAGGACAATATGATACTCTTAGAAGAACCTTTTGGTAGGTCAAAGTTGACCTTGTATCTAAAACAGTCCTTTTTTGGCAGCCAATACATGCTCAGAGTCTTAACTGAATCTCCATCATCCCAGTTAAGTTACCACTTGCGTAATTCCATGCGTGCGGATTTTATTATTTCAGTGACTTGTTTCCTCTTCTCTTCTGCATCTTCGATACTATGCCCTCCAGAAAGTATATCATCCACATATAATTCAGTCTTAAGGACCTCCTCTGCCATTGGATAGTGCTGCCGTTCATCCTCTGCCAACTGGCGGATAACCCTGATAGCTGTGAACGGTGCGGAAGCTGTCCTAAATGTGAGCGTTGAAAATGCAAAAGCGTTGATGCTTCCATCCGCCGCCCGCCATAAAATCCGCTGATATTGCGCGTCATCTGAATGGACATCTATGCAACGATACATCTTTTGTATATCCGCCGCGAAAACGTAGCGGTATTTCCGCCAATTCATGATGACTGAGGACATATCATTTTGCAGAGTGGGTCCAGTCCATAAAATGTCATTCAGCGATCTCCCGTTACTAGTCTTCGCTGAGGCATCGAAAACAATCCGCTGTTTGGTTGTATGCAGCTCCTCCTTAAAGACAGCATGGTGTGGCAATACGCAAGAAGCAATTTTGCTTGGAGTGGAATTCCCACGCACCATAGAACCATTTTCACTGCCCACTGCAGGTGCGATTTGCTGAAGTGTAAAATACTCTTCTATTTCCTCCTTATATTGCCGCTATCGTTCCGGAGCATTAGAAAGACGTCTTTCCAGATGCAGGAATCGGTTCAGAGCCATCTGGTGCGATCTTCCTAAAACCATATCTGGATCCAAATAGGTTTTAAATGGCAGCCGTACCACATAACGGCCGTCCGCCCGACGTGTATGGGTCTTTTGAAAGAAAGCTTCACACCAGCGATCTTTCTCGGTTATAGTGGTGCGCTCGGGAACTGCTTCGACGTCACAAAATCGTTTGAGCAACGATTCAGTGTCCAAAGACGTTTGGTGACACCGTATGCGGGTACCGGCTCCTTCTGCCTGTGCTTGTCCTTACAAAATCCATCCAAATTGGATGTTTTGAGCTATTGGCTCGTGTGGAGAACCGATTCTCATCTCTGGTAATAAGATTTGCGCCAACAAGTCAGTTCCCAAGATGAGGTCAATCCGCTTTCACCGATTAAAATGCGAATCTGCCAACGAAATTCCTTTGATGTGACTCCAATACTGAGGCGAGAAGCTGATGGCAGGCAAATGTGAAGTCACGGAGTTGAGGACATATGCCGATATATCTAGGACGAAGTTAGGATTAATAATACTTAAAGCTTCAAAGTCAACCATATATCTGCAACGATGACCATTCCCTTGACCTACACCTTAAGTAAAGCGACTGCACCACATGCTCAGAAACAATTGTTGCTTCTGATCCTTGATCGATGAGTGCATTGATGACCGCGTGAAGTCCGTTGATCGGATTTCGTACTGTGATCCCAGCGGTAGCGAGGAGAATGTTCCTCCTTTGAGCTCCAGAAGATATGGCTGAGTAACTGCTGTATGTCACGCCTGAATTTTGCTCCGGATGATTTGGCTGCAGAGTCGCATTTCCGGGCTGAGCTGATGGACTAGGATTATTTGGCGATTGAGCCTGAGAGGAGGATGGGAAGTGAAGTAAGGTGTGATGACGTTGACCACAAACTTGACATCCTTTGTTACTGTTGCAGCGAGATAAGGTATGAGATCGGCTTAAGCAATTGCTGCATTTCGTTTGTAACCATCCAAAGCCAGAAAAGCTGAACAACGCCGCAAAATGTGCTCTCCACCACAGTGATGGCATAGACAGCTCAAGCGCCTCTGTTGATCCTGGGCGTTATGTACTTGAACACGCTTGGTCGAATCTGGTAAGCCTTGGCCATTGCTGGAGTCGAACGACGAGTTACGGTTCTCTATCGCATCCATTATGACCAGACGATCGTTTAAAAATTATTCCAGCTCCTTATATGAAGGTACAGTAGAATTGCTTCCTTGATGATGCTCTCCAGCGTTATGAGTTTCCTTGGGTAGCCATGAAGCTATGTAATGCGTTAGCCAGTGGTGACGTTCCCCATCCAAGGCTTGGACGCGGCGGAACGCAGCCAAGCAAACGTTAATAGTGCTTAGCATTGAGCGTATCAACTCGGACGAATCCTTCTGCAGTCTAGGAAGAGCATATATTGTATTCATATGATGCGAAAAAATTAACCTTGGATTGTTATATCTCTTAACCATCATTCCCCAGGCTACTTGGTAGTTTGCATCCGTACACTGCATTTGGCGAATATCATTGTCCCGATTCAGCGGCAGGGACTCCTTGAGAAAATGCAGCCTTTGCACGTTGCTCAGATTGTTATTGTTGTGTATAAGGGTAGTGAATGCGTCAAAGTATCCAGGCCAGTCGACGCACACACCAGAGAACCTTGGAACCGACATTTGGGGCATAGTAATACGGCGTTCTGGGTCTGCAGCGCCAGCGACTTCCTTAGGGACATCTGGAGCCAGCCTTTCATAATCCTCGGCGAGAATACAATAAGTGTCCATGTAGCCTTCGTCGAAGTCGGATAGCATATTCATCACGTAATAGGCAGATCCCTCGTATTCATCCAAATTGATAATCTTCGCATGCGTGTCAAAAAATGCGATTCTCAATTCCTCCACCTGATTCAGACGTTTCTTAAAATAAACCCGTGTCTTCCTGGCTTGCGAATCCTTTTTATACTTCTGCAGTATCAGCTTGAGGACACCGTAGAGGTCAGACTGCAAATTCACCATCGTTTCTAACGTCCAGGCCATGCTGTCCAGTGACTCCCAAACTTTTCACCTTCGCACACCAAAGAATGAGCCGCAAAGAAGACAATGAGAGCGGACCCCCACCGAATTCGGTGATGCAGTTTTGCGTCTATGTCTCTCCCTTCTTTGCACTGCCTATGTGCTGCACCGTTATGTTTAACTGTTGAGCCGACGAGTCGAAATTGCGCAACAGTCTAATGGAGTTTGCGTAGCTTATGTACATATGTACATACGTGCATGCAGAATTGCAGAATAAAGTGAATTCAAAATTAAATTTGCTTGTTAAGGTTTCCCCCCATGGGCCACCATGTAAAGTTGTGTCCTCTATATTAGTTTGAGGTCATTGTAAGAGAGGTTCCGACGCAAATATAATTGATTTATATATTTCAATATTAAACTCTATACAAATGTATGTATGTGTGTATGTACAGCAAACAGACTGCCCGCGACAAATTGACGTCCGACCGGTGTTCTTGCAAAACTTAGAGTGTAAAGTCTTTTCTTATCTTCTATTACATCTGCTCGAAAGCTCTCCCGCTCGTTTCCCGTTATAGAGTAAGCATGCACAGTGGAACAAGCACGATTAAACAACCCTGCAAAACTTTGGGACAAGCAAAACCAAACAGAGTTCATTTATCATTTATTCATTCATTCATCATTTATGTTCATGTCGATTTCTACCCTGCTCAATGCGTCCGCTACCAAGTTTTGAAAACCTTTCTTATACAAAATTTCGTTATCATATCGTATATAAAAATATCTAGCTCTACCTATCTTATCTTACTTCGTTAATATTAGGGAGAGGATATGAGACATGAGAGAAGACAGGATACCTGTCTTTAACGGTTTTTTCGTTCAGTTTTCTATAGTCAATAACTAATCTCCATTTTTGTTCTTTTGTTTCGGATTTCTTCGGAATCAACCAAACAGGTGAGCTCGGAGGTGAATGGCTTTCTCTAATTAAGTTTTGTTCTAACATATTTTGGTTTTGTTCATTGATCTCTTTTTATACCCTTCGACCATTGAAAATGGTCAAAAAAGGGTATACTAACTTTGTGCAAAATGTATGTAACAGGCATAAAGAGGCGAGGCAGACCCCATAAAGTATATATATTCTTGCTCAGGATCACTAGCCGAGTCGATTAAGACATGTCCGTCTGTCTGTCCGTCTGTCCGTCCGTCCGTCTGTCCGTCCGTCCGTCTGTCCGTCTGTCCGTCTGTATGAGACAACAGATCTCAGCTATTAAAAATCTAGAGACACCAAATTTGGCATGAAGGTTCCTATAAATCATAGGCAGATCAAGTTTATGTCAAATGTTTGATGCCACGCCCACCGCCCCCGCAAATCGGTTATTTGCAATTATTAAGCAAAGTAATAAATCCATATGGTTCTGCTTTGGTATGTATAAAGCTAAATGCAATATGAACATATTCTCAAATTTGGTGTCTCTAGCTTTTTTAATAGCTGAGATCTGTTGTCTCATACAGACGGACAGAGAGACGGACATATCTCAATCGACTCGGCTCGTGATCCTGAGCAAGAATATATATACTTTATGGGGTCTGGCACGCCTCCTTATGCCTGTTTCATACATTTGTACAAAGTTACTACGCCCTTTTTTGACCATTTTCAATGGTCGAAGGGTATAATAAACACAAAATAGAAACTACAGACGACAGACCCCTGAATGCCAAACCCTTTAGATACTCCTACCAAGAACAACAAGTGGGTAAGGCTACAGTCGGGCGCCCGACAGTAAGATACCCTTCTCCCAATTTTCTAAATGCGTTGCAAACGTGTAACCACTTTCATAGTTTCAAACAGAGAATTCTGCATAAATACTTCTACTACACATAGCTTACTCGCTCGCACTCACACAGCGACGCGCGTAAAGAGTAAAGCGACACGACGCAACGTCGACGTCGGCGTCAACTGCTCAAAGCAGCGCGTCGGCTGCTGCCCGTACCGAAGATTTGTACTGAAAACGTTGACTTAAATAACTTCAGTGTTATTGTTTTGATCGGATTGTTATTTGGAGAATATGTTTATATTGCGTTTAGCTTTATACATACCGAAGCAGAACGTTATGGGTTAAATACTTTGCTTATTAATCGCAAATAACCGATTTGCAGGGGCGGTGGGCGTGGCATGAAACATTTGATATAAACTTGATCTGCCTATGGCTTATAGGAACCTTCAGACAGACGGACAGACGGACGGACGGACAGACGGACAGACGGACAGACGGACATATCTCAAGCGACTCGGCTAGTGATCCTGAGCAAGAATATATATACTTTATGGGGTCTGCCACGCCTCCTTATGCCTGTTACATACATTTTGACCATTTTTAATGGTTGAAGGGTATAAAAAGAAAAAGAAAATTAATAAAAGTAAATATATTAATGATAATTCCAGGCTTACTCCCGATCATAATAATCATGTTATGCCTACTATCCACACGCAAAACCTAGAAGTAACCCCTATCCAGGCCAAAAACGGCTACTTAATCTTTCAAACCGGATCAATTGATTTACCTATAAACTATGAATATCATAACTAATCTATTAGTTTAACTAAAACCGAAATTATTTACGAAGAACTTATCAAACAAACACAAGTCTTTGAAAATTTACCACAAATTCAGTACCTAACAGAGAAACTTAATAGAGAAATGAATGGCATAAGAATAGCAAAACGTTACAAACGCGGTCTTGCAAATTTTATGGGAACTATTTACAAATACTTATTCGGTACATTAGATCAAGAAGATAAAGAGGAATCACAACAACAAATAGGAAACATTTCCAAAAACAATGTACAAGTAAGCGAACTCAACCATGTAATAGAAGCTATTAATGAAGGAATCGAATTAACCAATCATTTAAACAATAATTTTGAAGGAGAACAAATGATACCCTTACTAATTTTTAACTTACAACAATTCACCGAATACATAGAAGACATAGAACTTGGTTTGCAACTGACACGCTTAGGTATCTTCAATCCAAAACTTTTAAAACATGATTCCCTTACTCACGTAAATTCTGAAAAAATTCTTAATAGCGAAACTTCTGCTTGGCTTAAATCTGACACTTACGAAATTTTGATAATATCCCACATTCCGAGAGAAATAATTAAAACACCTATCTTCCAAATAATACCATACCCCGACGAAAATAATAACATACTAACTGAAACAATACATGACAAATATTTTTCGCATAAGAACCAAACTTACATAGCAAGTTATCAAAGCTTCCCTTCTTTTGGTTTTTTACGTTAATAAGCGTTGCCACTGCGCGTTACTGTCTTGCTCTCTGTTTTATTGTTCATTTTAGTTCCTTGATCTGGTTCGTTTCCCACAATCGGCCCTCCTGATACATCATTCGACCCGAATGAATTTCCCCGCGGCTTCATATATTCTGCGACTGTCGATGTCTTAAAAGGTCCATCACCGTCTCCAAGTTTTTCTACGTCATACCTTCCGTGTTTGTTTATCTTAACAACTTTGTAAGGTCCTAGAAATTTTCCTTTCAACTTTAACCCAGTTCGTACTGAGTACGCTTAATAGCTACTAAATCATCTATTTTATACATTTTTTCACCTTTGCGTTTTAAATCAAAAACCCTTTTATTTTCTGTTTGTAACTGTTTTATTTTCGGAAGCTTCTGCGCGCACCAGTTCTCTCTCCTCATCTAACTCCTTCACTAAGGATTCCTTTATCAACAAATTGAGCTCTAGATCATTCGGAAGACGCATTTCAGTGCCAGTCAAGATTTTAAAAGGCGACACTAAAGTGCATCTAGGCGGTGTACTATTGATTATTTGCTGCACTTTACTGACATGCTTATACCAGTCTCCTGCATTTTCATGACTTAACTTCGACAACATCGACACTACTGTCTTATCCATTCTTTCAACCTGCTCATTGCCACGTGGTACAGTTCCCAAGATGAGGTCAATCCGCTTTCACCGATTAAAATGCGAATCTGCCAACGAAATTCCTTTGATGTGACTCCAATACTGAGGCGAGAAGCTGATGGCAGGCAAATGTGAAGTCACGGAGTTGAGGACATATGCCGATATATCTAGGACGAAGTTAGGATTAATAATACTTAAAGCTTCAAAGTCAACCATATATCTGCAACGATGACCATTCCCTTGACCTACACCTCAAGTAAAGCGACTGCACCACATGCTCAGAAACAATTGTTGCTTCTGATCCTTGATCGATGAGTGCATTGATGACCGCGTGAAGTCCGTTGATCGGATTTCGTACTGTGATCCCAGCGGTAGCGAGGAGAATGTTCCTCCTTTGAGCTCCAGAAGATATGGCTGAGTAACTGCTGTATGTCACGCCTGAATTTTGATCCGGATGATTTGGCTGCAGAGTCGCATTTCCGGGCTGAGCTGATGGACTAGGATTATTTGGCGACTGAGCCTGAGAGGAGGATGGGAAGTGAAGTAAGGTGTGATGACGTTGACCACAAACTTGACATCCTTTGTTACTGTTGCAGCGAGATAAGGTATGAGATCGGCTTAAGCAATTGCTGCATTTCGTTTGTAACCATCCAAAGCCAGAAAAGCTGAACAACGCCGCAAAATGTGCTCTCCACCACAGTGATGGCATAGACAGCTCAAGCGCCTCTGTTGATCCTGGGCGTTATGTACTCGAACACGCTTGGTCGAATCTGGTAAGCCTTGGCCATTGCTGGAGTCGAACGACGAGTTACGGTTCTCTATCGCATCCATTATGACCAGACGATCGTTTAAAAATTATTCCAGCTCCTTATATGAAGGTACAGTAGAATTGCTTCCTTGATGATGCTCTCCAGCGTTATGAGTTTCCTTGGGTAGCCATGAAGCTATGTAATGCGTTAGCCAGTGGTGACGTTCCCCATCCAAGGCTTGGACGCGGCGGAACGCAGCCAAGCAAACGTTAATAGTGCTTAGCATTGAGCGTATCAACTCGGACGAATCCTTCTGCAGTCTAGGAAGAGCATATATTGTATTCATATGATGCGAAAAAATTAACCTTGGATTGTTATATCTCTTAACCATCATTCCCCAGGCTACTTGGTAGTTTGCATCCGTACACTGCATTTGGCGAATATCATTGTCCCGATTCAGCGGCAGGGACTCCTTGAGAAAATGCAGCCTTTGCACGTTGCTCAGATTGTTATTGTTGTGTATAAGGGTAGTGAATGCGTCAAAGTATCCAGGCCAGTCGACGCACACACCAGAGAACCTTGGAACCGACATTTGGGGCATAGTAATACGGCGTTCTGGGTCTGCAGCGCCAGCGACTTCCTTAGGGACATCTGGAGCCAGCCTTTCATAATCCTCGGCGAGAATACAATAAGTGTCCATGTAGCCTTCGTCGAAGTCGGATAGCATATTCATCACGTAATAGGCAGATCCCTCGTATTCATCCAAATTGATAATCTTCGCATGCGTGTCAAAAAATGCGATTCTCAATTCCTCCACCTGATTCAGACGTTTCTTAAAATAAACCCGTGTCTTCCTGGCTTGCGAATCCTTTTTATACTTCTGCAGTATCAGCTTGAGGACACCGTAGAGGTCAGACTGCAAATTCACCATCGTTTCTAACGTCCAGGCCATGCTGTCCAGTGACTCCCAAACTTTTCACCTTCGCACACCAAAGAATGAGCCGCAAAGAAGACAATGAGAGCGGACCCCCACCGAATTCGGTGATGCAGTTTTGCATCTATGTCTCTCCCTTCTTTGCACTGCCTATGTGCTGCACCGTTATGTTTAACTGTTGAGCCGACGAGTCGAAATTGCGCAACAGTCTAATGGAGTTTGCGTAGCTTATGTACATATGTACATACGTGCATGCAGAATTGCAGAATAAAGTGAATTCAAAATTAAATTTGCTTGTTAAGGTTTCCCCCCATGGGCCACCATGTAAAGTTGTGTCCTCTATATTAGTTTGAGGTCATTGTAAGAGAGGTTCCGACGCAAATATAATTGATTTATATATTTCAATATTAAACTCTATACAAATGTATGTATGTGTGTATGTACAGCAAACAGACTGCCCGCGACAAATTGACGTCCGACCGGTGTTCTTGCAAAACTTAGAGTGTAAAGTCTTTTCTTATCTTCTATTACATCTGCTCGAAAGCTCTCCCGCTCGTTTCCCGTTATAGAGTAAGCATGCACAGTGGAACAAGCACGATTAAACAACCCTGCAAAACTTTGGGACAAGCAAAACCAAACAGAGTTCATTTATCATTTATTCATTCATTCATCATTTATGTTCATGTCGATTTCTACCCTGCTCAATGCGTCCGCTACCAAGTTTTGAAAACCTTTCTTATACAAAATTTCGTTATCATATCGTATATAAAAATATCTAGCTCTACCTATCTTATCTTACTTCGTTAATATTAGGGAGAGGATACCTGTCTTTAACGGTTTTTTCGTTCAGTTTTCTATAGTCAATAACTAATCTCCATTTTTGTTCTTTTGTTTCGGATTTCTTCGGAATCAACCAAACAGGTGAGCTCGGAGGTGAATGGCTTTCTCTAATTAAGTTTTGTTCTAACATATTTTGGTTTTGTTCATTGATCTCTTTTTATACCCTTCGACCATTGAAAATGGTCAAAAAAGGGTATACTAACTTTGTGCAAAATGTATGTAACAGGCATAAAGAGGCGAGGCAGACCCCATAAAGTATATATATTCTTGCTCAGGATCACTAGCCGAGTCGATTAAGACATGTCCGTCTGTCTGTCCGTCTGTCCGTCCGTCCGTCTGTCCGTCCGTCCGTCTGTATGAGACAACAGATCTCAGATATTAAAAATTTAGAGACACCAAATTTGGCATGAAGGTTCCTATAAATCATAGGCAGATCAAGTTTATGTCAAATGTTTGATGCCACGCCCACCGCCCCCGCAAATCGGTTATTTGCAATTATTAAGCAAAGTAATAAATCCATATGGTTCTGCTTTGGTATGTATAAAGCTAAATGCAATATGAACATATTCTCAAATTTGGTGTCTCTAGCTTTTTTAATAGCTGAGATCTGTTGTCTCATACAGACGGACAGACAGACGGACATATCTCAATCGACTCGGCTCGTGATCCTGAGCAAGAATATATATACTTTATGGGGTCTGGCACGCCTCCTTATGCCTGTTTCATACATTTGTACAAAGTTACTACGCCCTTTTTTGACCATTTTCAATGGTCGAAGGGTATAATAAACACAAAATAGAAACTACAGACGACAGACCCCTGAATGCCAAACCCTTTAGATACTCCTACCAAGAACAACAAGTGGGTAAGGCTACAGTCGGGCGCCCGACAGTAAGATACCCTTCTCCCAATTTTCTAAATGCGTTGCAAACGTGTAACCACTTTCATAGTTTCAAACAGAGAATTCTGCATAAATACTTCTACTACACATAGCTTACTCGCTCGCACTCACACAGCGACGCGCGTAAAGAGTAAAGCGACACGACGCAACGTCGACGTCGGCGTCAACTGCTCAAAGCAGCGCGTCGGCTGCTGCCCGTACCGAAGATTTGTACTGAAAACGTTGACTTAAATAACTTCAGTGTTATTGTTTTGATCGGATTGTTATTTGGAGAATATGTTTATATTGCGTTTAGCTTTATACATACCGAAGCAGAACGTTATGGGTTAAATACTTTGCTTATTAATCGCAAATAACCGATTTGCAGGGGCGGTGGGCGTGGCATGAAACATTTGATATAAACTTGATCTGCCTATGGCTTATAGGAACCTTCAGACAGACGGACAGACGGACGGACGGACAGACGGACAGACGGACAGACGGACATATCTCAAGCGACTCGGCTAGTGATCCTGAGCAAGAATATATATACTTTATGGGGTCTGCCACGCCTCCTTATGCCTGTTACATACATTTTGACCATTTTTAATGGTTGAAGGGTATAAAAAGAAAAAGAAAATTAATAAAAGTAAATATATTAATGATAATTCCAGGCTTACTCCCGATCATGATAATCATGTTATGCCTACTATCCACAATTAGCACGCAAAACCTAGAAGTAACCCCTATCCAGGCCAAAAACGGCTACTTAATCTTTCAAACCGGATCAATTGATTTACCTATAAACTATAAATATCATAACTAATCTATTAGTTTAACTAAAACCGAAATTATTTACGAAGAACTTATCAAACAAACACAAGTCTTTGAAAATTTACCACAAATTCAGTACCTAACAGAGAAACTTAATAGAGAAATGAATGGCATAAGAATAGCAAAACGTTACAAACGCGGTCTTGCAAATTTTATGGGAACTATTTACAAATACTTATTCGGTACATTAGATCAAGAAGATAAAGAGGAATCACAACAACAAATAGGAAACATTTCCAAAAACAATGTACAAGTAAGCGAACTCAACCATGTAATAGAAGCTATTAATGAAGGAATCGAATTAACCAATCATTTAAACAATAATTTTGAAGGAGAACAAATGATACCCTTACTAATTTTTAACTTACAACAATTCACCGAATACATAGAAGACATAGAACTTGGTTTGCAACTGACACGCTTAGGTATCTTCAATCCAAAACTTTTAAAACATGATTCCCTTACTCACGTAAATTCTGAAAAAATTCTTAATAGCGAAACTTCTGCTTGGCTTAAATCTGACACTTACGAAATTTTGATAATATCCCACATTCCGAGAGAAATAATTAAAACACCTATCTTCCAAATAATACCATACCCCGACGAAAATAATAACATACTAACTGAAACAATACATGACAAATATTTTTCGCATAAGAACCAAACTTACATAGCAAGTTATCAAAGCTTCCCTTCTTTTGGTTTTTTACGTTAATAAGCGTTGCCACTGCGCGTTACTGTCTTGCTCTCAGTTTTATTGTTCATTTTAGTTCCTTGATCTGGTTCGTTTCCCACAATCGGCCCTCCTGATACATCATTCGACCCGAATGAATTTCCCCGCGGCTTCATATATTCTGCGACTGTCGATGTCTTAAAAGGTCCATCACCGTCTCCAAGTTTTTTCTACGTCATACCTTCCGTGTTTGTTTATCTTAACAACTTTGTAAGGTCCTAGAAATTTTCCTTTCAACTTTAACCCAGTTCGTACTGAGTACGCTTAATAGCTACTAAATCATCTATTTTATACATTTTTTCACCTTTGCGTTTTAAATCAAAAACCCTTTTATTTTCTGTCTGTAACTGTTTTATTTTCGGAAGCTTCTGCGCGTACCAGCTCTCTCTCCTCATCTAACTCCTTCACTAAGGATTCCTTTATCAACAAATTGAGCTCTAGATCATTCGGAAGACGCATTTCAGTGCCAGTCAAGATTTTAAAAGGCGACACTAAAGTGCATCTAGGCGGTGTACTATTGATTATTTGCTGCACTTTACTGACATGCTTATACCAGTCTCCTGCATTTTCATGACTTAACTTCGACAACATCGACACTACTGTCTTATCCATTCTTTCAACCTGCTCATTGCCACGTGGTACACCTGTTGCAATCACTAGATGCTGAATTTTCTGCTCCTCACAATACAACTTAAATGCCTGTGCAGTGAACGCAGTTTCCCTATCAAAGATAATCCGTAAAGGATTTCCAAAATTAGTAGCCTGACGCTCTAGACAACTTAAAACTTCCTCTGCTCCTGTGCTACGGGTGGGATACAACCATACAAATTTAGAAAAACCGTCAGCTATAGCTAAAATGTGGTTGTAGCGCTTGCTTGGGTCAAGAAACCTTCTTTCTTCCCAGCTTTCGAATTAAATACAATACACTCCACACAACTGTCGACAACACGAACAACCTTTTCCTTAAGCTTTGGTATGAAATAAGCTTTTTTAACTAAATCTTGCGTTTTCTTTGCAGCAAAATGTCCTTGCTTATGAGCAATCGTGATTATTTCGTTTTCCACAATAAGCTCGCGATTAGGATCTTTAAAAAGTATTTCGTTTACTATATAATAATCTTCATACCCTTTATTTTCTACAAGGCTTCTCACTACTTTCGTCCATTCATCAAGTAGTTGTGCTTGTTTCAATCGATGTACAACAGTATCACTCAGCATATAACATGATACTCTACTCAACGCATCAACATGTCTCATTCTTGTCCCTGAGCGATGTTCTATTTGATAATCAAAGTCTTGAAGGTATAATGCCCACCTAGCTACCCTCAAAGGAACATCTTTCTTCTTCATCGTCATTGTAAGCGCGTTGCAGTCAGTCACAATCTTAAATTTCAAACCTAACACATACACACGCCACTTCATTAATGCACCGATAACTGCAAGAATTTCAAGCTCATAAGAATGATACTTTTCTTCAATTTGTTTAGTCTTACGACTCATGTATTGAACCGGATGAAAGAAACAATCTTCCGGGTCTTTTTGTAACAATACACCACCGAAACCATATTTTTAAGCGTCTGTATGGATTTCCGTTTCAAATTTAGGATTGTACAATTTCAATACGGGATTAGAAGTTAATGCTACTTTCAATTGTTCAAATGGTTTCTTCTGCAGTACGTCAATTCAAACTTTGTATTTTGCCTTAACAGGTCCGACAATGGCTTTGCAGTCACTGCATAGTCTTTGACAAATCTGCGGAAATACGACGTCAATCCTAAGAATCTTTGAACACCTTTTTTATCATTTGGCAACGGAAAATTAACGATAGCACTTGTCTTCTCTCCAGAAGGCTTAATAGTACCACACTCAACTATATACCCCAAAAAGTTAACTTTCTTCTGCCATACCTGACGTTTCGACCAATTTATTTTTAATCCATTTCTACTGGCAACCCTTCACACCTTCTCAAGCTTTACCAATCCTTGACACACATTATTACTGGGCACAATCAAATCATCCATGTATACTACTACATCTCCACTGTTGATTAGTTCCCCTAAGACTGCCATTATGAATCGAGTAAAAACTGCAGGTGAGTTTGTAATACCGAAGGGCACATACAGAAATTCATACTGTCCCTTTTGTGTTACAAAGGAGGTATATTTCTGCGATTCTAACTCAACGGGTACATGGAAGAAACCATTAGTTAAATCTTAAGTCGGATACACCAAAGCACTCTGAAGCTTTTCAATAACAACGTCAACCTGCGGCATTGGAAAGTGATCACGAATTATCTTTTCATTTAATTTACGATATTCACAACACAATCGTTTTTTCCCATTCTTTTTCGAAACAAGCACCACTGGTGATGCGTATTCCGAAACACTCGGCTTTTAATCTTGTCACGCAACCATTCCTGAATTTGATCATCCACAATCTTTTGGTCACACTCTGTCAAACGTCTTGGTTGTTGGAATACTGGTAAATCATCGGTTAACAGTATTTTCATCTTCACTGGTGTCGAACAATTTCGAATTGGCTTATAATCTCCAATTAGACTTAAAGCTTTTTCTTTTTGCACACTACTGAAATGTGATAAATCAACCTCTTCAAATATGTCAGCCTGCTCCACACTCAACATGCACATACTTTTGAATTCAACAAACAACTCAGCACATGATCCTTTGCTCAATGGCTGGATTCTCTGATTCTCAACCTTTTTTTGCTTTACAAATTAACTGATAAATTTGAATTTCTCGATATTTTATATGTCAAAATAACATATCTATTCATATATTTTCAACAATATATTGATATATGTTTTCCTACATATACAAATTTCATTATATTAATGTATAATATTATTGTATATATAGATAAAATACAAATATTATTACTTGGATAACTGTGGTGATTCTAGAGCTACATGCAATTAAAACAAGGACCTTGTGGAACGTGAGCTTTTATTAGGCTAAACCAAGCGATTGCAAGATCGTTACATTAATTAAACTCTAGAAAACATGCAGATCGTATGGTCTTGTACCGACGACAGATTTTTCAAATGTCTGCCCTATCAATTTTTTATGGTAGTATCTAGGACTACCATGGTTGCAACGGGTAACGGGGAATCAAGGTTCGATTTCGGAGAGGGAGCCTGAGAAACGAGGGGGAGCCCAAGAAAGGCAGCAGGGGCGTAAATTACCCACACCCAGCTCAGGGAGGTAGTGACGAAAAATAACAATACAGGACTCATATCCGAGGCCCTGTAATTGGAATGAGTACACTTTAAATCCTTTAACAAGGACCTCGTGGAGGGCAAGTCTGGTACCAGCAGACGCGGTAATTCCAGCTCCAATAGCGTATATTAAAGTTTTTGTTAGTACTATACATTTATGTATGTAAGCGTATTACCGGTAAGGTTCTTATGTATAATTAAATACTTGTATTTTTTATGTGCTCTTTATCGAGTGTTATTGTGGGCCGGTACAATAACTTTGAACAAATTAGAGTGGTTAAAGCAGGCTTCAAATGCCTGAATCTTCTGTGCATGGGATAATCAAATAAGACCTCTGTTCTGCTTTCATTAGCTTTCAGATCAAGAGGTAATGATTAATAGAAACAGTTTGGGGGCATTAGTATTACGACGCGAGAGGTGAAATTCTTGGACCGTCGTAAGACTAACTTAAGCGAAAGCATTTGCCAAACATGTTTTCATTAATCAAGAACGAAAGTTAGAGGTTCAATGGCGATCAAATACCGCCCTTGTTCTAACCATAAACGATGCCAGCTAGCAATTGGGTGTAGCTACTTTTATGGCTCTCTCAGTCGCTTCCCGGGAAACCAACGCTTTTGAGCTCCGTGGGAAGAATGGTTGAAACTTAAAGGAATTGACGGAAGGGCACCACCAGGAGTGGAGCCTGCGGCTTAATTTGACTCAACACAGGAAAACTTACCAGGTCCGACCATAAGTGTGAAAGACAGATTGATAGCTCTTTCTCGAATCTATGGGTGGTGGTGCATGGCCATTCTTAATTCGTGGAGTGATTTTTCTGGTTATTTCCGATAACGAACGAGACTCAAATATATTAAATAGATATCTTCAGGATTGACGTGTAGAAAACTTATGTAGCCTTCGTTCATGGTGGCAGTAAAATGTCAATTGTGTTTGAATGTGTTTATGTAATTGGAGCCGTACCTGTTGTTTGTCCCATTATAAGGTCACTTGCTTCTTAAATGAACAAATTGCGTCTAGCAATAATGAGATTGAGCAATAACAGGTCTGTGATGCCCTTATATGTCCTGGGCTGCACGCGTGCTACAATGAATGTATCAACGTGTATTTCATGACCAAGAGGTCCGGGTAAACCGCTGAACCACTTTCATGCTTGGGATTGTGAACTTTAACTGTTCACATGAACTTGGAATTCCTAGTAAGTGTGAGTCATTAACTCGCTTTGCTTATGTCCCTGTCCTCTGTGTACACCGTACGTCGGTACTACCGATTGATATTATTTTGTGAGGTCTCCGGCTGTGATCTCAGTGACGCCTTCTAGCGTGTTGCTGTTGTTTCGCAAAACTTGACCGAACTTGGTTATTTAGAGAAAGTAAAGCTAAGAATCATTTTTGTATAATGTTATCTATATCCGTATATTATAAAAACAACAATAAATATCATATTTTAATATATGAAAAAATTTAAAATTGAATTTTCAAAAGATCTTGCGAGTATACCAATTGGTATACATATATTGATTTAAGCATAATTATGAAATACTACTAAGTATCATGTATAAATACCATGTTATTATCAAATATGTAAAACTAAGACATTTTGCAACATTGTTTAGGTATAAAAAAAAAATTTATTGAAGAAATTGATATACGACAGTAAACTGGTCTACTTTTAATTTTTTTCAATAAAATTATTAATAACGTAATGAGATCAAAAAAAAACAAAAATTATGACTCTAAGCGGTGGATCACTCGGATCATGGGTCGATGAAGAACGCAGCAAACTATGCGTCATCGTGTAACCTGCAGGAGACATGAACATCGACATTTTAAGCGCATATCGCAGTCCATGCTGTTATGTACTTTAATTAAGATTAGAGTGTTGCTTGGGCTACCTATGGTTGAGGGTTGTAAGAAACTGCTAAATAAGTTGTTTAAAATTTGTATTAATTTTAAGCATATGGTATATTATTGGATAAAACGTATTTATATACAATATATTCATAATATTAATATTATATGAAAAAACAAAACTCAATTTATTTGTATTGAAATATATGAAGAATTATATATTCTTTTTTCAATTAAATTAATACTGAGGTATGTCTAGCGTAAAATTTTTTTTTTTCATCTAGAATTGCCTCTTGTTACTGATGCGATTAAAAGAGAACTTTTGTAATTATTATGGAACTTCATTTTAACATTGATTTTTATACAACCTCAACTCATAAGGGACTACCCCCTGAATTTAAGCATATTAATTAAGGGAGGAAAAGAAACTAACATGGATGTTCTTAGGAGCGAAATCAGGTAAGCACTAAGTCACTTTGTCAATTTGGCAAATGTGAAATGCAGTGTATGGAACATCGATTTTCTAGTATGAGAAATAAACGACTTAAATCCTTCTTAAATGAGGTCATTTACCCATAGAGGGTGCTAGGCACGAATAACGTTAATGATTACTAGATGGTTTTTCCAAAGAGTCGTGTTGCTTGATAGTGCAGCACTAAGTGGGTGGTAAACTCCATCTAAAACTAAATATAACCATGAGACCGATAGTACACAAGTACCGTGAGGGAAAGTTGAAAAGAACTCTGAATATAGGGTTAACTAGTACGTGAAACTGCTAAGAGGTTAAGCCCGATGAACCTGAATATCCGTAAAGGAAAATTCATCATTAGAATTGTAATACTTAAACAATATTAGGAGGATAGAGTGTACTTTTTCATATAAGGACATTGTAATCTATTAGTTTAAAAATATTTATCAAAAAATTATGACATATATTATTTCAATTAGAATGCTTGAGTTTTAACATTAAATAAATGTTGTAAATTTGATGAAGATAAATTGACAAAACGTTGTTGCGACAGCATTCCTGTGTAGTACGAGAGGAACCGCAGGTACGGACCAATTGCACAATACTTGTTCGAGCGAACAGTGGATGACGCTACGTCGCTACGACGCTATGCCTGAATGCCTCTAAGGTTGTATCCATGCTGGACTGCAGTGATGAATATAATTTGCATTGTATTGCTTATAAACCATTTATGCCGCGCTAGTTATATATAAAAATATTATTTAATACAATTACAAAGCCTCGAATCAATTGTAAACGAATTTTGTAACAGGCAAGGTGTTGTAAGTGGTTGAGCAGCTGCCATACTGCGATCCACTCAAGCTTATCCTTTGCTTGATGATTCGACATACAAAACATAATGGTATATTGAACATGAATACTGTATTGTATAAATGTTTTATGTACATAAAAAACGGGAATATGGAGAAGAAAGAATATAAATGAAAAAGAATATAAGAAACAAAGAGAAAATATAAAGAACAAAAACTTAATTATATATCATTTATTTATTAATATAATATACATGTGGAGATTTTCTTGTCATATCTAATTAAATTAACTTAAAAAAAAAAACTTTGTTAATAAATTTCATATAAAAATAATTAATAATTAATTAATAAAAGTTCATATGAAAATCTTATATGCATAAAATATTTCATATCAAATTAATAATTAATAATTAATTTGCAAACATGCTTCTCTCTATGCTTGCTTCTGCTTCTCTAGCCAAAGCCAGTGCAGATGCGAGGTCTTTTGGTTGGGTCGGGAAGACCACAGCTCTAAGATACTTCTTGAGCCCCCTGAGCATGTCAGCCCCCTGATAAGCAGGTCAGCCCCTTCTAGTTCATGCGTCATTATGATCTTGTTGGTGACAAGCGTTAGCTGATTAGTTAGGGAATTTAATTGGGACTGAAACTGAGATTGCTGTTGCGCCAGAGCCTGCCTAACAGCATTGTCGAAAAGGGCTTGGATTTGACTGGGGTCCATGGTGTTATCTACCGGGGCACTATCTAACGGCTGATTTATTATCTGGCTCGCTTGTTCCTCCTCCCAGCTATCCTCACTTTCATATTCAATCTTTACGTTTCTATATGAACCTGCCCAGCTCATTGGTTGGTTGACGCTACATACTATATTCTCGCCGAGCACAAGGGATCGGCTAATTAAGTGAGGCAGAGAAAGGTTTGCAATATAATATAATTCTTAAATGGGAAGCAGTTAAAATTATGCAATATTTTTTAAAAAAGTATGCAATATTTATTTAAAAAGGTGGCAATAAAAAGTATGCATTGGTGCAGCAGAAATCTGCATGGTTTGATGACCGGCTTGCCAATACTGGAGTTGAAAGTGAAGCGACCCACTCACTCTGGAAAGCTACGCGCGCTATTAAAAGCCGCTGCGCAAGGAAAGCGCCACTGGTTGACAGTAACGGGGCATGGTGTCGGACTGACTTGAGGCAAGCGGAAGTCTTTGCTACGCACCTTGCCGAGAGCTTTCAGCCATTTAATCTTGCCAGTCAGCAGCAGATTGATGAGACTCAGGATCAGTTAACTCAAGCGCTTCAAATGGACCTGCCAATCGCACCGTTTCAATCTGGTGAGATAGCTGATGTCATAGCACACCAAAACTGCAACAAAGCACCAGGCCATGATAACATCTGCAATGCCACTTTATTGGCTCTACCTGGACGAGCGATCCTCTACATTGCGTTAGTGTTTAACGCTATTGTTAGATGGAAATACTTTCCTCCTCAGTGGATGCTCGGTATAATCTCCATGATCCACAAACCGGGAAAGCCGGAAAGGGAACCCGCTTTCTACTGGCCGATCAGTCTCCTTCCGTCAATCTCGAAAGTGTTGGAAAAACTTATGGCTACCCGGATGGTCAGACTTACGGAAATCCGGGGAATAACCCCTGAGCACCAGTTCGGGTTCCGTACTGGCCACTGCACTATCGAGCAGCTCCATAGGGTTGTGGGGCAAATACTAACTTCCTTCGATAATACGAAGTGCTGCAACGCCCTTTTTTTTTTGGATATTCGGGAAGAGTTTGATAGAGTATGGCACTCTGGAATCCTATTTAAAATTAAACAGACTCTACCTGCGCCTTATTTCGGATTGCTGAAATCCTATCTAGAAGGAAGGCGATTTGCAGTTCGATTTCACTCAGCCCTCTCTACCGAGCAAGATGTCGCTGCAGGAGTATATACAGCTTTGACATGCCGCGGCCGTTTGACTGCCTTCTAGGGAAGTCAATGCTGGCAACATTTGCTGACGACGTATGTGTAACTTATAGGTCCCGAAGTGAGCTTGATGCAGCTGAAGTCAGCCAGGACTTTGCAACACGATTTTCCGAATGGGCAAGGCGCTGGAATATCGGCATCAATAGCGGTAAATCAGCCAACGTTTGCTACACCCTCAAACGAAATACACCACCAGCCGTCTACATAGATGAAGAACCCGTGCCAAAGTCTAACGCAGCAAAGTACCTTGGTATAATTCTGGATCGCAAACTCGCAATCTTGCGATAGCCAAATCCGAAGGATTCAAGTCGTCAAAAATAGAACTCATTTCCGGGTGCGAGTGGTATGTGCGAAACACAACCCTGCACAGAGACCTGAAGCTCACCACAGTATTCGATACTATAAACCAGCATTCAAGTCGATACCATGAAAGACTGAGGCTCCATAGGAATTGGCTTGCAAGCGCACTGAGCAGATCTCGCCCCCTAAGGAGGCTTAATAGGCGATCTACTATGAGAAGGGTCAGCAGAGGCTGACACTTCACATCAGATTTTTATTTTTTATGTTATTAAGGACACAAAGGGGTATCGGATTTCCCCGTATGCCTTAATAAAAATTAATGTTATTAGTAACTAGTCGGAAAGGCTACAGTCACGAGGTGACTGTTAGAGGCCATGGATTTTCAGTTTACGTTTATATACCATAAAATATATATAAATCTGTATTTATATAAATTTTAATATAATGAAACAAAAACAAGTGCGTAAGGCTACAGACGGGCGCGCTCGACAGACAGATACCCTTTAACATCCGTAACAAACATGTAAACACACTCATGACTTCTGACAGAGAATTCTTCCAAACTTATTTTAATACATATGGCTTACTCGCTCACACACACACATACACGCGCGTAAACAGTAAAGCGACACGACGCAACGTCGACGTCGACGTCAACTACTCAAAGCAGCGCGCAGGCTGCTGCTCGTACCGAACATTTGACTTGAATAACTTGTGTGATATATCTCCGGACAGACGGGCAGACGGACAGACGGACAGACAGACATGGCAAGATCGACTCGGCTGGTGATCCTGAGTAAGAATATATATACTTTTTGGGGTCGCAGATATCTCCTTCTGCCTGTTACGCACATTCCGACAAACCTAACAGACCATGTATTTTTTTAAAATCCATGGCCTTAAAAAAAGAAAAACAAATTTTAATCTGCCGAAAGTATGCAATGAAATTTAAGTCAAACCTAATTTCATTACCATTACGTGGCCAGATAATGGACAATTTTTGCTTTTCACTTCATGAGTTTTACTTGAGGCGTGCCGAAAAGAATTTATTTGTAAAACTCACATGATCACTAACTGAACAACCCTGTTAAATCAGATTGTTGAGTTCAAAATGCAGTTGGGCGCCAGTTATATGAGTGTGTTCCCACGGCGATCCGGAGATTCCTCTCCCGAAATGGCGGCGGTGCGACGAGTGCGTCGAGTTTTATACTTCTTATGAAGATTATGGTGGAGGGCTTGACTTCGCCCCCTTTAGTGTAATTTGCTAGCCTTGTGGCGTAGCAATGTAAATGATAAGTAATTCAAGTATGTTTACGGTCGAATGCCGGAGCAAAGTAGTGCTTTATTACAATCCAAAACTAAGACTAAGGAGTTGACAATATTCAAAACTAAGTTTACCCTCACAGCAATGCATCGAGCCACAAAGACAAGTCGGCAAGCCGACTTAGCATTCCTTGCAACGTGAAGCAACACTCCGAAAGAGAAGTGTCAGCCTTCCGCTGCCAGACGTTCTTTGCGCGGAGCGCTGATCCCAATTCTGGCGTGTCAGCATTGTTTGTATAAAGCTACTTAGTTGCTATGAGCGTCCTCGGTCATGTTGAATGTGTCGATTGTTCGCTGTATCTCCCTGGAGGCTCGTCTTCTCCTTAATGCCAGATAAAGGGCGAGGGATCCGATTAAACCAATGTTTAGGACCACACCGGCTGCGAACCAGAGTCTAGGCGAATCTTCAGATTCCATATCATCCTTAAAGCTTTGGATGGAGTCTAGGCTCTCGTAATTCATCCGGTGTAGCAGAGGGATGCTGAGCCCAGGGTCATGGCCGGCGATGTTAAGTTATGGTGAACGTACAATGCCTGGCTGCTTGCTTAATGCTTTCAGTTTACGAACTCGGAGTCGTTGATGGTTCCCGTTCGCTCGAAGGTCATCAGGTGGGTCCCCTCGACTAGTATTTCTGGGCTGCCATCGGTGCTAACGCGAGCTGACGCTTCGTTGATTATCAAAACGCCGTCATCTACGGAAGTTACTTCTTGCAAGTGGCTAGGCTGAGTGTGGCATTGAGCAGCGCTTCTTGCATGGAGCGAGCGCGCACAGGTTTCGCACCGAGACCGCTCGCAGAACGTGTAGTGCGTGGTGTCTGTGCATCCAGTGACCGCAAAGGTGTCATGCTCGCATTCGGCCAGTGTGTCCTCGTCGAGAGGTAAGATGATGTGTTGGTGAGACACAGGGTAGACGGCGACTTTCTTGCTACTGAACTTAACTCTTGGAAAGGCAATTAGAATATGAATGCTATTATCGGACTGGAGGACCCTGATCTTGGAGGCTTCTATTAAGCTAACAATTGGGGTGTCTTGTTCTAGAATTGATTTCAAATCGGCATGGTCAAGAATTGTGGGGTTTACTATGTTTGATTTTGCCAAAGTAATAGTGTGAATTAAGTTTTGAATTTCTATTGATAGCATCCTTTTTCTTGCCAGCAGTGCTTCATATAAATGTGGACTGTCAACCAAGTCGCTCATACAGGCAATGATCACCTTATTGATGGTGTCAAATAACTCTACTAGTTGAGCCTCTGTAATCTTAATCTTTAGAAGGTCTGAGGCATCGGGGGTACCCGCCACTACCTTTAAGGCTGTTCCTAAGAAATCTAGACTCCCAGCGATCCTATGGTGTACTTTGAGGACGGACAACAAAGTTCTAAGATGGTCAGTTACGACCTCTAGTAGCTTACGCATATGGGAATGGGGAAATGACTCGGACAATTTTTCTGTTTCGTCTATCATAAAAGCGAACTCGGACAGGTTGCTTGAATGCCTCAAGAGGTCACGCTGTTCAAAAACCAGCACATCATCATCTACGACAGGGATGTAATTGGCATGCGAAAAGTCGGTGATCCGTGCATTCGCTATTGCCAGGGTTATGAACATCATGAGGGCAAACCTGGAATTTAGATACAGGGTGAGACTACATTGATCGGGCTTTTCTTAAACTACTACCAACTAACTGCAAGGGGGATGGCTACTTGAGGTTGTCCTTGTGGACCACCCTCCCCTTAATAAGAACAGACGTTTCCAGGTCTGCTTGCACCTTTTGTTCCGTGGGGTCAGTTTATTTCCTAACCTCTTGTTGTTCTTTACAAACACGTGTTCTCCTACCTCGAACACACGGCTTTGCCGGGATGGGTTGCATCTTCCGATGCTGTTTTGTTGTGGGTTTAGTAATCTTGCCTTGATTTCTAGGCAGCGCCCGTAAGCCCCTGAGTGAACAACCTCAATTGGTCTCTCACGAGTAACCGAATGCACGATTTTGTTATATTGCACTGTGTCCCTCAAGATTAGCTCTACTGTGTCGTTTGTCTTTTTGTCCAACATCTGGCTATTTCTGTCAAGGTGCTTCGGAACCGTTCAACTTGGCCATTGGACGAGCTGTAAAGCGGAGGCGCATTCACAATGTCGATGCCGTAGCTGTTCTTGAGCATTGAAGTAATTGTCTCTTAGCTGAACGCGGGCTCATTGTCGCAATAGATCGTTTTGATGTTGGGGAAAAAGTTGATAATTTGAAATAGGGGGCCTGTGATGTCCACTATAGTCCTGGACGTAACCGGTTGCACTACTGAAAACTTAAAGAATTTGTCAATGCACGTCAGGAACAGCTTCCTGTTGGTTGAAAATATATCAATGTGCACCATTTCGCCAGTATAAGTGGGTATGGGCGTTTCCCCGAGCTCTTGCTTCTTCGGGTGTCTATCGTACTTTGCTTGGGTGCATACCCTACAATTAGCTACCACTTCCTTTGTTAGGCTCCACATTTTTGGAAAATAGTAGTCTCGAAGGACTTGCTTAATATTTTCCTGCGCAGAAACCTTTGTCCGTAAAACTGATCAAGTGGCGAGTTTTGCTTCGGAACAACACTAGGTTTCGCTTGAATGGAAAACATGCTTCCTCCAGAATGATCTGGTTTCTAAAGCAATTTAAAGGTTTATCAGTGGTTTGACCGTGTAGGTCAGGGAGAGCTCGCTGTGCATAGTCGCAGCGTCTGACTGTGGTTCGTTTTGTAAGGCATTAAGATTTTGCATGGACAGGGCATCTACCACGAAATTTTCTTTGCCAGGTTTGTAGAAAACCTTGGCGTTATGTTGGTCTATATAGGATTTCCACCTTTTTATCTTAGCGTTCGTGTTCCTGTCGGCAAGAGCAAACGTGAGAGGCTGGTGGTCAGTGAATATATTGATTTCCCTGGAGCCGTACAGAAAGTTCTGTAATTTACCTAGGGCCCATACAATGGCTAGCAGTTCCCTTTCATTTGTGGCATAATTTTGCTCAGCCTGTTTCAGGGTATGGGATATCATGGTAATCGGCCTACCCTCTTGTGATAGGACTGCACCGATGCCACTTGCTGATGCATCTGTGTTGAGGTCAAAGGGCTTTTTGAAGTCGGGGTACTTGAGTATGACGTCCTCTGATGCCAGAATGTTGCGAAGCCTTTGAAATGCGCTGAGTTAAGTTTCACTTAACTCAACCAAAATAAAATAAGTACACACGAATTAGAAGTGAACACGTTATGAACTCAGTTATGGTTCCTTAGATTGTTAACAGTTACTTGGATAGCTGTGGTAATTCTAGAGCTAATAGATGCAATTGAAACACGGACCATCTGGACCTTATTAAGCTAAAACCAAGCGATCGCAAGATCGTTACATTGGTTGAACTCTAGATAACATACAGATCGTAGGGTCCTGCACCGACGACAGATTTTTCAAACGTCTGCCCTGTTAAAGTTGTTTGTTTGTCTTATTATAAGGACACTAGCTTCTTAAATGGGCAAATTGCGTCTAGCAATAATGAGATTGAGCAATAACAGGTCTGTCATGCCCTTAGATGTCCTGGGCCGCACGCGCGCTACAATGAATGTATCAACGTGTATTTCCACGACCGAGAGGTCCGGGTAAACCGCTGAACCACTTTCATGCTTGGGATTGTGAACGTTAACTGTTCACATGAACTTGGAATTCCTAGTAAGTGTGAGTAATGACTCACTTTGAACTCGCTTTGCTTATGTCCCTGTCCTTTGTGTACACCGTACGTCGGTACTACCGATTGATATTATTTTGTGAGGTCTCCGGCTGTGATCTCAGTGACGCCTTCTAGCGTGTTGCTGTTGTTTCGCAAAACTTGACCGAACTTGGTTATTTAGAGGAAGTAAAAGTCGTAACAAGGTTTCCGTAGGTAAACCTGCGGAATGATCATTTTTGTATAATGTTATCTATATCCGTATATTATAAAAACAACAATAAATATCATATTTTAATATATGAAGAAATTTAAAATTGCATTTTCAAAAGATCTTGCGAGTATACCAATTGGTATACAGGCGTTGCAAAATTGTACTGTTCATTTTATTATGAGCACACAATAAAGTAATCGCAACAACCTAAATATATAATGTTGTACCTGTATAACTCAGGATAATGCTTTACATATATTGATATTAACATAATTATGAAATATTACTAAGTATCATGTTTAAATACAATGTTATTATCAAATACGTAAAACTAAGACATTTCGCAACCTTATTAGGTATAAAAAAAATTTATTGAAGGAATTGATATATGCCAGTAAAATGGTGTATTTTTAATTTCTTTCAATCAAATTATTAATGACGTAATGAGATAAAACAAAAAAAATAACTATCACTATAAGCGGTGGATCACTCGGCTCATGGGTCGATAAAGAACGCTGCAAACTGTGCGGCATCGTGTGAGTTGCAGGACACATGAAAATCGACATTTTGAACGCATATCGCAGTCCATGGTGTTATTTACATTAACTAAGATTAGAATGTTGCTTGGACTACCTATGATTGAGGGTTGTAAGACTATGCTAAATAAGTTGTTTAAAATTTGTATAGATTTTAAGCATATGGTATATTATATTATATAAAATATATTTATATACAATATATTCATAACAATAATATTATATGAAAAAACAAAACTCAATTTATTTGTATTGAGATATATGAAGAATTATATATTCTTTTTTCAATTAAATTAAAACTCAGGTATGTGTAGCGTAAAATTTTTTTTTTTTTTTCATCTAGAATTGCCTCTTGTTACTGATGCGCTTAAAAGAGAACTTTTGTAATTATTATGGAACTTTATAAATGATTTTATTCATATTGAATTGCATTTTTTTTTTAATTCAAAATTTTAACATTGTTTTTTATACAACCTCAATTCATATGGGACTACCCCCTGAACATGGATTTTCTTAGTAGCGAAATCAGGTCAGCACTAAGTCACTTTATCTATATGGCAAGTGTGAGACGCAGTGTATGGAACATTGATATTCTAGTATGAGAAATTAACGATTAAAGTCCTTCTTAAATGAGGCCATTTAGGCACGAATAACGTTAATGATAACTAGATGGTGTTTCCAAAGAGTCGTGTTACTTGATAGTGCAGCACTAAGTGGGTGGTAAACTCCATCTAAAACTAAATATAACCATGAGACCGATAGTACACAAGTACCGTGAGGGAAAGTTGAAAAGAACTCTGAATATAGGGTTAACTAGTACGTGAAACTGCCCGATGAAGCTAAATATCCGTTATGGAAAATTCATGATTAGAATTGTAATATTTAACAAAATTATGGGGATGGAGTGTATTTTTTTTCAAATAAGGACATTGTAATCTATTAGTGTAAATATATTTATCAAAAAATTATTACTTATATTTTATTTAAATTTGAATGCTTGAGTTTTAACATAAAATAAATGTTGTAAATTTGATGAAGATAAATTGACAAAACGTTGTGCGACAGCATTCCTGTGTAGTACGAGAGGAACCGCAGGTACGGACCAATGGCACAATACCTTTACGAGCGAACAGTTGTATGACGCTACGTCGCTACGACGCTATGCCTGAATGCCTCTAAGGTTGTATCCATGCTGGACTGCAGTGATGAATATAATTTGCATTGTATTGCTTCTAAACCATTTATGCCGCGCTAGTTATATAAAAAAATGGACTTAACAAATTTTAACTATCAAATATTTAAGATCGTATTGAAAAATTTCATACAAAAAGAATTAATAAACAAAAGTCTTTATATAAATAAACTTATATGAATAAATTTGTTCATATGAAAAACTTATATGTGTCGAAGATTCATCAGGAAGCCCTTCTTCTTCTTCACTACTCTCGTTGTTGTCTGCGCAACGTTTTCTGACGCGTGAGCGAGGCATGCCTGTTATGCGTAATGATCGAAAACTGACTGACCCAATCTCTTTTCACAAAATCAGAATTATGCGTAGTTCTTTACTCTACATGCAAAACCAAAACATTTTGGAGACTTATTCTAGTCCGCATACACCAATACTAATGCACACTGCATTTTTCTGTATGCTTCTCGTTTTCGTGCAGACTACCCACGACCAGACTACGTTCAGCAGAAACTCTTATGGTTGTCTGCCGCGCATTAAAAGAATAGAAAAGGCGCCTGCATGGTGCGTGCCAAGCAGAAAGACGCAGTTGCTAGAAATGTTAAATTTAAATGATCTGCGACATATGCATAACATATTTCATATCAAATTAATACTTATGAAATTTGACATGACTGCGGAGTTTATTTGCCGTGCCGACGGTATATAGAATACAAGAAATAAAAAATCATATGAAAAAATGTGATGTGATGATAATGAAAAACTTGCATAAATCAAAATCTTCATATAAAAATCTTATACAACATTTTTTATATGAAAAACTTATTTGACTAAAATTTTTCATATAAAATTAATATATATGAAATTTCATATGGTTGTGGAGTATTATTTGCCTTCCCGGCGGCACATAGAATTCAAGAAACATAAAATATGTACAAATTTAATATGAAAAACGTATATGAAACAAAGTCTTCATATAAAACTCTTATATGGACCACATTTTTCATATGAAAAACTTATATGATAAAATTTTTCATATGAAATTATTATATATGAAATTTCATATGGTTGTGGAGTATTATTTGCCATGCCGGCGGCATATAGATTTCGAGAAATATAAAATCATTTGTACAAATTTAATATGAAAATCTTAAATAAAACAAAATTTTTCATATGAGAATCTTATATTAATAAATAAAATGGTATATGTACAATTTCGAGTGTTTGTCTTTCCGGCAGTCTAAAAAAAAAAAATGAATTCAAATATACTAGTGAAAAATCTAGAATTCAAGAAGAAATGGTCGGTTTGAAGGCTACGTGTCAAAAACCCTTATAGGTGGAGTGGTGTCGCGCAAGGCAAGTTATATGAAAAAAATTGTATATATGAAATTTCATATGACTGTGGAGTTTTTGTCTTGCCGGCAGTCTGGAAATAAAATTAATTCAAATATATTAATGGAAAATATAGAATTCAAGAAGAAATTAAGTTTTAAGTGTATTATATAATTAATACATTCAAATTAAATGTACTAGGAAAGGATTTCATATGAAAAAATCGGCTTGAAGGCTGCATGTCAAAAAACCCTTATATGTGGAGTGATATCACGCAAGGCAAGTCATATGAAAAAAATGTTAATATGGGAGTGGAGTGTTTGTCTTGCCGGCAGTCTGGAAATAAAATAAATTCAAATATAAATATATAGAGTTCAACATAAAACAAGTCGAAATGGCTACAGTCACTCGGTGACTGTAAGAGGCCATGGATATTCAGTTTATTTTACATACCATTAAAAATAAATATTAAAATGAAATTTGTTATATAATAAAATATTAATATAAATATTAAAATTACGAAAAAGCAAGAGTCGATAGCATAAGTCAAACAAGAGAGAGAGATATGTGAATTTTTGGCGCCAAAATTCGTTACATTCACACACACCAGCGTCAACTGCTTCTTCTTTAATTAAGACCTCCGTTAAAATTACACAGACCTGCCTTATGTTTTGTGTATTGCCTCACACGCATATACATATGTATGCATGTGTGAGCTTCGCGTGCATGTATTGTATGCATGCACGCATAAGTACAGCATGCAAAACTTCTTAAAAGGCAAAATGTATCACTTAATATATAAA
Source organism: Zaprionus kolodkinae (assembly GCA_018901885.1). Classification (NCBI taxonomy): domain Eukaryota; kingdom Metazoa; phylum Arthropoda; class Insecta; order Diptera; family Drosophilidae; genus Zaprionus; species Zaprionus kolodkinae. The sequence goes on along the minus strand of JAEIFM010000164.1, from coordinate 73,028 downwards.
TGATTAGATAAATATAAATAAATGGCAAATAATTAAATAATGCATATGCTTTATAAATATAAATGTAAACAAATATGAAATACAACACATAAAAAATTAAAATAGCGAAATTCTCTTTTCGCCGTGGGGAATCAAACCCTCGCCGTTTGCATAGGAGTTCGTCATCCTAACAACTAGACCACCGTCGCTGCGCTCCGCGCCTGTTAAAATTGCATTTTTAGACCATTTGCTCAAAATGTCATGTACAACAATAACACTACTACAAGATTGAATGACCACAAGAAAGCCGAGAGTTATTTATTTATATTTAATAAGATTATTTGTCGAAATTTGATAAATGAGATCAAATTTTTTTAATGATGAAAAAAAAAATAAATTATTAACTTCTAAATAGTGAAAAAAAGTAAAAATAAAATCAAACCACCTTCCCGAGGGTTCGAACCTCCATCACTTTTGCTTGATTGCCGGCTGCTCTACACATTTGACTATCGCTGCAACTATTTGCCAATTGGATAAATTACTATTTCCATCCCATACACAGACATAACCATTTTCGCATTAAAAAGATCGAAAACGCACGTGGCTGACAGCAGCTTGTAGGCAAGGCATCACAAATCAATAGAAAACGTTAACTCGCGTAACTTCTTTGTTTATTAGCCGATCGGGTTGCAATTTATAGAATAGGTTCACAACGTATTTATCTATATGTATGCCAACGCAGAAAGTTAACACTTTAATGTTTGCTTAATAATCGCATTTCAAATTAAATTTCTGATTTACGGGGGCGGTGGGTGTAGTACCCGAAATTTGAAAATGACGTTTACTGCCTAGGATATACAGGAAGCACAATGCTAAATGTGGAGTCTCTAGCTTTCTTATTAGCTGAGAATCAGATGCTCATACAGACGGACAGACGGACAGACGGACATATCTAGATCGACTCGGCTAGTGATCCTGAGCAAGAATATAATATATATACTTTATGGGGTCGCAGATGTCTCCTTCTGCCTATTACGCACATTCCGACAAACCTAATAGACCATGTGTTTTTTTAAAATCCATGGCCTAAAAAGAAATGATGTTTTTAGTGTATTATTGTTTAAATATACGAATGTATTGAGAAATATAAGAGGAATGAAAATGAAAAATGATCGCTTTGAAGTGTACTATCGTTTATATATACGAATGTATTGAGCAATATTAGAGGAATGAAAATGAAAAATTATCGCTTTGAGGGCTGCGTGTCAAAAAACACTTACATGAACAGCAGTGTATGCTGATCTGTATATGAGTACTCATATAAGTTAACAAACAATCAAGTTCATATTCCCTTAGCAACTAAGTAGCTTCGCATAAACAATGCTGACGCGCCATAATTGAGTTCAGCGCTCTGTGTTGAGACCGTTCGGCGCCGGAAATCCGACACTTCCCATTTGGAGTGTTGCGCTGCGCCGCAAGGAATCAGGTGGCGCGATGCATTGTCGCGTAGGGTAAACTAAGCAAAGAATATTGTCTGTACTTTTAGTTCTTATAAAGCTGCTCAATAAACCACAGCTCCAATCCGGCACATAGCCGTAAAATAACCCTTTTCTTATTACACTACATTGCTACGCCACAAGGCTAGCAATATAACTAAGAAGGCGAAGTCAAGCCCTCCAACGAAATCTTCCTAAATAAGTGTCAAGGCGAACCTCTACGCAGAAGGAAGACCTCCTGGACACCGGATAGGAGATTCAGATAACTGGCGCCCAACTTTACCAAGAACCACAGTCTAGTTGACAGGGTAGTTAAGCTACAAAACATGTAAGTTTGACAAGTCGTTTCTACGGCAAAAGCAAATTCATTGTTGGCCACGTAAAGGTTGTGAAAATCGGTTTGACCAATTTTTCGTAGCATACTTTCGACACATGCAACTTTTATTGCATACCCCTTTAGTAAAATAAACATTGCATACATTTTATTGCCCAGCTTATAAAATAAATATTGCATACTTTTTATTGCCTAACTTATAAAAGAAATATTGCATACCTTGACGAAATAAATGTTCGTTGCATACCCAACAAAAACTTATTATATTCCATACTTTTTCCTGCCATATTTAATAAGCCGATCGCTTGTGCTCGGCGAAAGTACATATTTGTGTTGTGTCAACCAACCAATGAGTTGGGCGGGTACTTACAGAGACATACAAGTTGAATACGAGAGTGAGGACAGTTGGGAGGAAGAACGAGCAAGCCCGATAGTAGATCAACCGTTAGCTAGTCCCCCCATAAACAGCATCACCCCACTCAGATCCAAGCACTTGTCGAAAATGCCGTCAGACAGGCATTAGCACAACAACAGTCTCAGTTTCAAACTCAGATAAACTCCCTAGCTGCGCGGGTACAAAGTTTGCAGGGCTGAAGCACTGCAAATCGTCACGTACGAAAACGAACTGTGAATCCTGAGGTTAGGTGTGACTTACAACTAGACATAATCAAGTCCGTGCCAGAGTTTTGTGGCACCAAAGATGAATATGTGGCCTGGAGGCAATCGGCCATATACGCTTACGACCTGTTCAAGCCCTATAACGGCAGCAGTGCTCACTTCCAGGCTGTAGCCATTCTACAAAACAAAGTTCGAGGTGCAGCTGGAGCCTTACTCGTATCTCACAATACTGTGTTGAATTTCGATGCCATTTGGCTAGGTAAGACTGCACGTACTCGGACAAGACATCCCTACGCCTACTGAGGCAGGGATTAGAGATGGTCAAGCAAGGTGACCTGCCATTGATGCAATACTACGACGAAGTCGAAAAAAAATTGACGCTCGTCACCAACAAAATTGTTATGACACACGAGCAAGAGGGCGCTGACTTACTCAACGCTGAAGTAAGAGCCGATGCCCTTCATGCCTTCACTTCGGGAGTCAGTAAGTCCCTTAAAGCTGTGGTTTTCCCGGCTCAACCTAAAGACTTGCCTTCTGCCCTGGCTTTGGCCAGAGAGGCGGAAGCAAGCATTGAAAGGAGCATGTTCGCGAATTCCTACGCCAAGGCTGTAGAGGAACGAGCACAAACGTCTGGAAACGGCAATAGCCGCTTCCAGGGTAGACAAGGGAAAGACAACAAGGCAGAACAGGGTCAAGACAGAAATCCACACTTTGTCAGGCGTCAAAAAGGTAATACCAGTGGGCAGAATAATAATGACAACCAGGCGCAAGCACCTCAACCTATGGAGTTCAACTCGTCCTCCAAGTTCAGGCAGCGCACCGAGTACAATAAGAACAACCCTAATGAGCCCAATACTTCTAAGAGGAGAAATTCCTCGGACCGTTCGACAGGTCCAAGACGCCAACGCATCAATAATGTTGTCCAAGAAAACCCCAAGACTAAAGACCCTAACGCAAAAGACCCCAAGCAGGAGTATGAGGAGGCAGCAAAGGCTGCAGTCGAAGATATCGACAGTGACAATCAGTACGCTCCAAGCGATGAGCGTTAGCTTAATACATGGCTCCACCGAAATCAAGCAAACGTGCTTTATGAAGGTTTTCAAGCACACCTCCCCATTTTTCCTATTGAATTCGCTCAACTCGTTCGACGCTTTTATAGGCTTAGACCTGTTAACACAGGCTGGAGTCAAGTTGAACCTAGCTGAGGACTCTCTGGATTATCAGGGCGTTTGCGAAAAGCTTCATTATTTCAGCCGCCCTAGTGTAAACTTCACTGACGTCAATGACATTGTGGTGCCTGCCTCCATTAAAAAGGAGTTCAAGGACACAATCTTGAGAAGGAAAAAGGCCTTCTCTGCTTCACACGAAGCTCTCCCCTTCAACACCGCGGTCACTGCCACAATTCGTACAGTAGACAACGAACCGGCGTACTCGAGAGCCTACTCAAACCCCATGGGTGTTTCTGACTTCGTAAACAACGAAGTCAAACAACTGCTAAAGGATGGCATTATCAGGCAATCAAGGTCACCCTACAACAGCCCGACGTGGGTTGTGGACAAAAAGGGCACCGACGCCCTCGGTAACCCGAAAAAGAGGTTGGTCATAGATTTCAGAAAGCTCAATGAGCGGACCATCCCAGACCGGTACCCCATGGCTAGCATTCCCATGATTCTAGCGAATCTGGGCAAGGCGAATCTTCACTACCCTTGATCTTATCACCAAATATAACTTGCGGAGCATGACCGTGAGAAGACGTCGTCCTCGGTAAATGGCGGCAAATACGAATTTTCCCTTCTGCCGTTCGTCTTAAATGCAAGCGGAATTTTTCAAAGAGCCTTAGAAAAATGTATTAAGAGAACAAATTGGGAAGATATGTTATGTCTATGTAGATGACGTAATAATTTTCTCAGAAAACGAATTCGACCACGTCCGCCACATCGATACTGCGTTGAAATGCCTAATCGATGCCAGGAAAAGACTAGTTCTTTAAAGAAAGTGTAGAAAACCTCGGCTTTAGAGTAAGCAAGGACGGAACTAAATCGGGAAAAGGTGAAGGCTATTCAAGAATACCCTGAACCAGATAGCGTCACAAAGTTAGATCTTTCTTTGGCTTAGCCAGCTATTATCAAATACTTTGCCGCCATAGCCCGTCCGATTACAGATATCCTGAAAAGGAAAAAAGGTTCGGTGAGTAGACACATGTCCAAAAAGATTCGTCTTAAGTTTAATAAGACTCAACGGTACGCATTTCAAAAGCTGCGTAACATTCTAGCATCCGAGGATGTTATACTCAAATACCCCGATTTCAAGAATCCCTTAGACCTTACCACAGATGCGTCGGCAAGTGACATCGGTGCAGTCCTATCACAAGAGGGTAGGCCGATAACCATGATATCCCGTACCCTAAAACAGGCTGAGCAAAATTATGCCGCAAATGAAAGGGAACTGCTAGCCATTGTATGGGCCCTAGCTAAATTACAGAACTTTCTGTACGGCTCCAGGGAAATCAATATATTCACTGACCACCAGCCTCTACCGTTCGCTGTTGCCGACAAGAAACACGAACGCTAAGATAAAAAGGTGGAAATCCTATATAGACCAACATAACGCCAAGGTTTTCTACAAACCTGGCAAAGGAAATTTCGTGGTAGATGCCCTGTCCAGGCAAAATCTTAATGCCTTACAAAACGAATCACAGTCAGACGCTGCGACTATGCACAGCGAGCTCTCCCTGACCTACATGGTCAAACCACTGATAAACCTTTAAATTGCTTTAGAAACCAGATCATCCTGGAAGCAGCACGGTTTCCGCTCAAGCGAAACCTAGTCCTGCTCCGAAGCAAAACTCGCCACTTGGTCAGTTTCACTGACAAGAGTCATTTATTGTAAACCCCAAAAGAAGTCGTTAACCCTGACGTTGGAAACGCGATTCATTGCGATTTGCCTACTCTAGCAAGTTTTCAACACGACCTCATTACGCATTTCCCGTCTACCCAATTCCGTTACTGCAAGAATATCGTGTCAGATATATCCGATAGGAACGACCAGTTAGAAATCATCACTGCAGAACACAATCGTGGGCACCGAGCTGCGCAGGAAAATTTTAAACAAGTTCTTCGTGACTATTATTTTCCAAAAATGGCAGTTTAGCAAAGGAAGTGGTAGCTAATTGCAGGGTCTGCACCCAAGCAAAATTTGACAGGCACCCGAAGAAGCAAGAGCTCGGGAAAACACCTATCCCCAGTTATACTGGTGAAATGGTGCAAATTGACATTTTCTCAACCGACAGGAAGCTATTCCTGACTTGCATTGACAAATTTTCAAAATTTGCAATAGTGGCACCCATGATGTCCAGAACAATAGTGGACATCACAGCACCCCTGCTGCAGATTATTAACCTTCTTCCCAATATCAAAATATCAAATATCAAAACGGTATATTGCGACAACGAAACTTTTCAACTCAGAAACTGTCAGCACAATGCACAAGAACAGCTTCGACATTGACATAGTGAATGCGCCCCCACTCCAATGGATAAGTTGAACGGTTCCACAGCACACTGGCAGAAATTGCCAGATGTCTGAAGTTGGACAAAAAGACAAATGACACAGTAGAACTAATCCTGAGGGCAACGATAGAATATAACAAAACCATACACTCGGTCACTCGTGCGAGGCCAATTGAGGTTATACACTCAGGGACCTAAGAGCGTTGCCTAAACCTCAAGGCCAGATTGGTTAAAGCCCAGCAGGACGACATCGAAAGATGTAACCCGACCAGACAAAACCGGGTGTTTGAGGTAGGAGAACAGGTCTTTGTAAAAAACAACAAGAGGTTAGCAAACAAGCTGACCCCATTATGCACGGAACAGAAGGTGCAAACAGACCTAGGAACGTCTGTTCTCATTAAGGGGAGGGTGGTCCATAAGGACAACCTTAAGTAGGTGTTCAAGCACAACCACATAATTAAGTTTGTAGTTAAGAGAACACAAGAAGTGTCGTAAATTTAAGTCTCTCTTTATTTTGAGTCGATCGGCAATTACCGACGGCAAATTTGAGAGTGCGTAGCCGAGTTGTGGTCACCGCTCTAGCAAGTTGGAATTTCGCTCTAGTGAAGAAAAGCAGCAATAAGTGTGCCATCAGCAGCAATAAATTGTTTAAATATCAAAACCACCGCGTCTCAATTTTCTTGTTAAATTCGTTTCTCTTAAAACGCTTAGAGATTTTTCATTGGCGCCCGAGCAGGGACTTCGGTGTTTTTGATAAATTTGATTAATAATTTGCTAATATTATTGTGTGCTGGTTGGCTATTGCTTGCGCGTTCGTGTGTGGGTTAAAATCAAGTTAAAGAGTTTAACAACAAAGTGTGACCCCTGCCAAGCCGTTTTCTGTTGTCGCCGCTGGACCTAATGGAAAATAGTCGTCGTTCCATGTCTATCGATTCCCTAGACAGTCTCCAGGTATTAGTGTCAAAAATTGAGCTTACAGCTTATTGTATTGCTGCTTGTTCGAAATAAAATTTAAAAATTAGTGAACAGCTCAAATCCTGGCACTAACTGTAATAACCTTTGCATGCAAAATATATAAGTTGATGTATGTATGTATGTTAACATTTTATTGCCATATGTAGTATTATTTCGCGCCTACCTCAAAAAATAACCACTAAATATTATACAGAACAAAACAATTCTGAGTTATACACATATGAACATACCATACACACATATATTAGTTATAATACATACTAGCAAGTAATATTCGATTGCATGATCTTGACATAAGCATACAAATAAACAAACAAAAAGGCAATATTTATTTACATTTTCTATTTAAATATAAAACTTCTGGTGGTCAAATTGTCATTAATTGTGTGTGTCATTGTGCCAACGCAAATTATCGCGTTCTTTTCGCAATTTCGCTTTTGGTACATATGCATATATATATATTTACATATAACCGCAAATTTTATAACATCCGTTAATACATAAAGTTATAAGCTTATACATATTTGCGTTTGCAGATACACACCTACATACATATTTCCTTTCGTCGTTGCGTCCGGTGCACTCGGACCGTTTCTTCGCGTGCGCTTTCAACCTTTCGCTTTTTCTTTCGCTTGCACTCGGCGCCGCTAGCATTTGGCGACGCTTGCATTTTGTCACCCCGCACCCCATTAATTCTATTGCTGTCTACAAACGTAGCGACAGCGAACCTTTTGATTTTATACTCTTTTCGCTTGTTTCGTTGGTTTGATATACATACCACTTAGAGTGCGTGTGTATATCAGAGAACTGCAACACGCATGCATACACAACACTCAAAAATGAATGAGATTCTTGCCACTCGATCTTCACTTTGCACAGGCCGCACATAGCACACGCCTCAAGCCACGTAAGCCTCTAAAAGCAAGAGCCTCAAATAGCGGGAGACTCTAAAAGCAAGAGACGCAAAAGGCAGGAGCCGCAAAAGGCATGTACGTTTTGGCAAAAAACACTAGTAGCGCAGGTACGTTTTGGCAAAAAACACTAGTAGTGCAGGAACATTTTGGCAAAAAAGACAAGAGATGCTTGCCCAAAGGCTCGGTAGGCTCGGTAGTTAGAGACAGCAGCATAAGGGTCGGGGCATACAAATTTGTTCGAGAACGTTCGGTTTTCCCTACGGTGTCTGCTATCTATTCTTCGTTGTCGTCGTTAGGAAACGACAAAGACATTGCTAATGCAATGATAATTCACATGGTCATGGCAAAGGTAGACCATGTTACCAAATCTCGGTTTGAAGAGCAGCTTGACTATGATAGGCTGCCATCTTGGGAAGATTTTGCTAGACAGTTGAATAAAAGATATCAGTATCTGTCAGCAGAAGAGTCAACTCGGGACAAAACAAAGCCGCGAGTTGACGCTAAGAAGCCCCATCAGTTTAAATCGTCCTTTGCTTGTGCTGATGGAGAGCGTTCATCATCGTCTATGTGCGTCTTCTGCAAGTCAGAAACGCACAACCTTGATACGTGTCCATCGTTTGCTGCAATATCAGTTATGCAACGTTTTGAATTCGTCAAAACACAAAAGTTGTGCCTTAATTGTTTGATTGTGGGTCATATGGTGTCAAAATGTAAGGCATCAAAGTGTCGAATTTGTTCGAAGCCTCACCATGCGTTACTTCACAGGTATACTACTCCTACTCAAGGTGAGGTATCCAGTCTTCCAGCGACTATGTTAGATTCGTATTCAGGGCATGTATCAAACAATCAACAAATTGTTCTCGCCACAGCTGTCGTTAATGTTAAAGACAGATTTGGTCAGTTGCATCCTGCACGGGCCTTACTTGATAGTGGCTCCCAAATCAATTTGATGTCGGAGAGCATGGCCCAGATGTTACGGCTCAAGCGGGAACCAACATCTTTAGCTATCTCAATGGTTGGTGGTGCAACAATAGATAGCAAAAATAAGATATGTGCTTCTATTCAGTCGCGCATAAATTCCCACAATTTTTCGGCTGACTGTTGGGTGTTGAAATCCATTTCATCAACAAGGACAGTCCATGAGTATTTCAAATTGGAAAACACCCAAAACTATAAAGCTGGCAGATCCAGAATTTTATAGGCCAGCTAAGGTGGACATTCTTTTGGGAGCAGAATTATTTTATAAATTGTTGTGCGTTGGGCAAATAAAACTGGGTTCTGAACTTCCAACAATGCAAAAAACGCTGCTAGGATGGATGTTTAGTAGCCCAAACTAATTGTTCTCTCGACTCGTTAGTTAACCGTTTCTGGGAATTGGACCAATGTCCGTTCGAGTCGAAGGCTGGTCGCCAAACAGCTGAACAACAAGCTTGTGAACTGTTCTTCAAGAAAACTGTAAAGTTATCTTCTGGTCGTTTCCAAGTGGATCTCCCTTTCAAGACCGATCCTAAAGTTCTTGGCTTGTCCTTTCAAACTGCTGAAAGGCGTTTTTTGCAGCTGGAGCGTAAATTATCGAAGGATGCAGTTCTAAAAAGCATGTACCATGACTTCATGAAAGAATATTTGGATTTGGGACATACGTCCATTCTGAAGTCAACTCCTCTAGGACAGCATTATTATATTCCTCATCAATGCGTTCTTAGGCCTGAAAGTTCCTCCACCAAGCTTCGTGTAGTTTTCGACGCTTTTAGTAAGACGTCAGACGTCAGAGAAACAGCTGTCTCTAAACGAAACACTGATGGTGGGGCCGACAATTCAGAGGGAGCTATATTCAACCCTGATTAACTTCCGGTTGAATAAGTATGCCGTAACTGCTGACATTTCAAAAATGTGCAGGCAGATCAATATTTCTGAAAAAGACATAAATTTCCAACTAATTTTGTGGAGAGAAAATACTTCACAAAATATTCAAGCATACCGACTTAATACAGTCACATATGGTACAGCTTCTGCACCCTTTCTGGCGATACGCTGCTTATTTGAGCTGGCCAACGTGCACGCACAATCACATCCTATTGGATCAGATGTGATTAAAACGTGTTTCTATGTTGACGATATGTTGGCAGGTGCAGATAGTGTTAAAGAACTTAACGCTATTTGCAATCAAGTTCAGACCATATTGGTATCAGGAGGTTTTCCACTTTCCAAGTGGGCAACCAACTGTAGTGTTCTGTCGTTTAAGACAAAAGCTGGTGACGAAGTGACTCTGAAGATTGATGAGCAGAGTTCCGTCAAAACTCTTGGGATGCGCTGGGCACCTCAAGAGGATATATTTAAATATTATCTCGACGTGGACAGCTTTGTTTCGGATAGGCCAACGAAACGCAACATATTGTCTGCAGCGTCTCGTTTATTTGACCCTCTTAGGCTGCTATGTCCAATTGTTACCAATGCCAAAATGTTGTTGCAGGAATTGTGGAGACTTAAAATAGATTGGGATGAAGCCATCCCAATGAGCCTTCACACGACATGGAATAGGTTCACCATGACGTTGCGCGATTTACACAAAATTCGCATTCCTCGATACGTATGTCTTAATACGTATCAAAAGATTCAAATACATGGCTTTGCTGATGCATCCAGTCATGCGTACGGTTGTTGCATCTACGTGCGAACGTGCAGCAACCGAGACGTTGCCACTACATTGCTCACTGCAAAGTCTAGGGTAGATCCACTAAACGTGAAGACAATACCCCGATTAGATTTATGCGCAGTGCACTTGCTGGCCAAGCTCTGGCACCAAATTGCGACAACCTTATCAAAATTTAGTATAGAAAGTCTGAATTTCTGGTCGGATTCACAGATTGTGCTGTATTGGTTACAACGCGATTCTGGCACGTTGGGCACATTTGTGGCAAATAGAATTGCAGAAATTCAGGAGTGGTCGAAAGGTATTTTGTGGCGTCACGTTCCAACAGATGCATATCCGGCGGATTTAGTATCGAGAGGAACCGACATAGACGAGATTGTTAGCTCGTTATGGTTCGATGGGCCAAGTTTCTTAAAACTGGAGGAAGACCAATGGCCTCAGCTTCACCTGGTTGAAATAGCGTCGGAAATCAAATCTTCCGAAGACAAAACGAGAAATAGAATGATACCAGATTTCGAATTTGATACTCACATTAGCTAATATTAACAAGTTGGTAAGGCAATGTGTCGGGCGCCCGACAGTAAGATACCCTTCTCCCAATTCTTTTAATCCGTTACAAGCGTGTAACTATACTCATAATTTCAAACAAAAATTCTGCACAAATTCTTCTACTACATATAGCTTACTCGCTCGCACTCACACAGCGATGCGCGTAAAGAGTAAAGCGAAACGACGCAACGTCGACGTCGGCGTCAACTGCTCAAAGCAGAGCGTCGGCTGCTGCCCGTACCGAACATTTGTACTGAAAACGTTGACTTAAATAACTTCTGTGTTATTGGTCCGATCGAATTGTCATTTGGAGGATATGTTCATATTGCATTCAGCTTTATACATACCGAAGCGGAACGTTATGCGTATAATACTTTGCTTTATAATCGCAAATAACCGATTTGCGGGGGCGGTGGGCGTGTCATCGAACATTTGATATAAACTTGATCTGCCTATGGTTTATAGGAACCTTCATACCAAATTTGGTATCTCTAGCTTTTTTAATAGCTGAGATCTGTTGTCTCATACAGACGGACAGACGAGCAATATTAATCACATAATTTATACATATATCGGTTTGACAGTCGTATTATTTATTAATACGCTTGGCTTCGAAATATGAAAGTAATGAAAAGACAATTATTACACATTTGGAAGAAGCTAAGGTATATTCATACAATTGTAAGGATGTTTTCTCAGGCTGGGGTACATATCTCAGTCTAGCCAGGGTCTTTACAGAAAATTTATAAATACTAGGACTTTCTATGACTTTAGTAAGAGAGGTTATTAGCAGGTCATACCTTAATGGGTCGTTTACAGGGTATAGGCGGTGGGCATGACCCACATCATAAACGTGTGCTCGTTTGCTAACCACGTGGTAGTGGTCTCCGCCACCACGCGGTCCTTCCGAGGCTTACGGGCACGTGCCGCGTGTCACGCGTGCCGGGCTGGCGGCCTATCGCGAGGAACGCACGTGGTCGCGAGTGCTTTTCGCCTGCACTCCCTAAGTCGCTCGTTGGTGTATTCCACCATCCGCAACTAGGTAAAGTGCACGCCCTTCGCACCTCGCTTGCCAACTATCGCTCGCTCACGGCGCCTTTCACGGTCGATCGGTGGTCGTACAGAACGCCCGTGACCGCAGGTGTTCTTGCCTGTACCCCCACGAGCCGCTCAGTGGTGTATTGCACCACGCCGCAAACTCGTTAGGGTACAAGTTTCACACCCACTTGCCAACTAACGTTTCACGCACGACACTCACGATCGGCCGTTGGTCGTGCAGAACGCCCGTGAAGCACACGCTCACGCACCCACTCGCCAACCGACGTTCACTCACGACACGACCTATGCGTGTGTACGCGCAGACTCGCTTACTAGCCAGCGGAGCACCGGCATACCAGAAAGCGCGACTCTGCTAATAATCACTCGCAACGGCACACACACGGAGACGACACTTTTGCCTACCCTAGAGGGGAAGAATGTAACACCGGGTATATTGTTTTAAATAATCACTGCAGGGGAATTTCATTAAATATTTAACATGGTTTTTTATTCACTGGGTTTTCTTCGATCTCTAAGCACTAGTCCTTATTTTAATTAGTCCCTGCCTACTTCCTACTTCGCACCATTTACGCTAGCTTTAAAAACTGCGCTCTCATTGTTTTTATACCCTTCGACCATTGAAAATGGTCAAAAAAGGGTATACTAACTTTGTGCAAAATGAATGTAAAAGGCATAAGGAGGCGTGGCAGACCCCATGAAGTATATATATTCTTGCTCATGATCACTAGCCGAGTCGATTGAGACATGTCCGTCTGTCTGTCCGTCTGTCCGTCTGTCCGTCCGTCCGTCTGTCCATCTGTTTGTTTGAGACAACAGATCTCAGCTATTAAAAAAGCTAGAGATACCAAATTTGGTATGAAGATTCCTATATATCCGGGGCAGGTGAAGTTTATGTCAAATGTTTGATGTTGTAACGTATTTTAAAAATTGGGAGAAGGGTATGTTACTGTCGGGCACCCGACTGTAGCATTACCTTCTTGTTATTTTTACTTCAGCTCACCTTGACTCTCCTGCGACAGGATTCATGTTGTTGTTTTCGTCCTTTGGGGTCCTTGGGCTGGCACTTGACAGGACTTGGCACTTTTATTTACTTTTGTTTCACTTTGTTTTATTTAAAGGGAGCACTTTGCTGCCTACTTTGCTGGCTGCTCGGGAACAACTGCCTGTGGCCTAATTTCGCGACTTCCCTTTTCGCTGCTGCGAACATGTCGCCGCTGCTGCGTACATATCGCCGCTGCTCGCCTGTCGCCGCTGCTTGCCTGTCGCCGCTGCCTTTGGCCGATCTTGCCTGGCTGCTGCGGCTCTGCTAGCAGCGTCGCTGCTGGTCCGGCGTCGCTGCCCAAAAATCGGTCGCGAAGCCGTTGGCTTGTGCTGCTCTGTACGCGAGCTCTGGGTACCGAGGCACCGTTACTAGTGCAAGTGTTCCAGCCGTCGAACACTTGCACTAGTAACGGTCCCTGGGTACCCAGAGCTCGCGCACATACAAAGTAACGGTGCCTGCCTAAATGCGCGAGCTCTGGGTACCGAGGCACTGTTACTAGGCATGAGTGCCGAGTGACTGGGGGTTTCTTATGTTTTCTTGCCCTGTTTCGCATGTTCTGTCTACGCCCTTGCCTTTGCCTATGCCTATTATTCTGTATTCAAATAACTACAGGGTATGCCGGGCTTAAAGATATCTTGTCTTTTATTAATAATACGTTAACTTAAATTATAAATGTGGCGTCGCTTCATGCGGCGTCCCTCGCTGTCGTTCTCGCTGATGAGGCTAAAGCGCCCTATCTCCTTCGGATAAGCGATGGGCGGTTGGCCCGTAGGGGTGCCGGCCAAGCAATGGTCGGTGAAACGGTGGATGGTCACGAAATCCTCCACGTTGGGTACCCATTCATCCGTTTCCTCGGGTTCGGTGATGATAATGGCGGCAGGTGCCGCTTCTTGCGGGACTAGGGGTGGCATGTCGCCGAAACCCCACTCGTCGTCGACCAGGTCGATGACCCCGTCCCCCGCTGATCGCTGGACCAGCCTGTGCCACTCGCGATCCGACTCGGGGCTATAAATTTACAAAGAAGTTTACTTAGATATGCTTGTGGTTTTTGTTTACTATCTCCTATCGGGCCCTAATGGTGCGAAACGTGAAACTCTACTGGTAACTTATAACTACATGTATGTCAAGGTCAAAATGGTTACACTTAGAATTTTAGTGGTAGCCTACCCCACCCGGTACCTGTTAACCTTCGTTGGTCGATTCCTCTCCATGGAAAGCCTTTAGATCGGCCAATCCAGCACGGCGTCTCTTCTTCGTTCCGACGTCTTGGAGGCGTAGAATCGCGGGTGAGATGTAACTCACAACCCGGTAAGGTCCATCGTAGCGGGGTGCCAACTTGGCGGCAAATCCATTGGCTGCCTTCGACAAATGATGTTGTCTCAATACTACGAAGTCGCCGATGGCCGGCTTCCACTCTCGGCGGCGTAAGTTGTAGTGTTTCCCTTGTTCTGCGCTTGCTTGCTGCGCATTCCTTCTCCTCGGGCATCCGTGATTCCGCCCGTATGACAGAGGCTCGCGCCCTTGTACGAGGTACGCCGGGCTAAATCCGGTGGTGTCCGACGCGCTGGTGTTGATCGCCAAGCTGATCTCGGGGAGGCGTTCATCCCACGTTCGCTGCTGGTGCTGCCATTGTCTTCACGGTCTTGTTTACTCTCTCCGTGGGGTTCTGCTGCGGGGTGTACGGCGCGGTGTGCTGCAGAGTCATGCCCAGCTGTTTGCAAAACGTGGCGAAAGCTCGACTTGTGAACTGCGTTCCATTGTCGCAAACTAGCATCTTGGGCACTCCAAACCTGGCCAGAATTCGTTCTCGGAACGAGCGCATCAGGTGTGCTGCCGTTGCTTTGCGCAAGGGCACCAGCTTCACCCACTTCGTAAAGGCGTCGAAAAATACCAGTAACATGGTATTCCCGTGAGTAGAGCGCGGGAGAGGTCCCACGAAGTCCGCACGGAGTACGTCAAAAGGTGCATGTACTTGCCGGGTGTGCATCTGTCCCGGAGGTTTCAGTTGACTAATCTTAAATTTCTGGCAGGTCTCGCACTTCCGTACGTAACGTGCTACGTCCCGGAAGAGGCCTGGCCAAAAATATCGCTGGCGAATCCTATTTAGGGTCTTCCGTACCCCATGACATCCGGCTGTGGGCTGGTCGTGGCATTCATGCAACACCCGTTGGCGTTGTGGTTTCGTCACGCACAACTTCCAAGGTGTGTAATCTTCGTCGTCCGGGCGAAATCCTCCTCGTCGATAAAGCTGGTCGTTCTCCCTCAGGTATTCTGGATACTTCTCGGGTTCCCTCTTGGTTAACTCCAGCATCCGGGTTGTTCACGCACAGGGTGGGCTCTCCTGAGTGACCTGCTGTAGAGTCTCCAAGGGCTGTCTGGACAAAGCGTCGGCTACGATGTTTTGGTCCCCGCGGCGGTAATGCACGTTGAAGCGGAACTGTTGGAGCTCTAACGCCCAGCGCGCAATCCTTCCAGTAGAGTTCTCGATACTGTTTCACCATTTTAACGCCAGGTGGTCCGTGACTACGTCGAGCTCGTAGCCTTCCAAGTAAAATCGCAGCTTCCTTATCGCCCACACAATGGCCATGCACTCCTTCTCCGTAGTCGAATAACGGCTTTCGGCTACTGAGAGGCGTCGGCTTGCGTATGCGATAACGCGTTCTGTTCCCTGGATCTGTTGCGTGAGCACTGCTCCTAGTCCGATGTCGCTCGCATCTGTCTGGAGTGTGAAGCGCTCAGCGAAGTCCGGGCAGGCTAAAACTGGTGCTTGCGTGAGACTCGTCTTTAAAGCCTCGAACGCTAGCTGTTGTTCCTCGCTCCAAACCCATCGCTGGCCCTTCTTTAACAACGACGACATGGGTTGTACCAGGGTGGCGAAGTTCGGCACGAATCTCCGGTACCAGGAAGCGATGCCTAAGCATCTCCGTAACTCCCTGACAGTCGTTGGCGGCTGAAGTTCTTTTATCGTGGCGATCTTGCTGGGATCGGTGTGGATTCCACCTTCGCTGACCTGGTGCCCCAGGTAGGTGATGCTCTTTTGGAAGAAGCTGCACTTGGCCTTATTCAGGCGCAAGTTCGCGTTCCGAAGCCTCCGGAACACCTCTCGTAGGTTATCCAGATGCTCCTGGAGGGTGCGTCCTACTACGACGATATCGTCGAGGTACGCAAACGCGTGCACTCCATGTCTGGTCCGATGACTCCATCCAAAGCCCTCTGAAATGTAGCCGGGGCCGAATGTAGTCCGAACGGCATCACCTTCCAGTGAAAAAGGCCTCTGCCAGGCACTGTGAACGCGGTGTACTCCTTGCTGTCCCGGGCCATAGGTATTTGCCAATACCCGCTCTTCAAGTCCAGCGAAGATATGTACTTCGCGTCCTTGAGTTTCTCCAGGATGTGGTTGATCCGTGGCAACGGGTAGGCGTCCGGGATGGATTTCGCGTTGAGCTGGCGATAGTCCACGCACATCCGCATCTTTCCGGTCTTCTTCCGCACAAGTATAATCGGTGCACTGTATGGGCTCCTCGATGGCTCGATCCTATCATCTCGCAGAAGCTCATCAACTTGCTCGTTGATGATCTTCTGCATGGCCGGATTCTTCGGGTAGTACCTCTGCTTGATAGGGTACGCATCCCGCATAGTGATGGTGTGCTCCGCAATGGGCGACACCCCCATCAATCCGTCGAACTTGGCACTGAACTGTAGAAAGGCCTCCACCTGTTCTTCGTCCGTAGCTACCCCTGTTCCAGGTGCCTCGAGGCCCCGCAAGGCGGCGTGGCTGGTCTTGGGCCGTCCCCCACGGCGTCTTCGCTTGGTCAGGCCACCCGCGATGGCCTGATACTCTGTGTATCGTTGATGTATTTCTGCTCGTGCTCCTGTTGGTTCCTCTGTGCTTCGCCGGTGCTCGGTGCCTTGCTGCGCCTTCGCCGGTGTCCTAGATTGTTCCTCGCTGTCTCGTTGTTCTTCCTCTTGTATCCGGTTCTGTCTCTTGGTGTCTCGTTGTCCTTCCTCTTGTATCCTGCTCTGTCTCTCGGTGTCTCGTTGTCCTTCCTCTTGTATCCTGCTCTGTCTCTCGGTGTCTCGTTCTCCTTCCTCTTGTAACCTGCTCTGTCTCTCGGTGTCTCGTGGGCCTTCTCTCGTGTCCTCTCGTGCTCTGGGCTGCCTAAACGGATTCCTCTGCCGTGCGACGAGACAAATCGGTGGTAAGCCCGTGACCTTGTCGTTGTCTTGGGCCACCGCGTCCTCCGTCGCTCCGTGGGATGTCCCGAGCGTCGGTGCTGCCTCTTCAAGTGTGCTTTGCACACTTTGCTCGGCCGCACTTGAGAGTCGCTTCGACGCCGCACAGGAAGTCCATTCCCAGGATCACGTCATCCAGAATGACGGGCAGTACCAGCATTGGTACTGTCGTCTCTCTCTCGCCCAGCTGGATCCTCACCCGCAAGGCTCGAGTCACGGCTCGTGATGATCCATCCGCCAGCTTGATCCGGATAAGTGCTGCTCGCTCGTTCTCTGGTGTGCTCAGCCTGGCCGCCATACGCTCGCTGATGAAGCTGCGTGTGGCTCCCGTATCGATCGTGGCGTCCGTTGTTATACCCTCGATCCGAACATTCGCGATGACACGTCCACTACCGCACCTCAGAGGTGCTACTCCTGGGAACTGCGGTGCGGCGTCTCCATGTTGTTCCCCATCGGCTGAAGACGCGCAGCATTTCCCGACGTGGGTCGTCGACAACAGTCCACCGTGCGTACACCGTGTCGACCGCAGTCCCAACAGAACCACACCCGGCTATTTCGGCAGTCCGCCTGTAGATGCCCGGGTTGAGCGCAATTATGGCACACGCGCTGCAGGTCGCCCTTTGTAGTCCCTGTGGGTGTTGTGTAAGGAGTGGGTGTCGCTGCTGTGGGTACCAGTGTTGTTGGCGGTGCGCTGGTCGTCACTGGCGGGTTCGGTGGCTTCGGATTCTCTCTCCGTCGATCAAATTGGCTCGTCGTTTGGTGTTGCATTTCCTTCGTGGCCTCGTACGTGGTCACAAGTTTGCTCAAATGAGCCAGCGTTCGGAACTCGTGTCGGTGGGTAAACAGTTGATACTCCGGCATCATGTTGTCGTAAATCCTGTCCAGCTCCTGCTCCGGGGTGTACTTCGCGCGTCGCATCATCAGCCTTAGTGCCAGGGCGTAGTCCCGAAATCGTTCTCCTCGGCGTTGGGCTCGGCTCCTGACCTCGTCCTCCAGTCGTTGAAAATAGCGCGGGGAAAGGAAGAACTCCATAAACTCCTGCTTGAACTCCTCCCAGGTGACTTGGTAAAGGGTGTTGACCCTGAACCAGTCCTCTGCCTGGCCCGTCAGCACGTTCGCTACCGCCTGTGGTAACTGTTGTGGGTCGATGCTGTACAGTGCCGCCTTCTCCTCCAGCTGCTCGATGAAGCCCCACGGATCTGTAGCGTCGCCGTTGAAAGCTACGCCCCATTTCCGTACTCGATCGGCCAGCTCGTATGGGGCTATCCATCGGTGACCCGGTTCGCTGGTCCTACTTCCGGCTGGAAGTGCCGCAATGGACGCTGGAACGGGTGGGATGTACCGGACAGTAGTGCTCCTTGAAGGACTCGCTGCCCGTCTAGCTTCCAGGCTTGGTATGGGGATGAAGATCTGTGCGTCGTCTTCCATCGGCGCCGGTGAGGTGTCGCGTGAGCATGCTCCAGGCGATTTCAGCTCTGGCGTAACTGCATTGCCTAAGCTAGCCTCTAGCTCCATAAGTCGTTGCAGCTGTTCCTTCGATAGGTCCTCCTGATTGGAGAAGGCTACCAGACGGCTCCGCATCTCCTCCACTGTACCACTCGTGTCCAGTCCGAACTCTTTGAGGATGAGTTGCAGCTCGCTCTTCCTACGGAACGCGATCCAGCGTGTTCCCATGTTGGACGAGTTTGTTGTATCTGTTTCACTTGATTTAAAAAAAAAAAAATTGCTAGCGAGGTAGGTGTGCCGTGCGTCACTTAGTCTTGTTTTCACTTAGTCTTGTTCTCGAAATAGTCTGGTTCACGATCTTGGTTCACTGCTGGGTATCTCGCGGTATTGTCAGGAAACGATATTTTGTTTTTTTTTTAACGAAAATTATTTGTCACCGATGTTGACTACTTGCGGGTCCGGACTCGACTGCCCCCCTCGGTATTCGGTACCGAGTCTTATATACAAGCTTGCACAAGCGGTGTCGCCGCTCAGGCTGCGCCGGCGCAGGAAGAAATGGTTAGGCCGTGTAAAATAAAATCAAAAGGTCAAAGTTTGCGCCCACGTCAGTGTGCGCATTAGTCGTAGACACGTGTGGAACCTGTCTACGACTGATATAAAAAACTATGATTCTTATGCATGCATCGATGTCTATGTCTATTCTTGGCAACGAGTGCCCTGTGTGAAACTTGTAATGTGGATCTTGTGCCTGTCTGCAATACCCTGCATGATTTTGCTTCGTGGGTCTTTAGTCCACGGTAAGGGTGTTCAAAATTCTCAAACTAAATGTCTAGTCATAGTAGTCCCTGCTCGGGCGCCATCTGTAAGGATGTTTTCTCAGGCTGGGGTACATATCTCAGTCTAGCCAGGGTCTTTACAGAAATTTTATAAATACTAGGACTTTCTATGACTTTAGTAAGAGAGGTTATTAGCAGGTCATACCTTAATGGGTCGTTTACAGGGTATAGGCGGTGGGCGTGGCCCACATCATGTACGTGTGCTCGTTTGCTAACCACGTGGTAGTGGTCTCCGCCACCACGCGGTCCTTCCGAGGCTTACGGGCACGTGCCGCGTGTCACGCGTGCCGGGCTGGCGGCCTATCGCGAGGAACGCACGTGGCCGCGGGTGCTTTTCGCCTGCACTCCCTAAGTCGCTCGTTGGTGTATTCCACCATCCGCAACTAAGTAAAGTGCACGCCCTTCGCACCTCGCTTGCCACGGCGCCTTTCACGGTCGATCGGTGGTCGTACAGAACGCCCGTGACCGCAGGTGTTCTTGCCTGTACCCCGACGAGCCGCTCAGTGGTGTATTGCACCACGCCGCAAACTCGTTAGGGTACACGTTTCACACCCACTTGCCAACTAACGTTTCACGCACGACACTCACGATCGGCCGTTGGT
Organism: Zaprionus kolodkinae; assembly: GCA_018901885.1. NCBI lineage: Eukaryota > Metazoa > Arthropoda > Insecta > Diptera > Drosophilidae > Zaprionus > Zaprionus kolodkinae. Next base: position 52,787 of record JAEIFM010000164.1, on the reverse strand, counting down.
CGTGCAGAACGCCCGTGACCGCAGGTACTCTCGCCTGCGCTCCCACAAGTCGCTCGGTGGTGTATTCCACCACGCCGTAACTCGTTGAAGCACACGCTCACGCACCCACTCGCCAACTGACGTTCACTCACGACACGAACTATGCGTGTGTACGCGCAGACTCGCTTACTGGCCAGCGGAGCACCGGCATACCAGAAAGCGCGACTCTGCTAATACACACTCGCAACGGCACACACACGGACACGACACTTTTGCCTACCCTAGAGGGGAAGAATGTAACACCGGGTATATTGTTTTAAATAATCACTGCAGGGGAATTTCATTATTTATTTTTATTTATTTATTTATTTTATTTAACGTCAACTAAGGCAGTCGACTTGAAATTAGAATTAATTTTTTAAGTTTAAATTAAAATTAGTTATAATTAAAATTAAAAAAAGAAAATTATGAATTGCATTTTTTTTTAAAAAACAGTATAAATTAATTAAAAATATATTTATATTTTAAAATTTAGGCTGGGAAATATAAAAGAAAACGATCCAGCATTTGCTGCAAAGGATTGGGGAAAACCCAGTAAAACCCAATCAGATCGGTAGATTAGTATTAGTTGTTAGGATGTATAGTTAATTGTTGTTAGGTGAAAAGGTTAGATAATTTAAAATAGATAATTTGATAGATGAGAGGGAGGATTCCGTATTGATTATTCTAAAAAGCTTATTGTAATCGGCACAGAGAACTCTAAAAGAATCATGCAAGCTATAGTTATGAGTACAAAAGCTCAAAGAAAGTGGTAAAAAATTTCGTGTAACCCTAGAAGGAACACAAAAGTTTAGTTGGTTAAGCAGGAAAGGAGAGTCGATGTCGTATTTTATTAGTTTTATTATGACCATAACACCTAGCATAATACGACGGTTAGTTAAGGAGGGTAGGTTAATTAGCTGGAGTCTGCTTGAGTAAGGTGGTAAATCTACGCTAGAAACCCAGTTAAAGCGACGCAAAGCAAAGAGCAAAAATTGTTTTTGGACAGACTCAATTCTGTCTTGATGGACCTGGTATTGAGGAGACCATACACAGGATCCATATTCCAAAATCGGGCGAACAAGAGAAGTATATAACAATTTTGTCGTATAAGGGTCTTCAAATTCTTTAGCCCATCTTTTAATGAAGCCAAGAGCCCGATACGCCTTATTGATAATGTGTGTTATATGACAATCAAATTTCAACTTATGATCAAAAAGAATTCCAAGATCCATTACCTCAAAAATTCTGTTAAGTGGAAAGTGATCAAGGGTATAGTTGATAACGTGAGAATTACTTCTATAAAATGACATGACCTTACACTTCGAACAGTTTAAATATAGCAAATTACGGCTACACCAAGTAAAAAATGAGTCAATATCGACTTGAAGTGAATTAGCGGTCAGTTCATTGTATGTTAAGCAAAGTTTCACATCATCAGCATACATTAGAATATTAGAATAGTGTAGAACAGAGGGAAGATCATTTATAAATAGATTAAAGAGTAGAGGCCCAAGATGACTGCCCTGAGGAACACCAGAGGATACAGAGATAGGCTTAGATAGCAAACATTTGAAAAGTACTCTTTGGGACCTACAAGTTAAGTAATTGGAGATCCAAAGGAGCAATGGGTAGGAAAAACCAATAAGATTAAGCTTATGAAGAAGAAGTAAGTGATTTACTGAATCAAATGCTTTGCTGAAGTCTGTGTAGACCACATCAGTTTGCATTTTCTTCTGAAAACCTTTATTAATTATTGAGGTGAATTCCAGAAGATTCGTGGTAGTAAATCGAGATTTTACAAAGCCATGTTGATGTGGCGAAATAAGTGACTTGCACTTATGTGTTAACTCCACAGTAATAATTTTTTCCAACAACTTTGGAATAGAGGATAATTTGGAAATGCACCTATAATTCATTACTTCAGACTTAGACCCGTTTTTATGAAGAGGGATAGAAAAAGATTCTTTCCAGATTGGAGGAAACGTACAAGATGCTAAAGACAAGTTAAATAACTTGAAAATGGGTCTAAATAAGCTATTGGCACAAAATCTAAGTACGCATCCTGGTACTCCGTCAGGGCCGGGAGAGAAGATTGGATTAATAGAGCATAGATTAGTCCGTAATGATTCCTCATCGATCATATCACAAGAAATGGAATTTGATCTTTGAGTTAAGTACGGATATGGAAGATTATTGTCAAAGTTAGTAGAGGAATAGGTAGATTGAAAAAAGTCTGCAAACAGATCAGCAGCGTCTTGATCACTGGTTGCTTTCTTGTTTTCATATAAAAAATAAGGTGGGAAACTATTGGATTTTCGTTTAATGTTAACAAAGTTATAGAATTGTTTAGGGTTACGTGCAAATTCAAGTCGACAACGATGTAAATATTTTTTGTAAGATAAACTGTTGCAAGTGCTAAAATTTGTCTTTGCAACTATGTATCGGGTATAATCAGAGGGATTACCCGAAGAAGTAAATTTTTTATAAAGCCGGGATTTAACATTTTTTAACCTTAGTAGTTCACGTGTATACCACGGAAGCCAGTTAGACTTTGCCGGATATGCACACGGAACACAAACATCAAAAAATGCATTTAAGGCTTTATAAAAATATGCGATGCAAGAATTTAAATTTGAACATGAATAAAATAAAGACCAATCATGAGTTGAAATAAGATAGTTAAGCTTAACAAAATCAGTTTTGCGAAAGCAACGCGATTTTAAGTTAGGTATAACTATTGACGTTTGCACTGGAGTAAACAATTCTAGTAATATATTAAGTGTGGGGTGATAAGGATCTTCAGGAAGAACTAGAGGATCGATTCTAAAAATCGTGTTAGATAAAGAATCAGAGACAAAAATCAAGTCAAGAGTATTGTCACTGATGTTACGAAAAGGGTTAATTTGAGACAAGCATAATTCATAAAGGCTATTAATAAATGAATTATACACTGAGGGAATTAAACAATTGGCTTGAGAGGACCATGAGACTTGGGGCAAGTTAAAGTCGCCAAAAACCAAGAGGTAATCTCTGTCCAAAAGTTTAGATTCAATAGATTGAATGCAGGAAAGATGTTCTGCATACAAAGAAAGTTCAGAAGAAGGAGGAATATAGGAGCAAGTTATATAAATTGAAATTTGATTCATGCTTATTTTTACACACACAAATTCAACGTGAGGTGGACAAAGCGTCAAAACAATTTCTGACGACATGTCTGATTCAACAGCAATAAGAACACCACCACCAGATCGTGATAGACGGTCACATCTGAAGGTAGTGTATTTATTGGGAAAAAGTTCTAAGTTACTTATGGTAGGCTTTAACCAGGTTTCAGTAAGTATTAGTATTTTGAAATCAAAAGATGAGCTATCAACAAAAAGATTAGAAATCTTAGTGTTAAGACCTCTAACGTTTTGATAGGCAATAGAAAGATGCGATATTAGTTTTTTGCATGCATTCCATCTTTTGGAGTTCTGGAGGTCTTGGTTGGGGATGAAATTGATAACGTTGGTAGGGATACGGCGGTTCGGCTTCTTTGTTTTGGAGTGAACTCCTTAACAATTAGGTCGGGCGGCCAAAAAGTACCACAGCAAACAGCTGGGAAATGCTCTGCTGGGAGACTTATCTTGAATGAAGATATGTCCCGCGAAAATTTGAAGTTAAACTTCTCAACCAACATATTTGGTATATGTGATTTTGAAAGGATATACGATTGTACATCCTCACTAGTAGTGTCAGGGGCCAATCGGGAGACAAACACTACTTTCTTCGGCTTCACCGCAACAAGAGGTTTTACACTCTGTATAGTGTTTGCCGGTAAATTGGTCGTGGCTATCTTGTTTTTGCTCTGACTGGAGCTAGGCAAGATAGGCAACGGAAGAGGGTCAACCTCTAAAGTTGTCTTGTCTTTTTTTTTATTTAAAGTTGGCAAGACAGAAATATCCCTTCCAATGGTTTTCCCAGAGCAGGACGGGAGTGGAGAGTTAAAACTCATCAAAAGAGGGTCGTTCGTGGGAAGAAGAGGGACTGAAGATGTTTCAGATGTTGCTTGAAGAGGAACATTTGAGTGATCAACTGCCACTGGTGTAGGAGAAAGTTTTTTTTTGGCATTAAAGGCGTTATGATGAGTCTCAAGATCCGTAAACTCGGACATGAGATTCGTGAAAAGAGAGCGAATACGGGAAAAACCGAGAGAAGTTTTTGTAAAAACTTTACGAAGCTCAAGTTCGCCCACACGACAATTATCACATGACCATTTAAGGCCGATGTTTTTATTAATTGCCTCTCTGATCTTTAAAGAGAGGCCAGCGCATTTTACGTGCATGAAATTATCGCACAGCCAGCAGCCAATGTAATCGGCATTGGGATCAGCAGCGCATTTGCAATTAGATGCACAGCAAGGCAGCATTTTTGAAATGTTTAAAAAATAAAAAATAAAATATGAAATAAAAAATAAAGATTTAAAGATTTAAAGCCGAACGTTAACTATTTGTATAAATTGATGTACCCGAACAAACGTAGGGAACTCCAAAAAATGCAAAGAAAAGAAAATAGGAATAGGCAGAACAATAAATGAGAGAAACAGTTAGTATGTTAGTTTGTACCCAACGCAAGTGCACAAGCTAGAAATACAAGCTCAGCTGTTACGATCTGAGCGGTTTAGAATGAGAGAGAATGCACTCAAACAAAACAACAACAGAGGGTAAGCAGAGCGAGAGCGTAAACAGCGTGAGAGCAAGAGAGCGTGGGAGTACACGAGAGTAAGAGTAAGTACTCAAACAAAAACAACAATGACGCCAAAGAAGCGCAAGAAAAATTAAATCACCAAAGTAAAAGATTAAATTGTGTGAAAAATATAAGCACTAGCACCGAGTTAATAGCACTTGTTAATAGGCACAGGGTTAGAGCAATAAGTTCACCAAAATTAGTATTAGTGTATAAATTAAAATGTACAAAAACAAGTAAAAATACCAGGAGCTATGCAGAACACAACCGATCACCAGAAAAGTTACTCAAAGTTGACGATTAAATATTTAACATGGTTTTTTATTCACTGGGTTTTCTTCGATTTCTAAGCACTAGTTGTAGTGGGCAATAAAATCTTTATTAAGTGTTTTAGTTATTCAATAGATTATAGATTGGATTAGGTTTCTTTATTTTACAGCTTTTACTTTTTTTCTTAGCTTCACTCTTATTGTCCCTTCTTCTTCCCTGACGCTTCGAGATCAAACTTTCACTTATCGACTTCATTCATCGTACATTGCATGGGATATATCGATATTATACATGGTTGCTTTTCTTTACAATAATTCGATATCAAACTGTTATTCAACACGATAGTTATGTTTTTACAATATGTGTTTATCTTACATGCTATGTTTTCTAAATCTATTAAATAGTCCTTATTTTAATTAGTCCCTGCCTACTTCCTACTTCGCACCATTTACGCTAGCTTTAAAAACTGCGCTCTCATTGTTTTTATACCCTTCGACCATTGAAAATGGTCAAAAAAGGGTATACTAACTTTGTGCAAAATGTATGTAAAAGGCATAAGGAGGCGTGGCAGACCCCATAAAGTATATATATTCTTGCTCATGATCACTAGCCGAGTCGATTGAGACATGTCCGTCTGTCTGTCCGTCTGTCCGTCCGTCCGTCTGTCCATCTGTTTGTTTGAGACAACAGATCTCAGCTATTAAAAAAGCTAGAGATACCAAATTTGGTATGAATATTCCTATATATCCGGGGCAGGTGAAGTTTATGTTGATGTTGTAACGTTCTTCTTGCGGGACTAGGGGTGGCATGTCGCCGAAACCCCACTCGTCGTCGACCAGGTCGATGACCCCGTCCCCCGCTGATCGCTGGACCAGCCTGTGCCACTCGCGATCCGACTCGGGGCTATAAATTTACAAAGAAGTTTACTTAGATATGCTTGTGGTTTTTGTTTACTATCTCCTATCGGGCCCTAATGGTGCGAAACGTGAAACTCTACTGGTAACTTATAACTACATGTATGTCAAGGTCAAAATGGTTACACTTAGAATTTTAGTGGTAGCCTACCCCACCCGGTACCTGTTAACCTTCGTTGGTCGATTCCTCTCCATGGAAAGCCTTTAGATCGGCCAATCCAGCACGGCGTTCTCTTCTTCGTTCCGACGTCTTGGAGGCGTAGAATCGCGGGTGAGATGTAACTCACAACCCGGTAAGGTCCATCGTAGCGGGGTGCCAACTAAGCGGCAAATCCATCGGCTGCCTTCGACAAATGATGTTGTCTCAATACTACGAAGTCGCCGATGGCCGGCTTCCACTCTCGGTGGCGTAAGTTGTAGTGTTTCCCTTGTTCTGCGCTTGCTTGCTGCGCATTCTCGGCGACGATCTTGAAAACCTCCTGCAGGTGTTGCTCTTTCTCCTCGGGCATCCGTGATTCCGCCCGTATGACAGGTGTCCCGGCAAACGAGGCTCGCGCCCTTGTACGAGGTACGCTGGGCTAAATCCGGTGGTGTCCGACGCGCTGGTGTTGATCGCCAAGCTGATCTCGGGGAGGCGTTCATCCCACGTTCGCTGCTGGTACTACCATGGTCTTCACGGTCTTGTTTACTCTCTCCGTGGGGTTCTGCTGCGGGGTGTACGGCGCGGTGTGCTGCAGAGTCATGCCCAGCTGTTTGCAAAACGTGGCGAAAGCTCGACTTGTAAACTGCGTTCCATTGTCGCAAACTAGCATCTTGGGCACTCCAAACCTGGCCAGAATTCGTTCTCGGAACGAGCGCATCAGGTGTGCTGCCGTTGCTTTGCGCAAGGGCACCAGCTTCACCCACTTCGTAAAGGCGTCGAAAAATACCAGTAACATGGTATTCCCGTGAGTAGAGCGCGGGAGAGGTCCCACGAAGTCCGCACGGAGTACGTCAAAAGGTGCATGTACTTGCCGGGTGTGCATCTGTCCCGGAGGTTTCAGTTGACTAATCTTAAATTTCTGGCAGGTCTCGCACTTCCGTACGTAACGTGCTACGTCCCGGAAGAGGCCTGGCCAAAAATATAGCTGGCGAATCCTATTTAGGGTCTTCCGTACCCCCTGATGTCCGGCTGTGGGCTGGTCGTGGCATTCCTGCAACACCCGTTGGCGTTGTGGTTTCGGCACGCACAACTTCCAAGGTGTGTAATCTTCATCGTCCGGGCGAAAACCTCCTCGTCGATAGAGCTGGTCGTTCTGGATACTTCTCGGGTGTCATGCTCGCATTCGGCCAGTGTGTCCTCGTCGAGACGTAAGATGATGTGTTGGTGAGAAACAGGGTAGACGGCGACTTTCTTGCTACTGAACTTAACTCTTGACTGGAGGACCCTGATCAGGCTCCAAGATAAAGCTAACAATTGGGGTGTCTTGTTCTAGAAGTGATTTCAAATCGGCATGGTCAAGAATTGTGGGCTTTACTATGTTTGACTTGGCCAAAGTAATAGTGTAAATTAAGTTTTGAATTTCTATTGATAGCATCCTATTTCTTGCCAGCAGTGCTTCATATAAATGTGGACTGTCAACCAAGTCGCTCTTACAGGCATTGATCACTTTATTGATGGTGTCAAATAACTTGTTTATCTGTTTCTGGGTTTCTGAATTTATGGCTATCTGCCTGGAGTTAGACTCTACTAGTTGAGCCTCTGTAATCTTAATCTTTAGAAGGTCTGAGGCATCGGGGGTACCCGCCACTACCTTTAAGGCTGTTCCTAAGAAATCTAGACTCCTAGCGATCCTATGGTGTACTTTGAGGACGGACAACAAAGTTCTAAGATGGTCAGTTACGACCTCTAGTAACTTATTTCGTCTATCATAAAAGCGAACTCGGACAGGTTGCTTGAATGCCTCAAGAGGTCACGCTTTCCAAAAACTAGCACATCATCATCTACGTCAGGGATGTAATTGCCATGCGAAAAATCGGTTATCCGTGCATTCGCTATTGCCAGGGTAATAAACATCATGAGGGCAAACCTGGAATTTAGATACAGGGTGAGACTACATTGATCGGGCTTTTCTTAAAGTAACCTACTAACTAACTGCAAGGGGGATGCCTACTTGAGGTTGTCCTTGTGGACCACCCTCCCCTTAATGCAAAGTGGGGTCAGTTTATTTAACCTCTTGTTGTTCTTTACAAACACGTGTTCTCCTACCTCGAACACACGGTTTTGCCGGGATGGGTTGCATCTTCCGATGCTGTTTTGTTGTGCCTTTAGTAATCTTGCCTGGATTTCTAGGCAGCGCCCGTAAGCCCCTGAGTGAACAACCTCAATTGGTCTCTCACGAGTAACCGAGTGCACGATTTTGTTATATACCACTGTGGCCCTCAAGATTAGCTCTACTGTGTCGCTTGTCTTGTTGTCCAACTTCAGGCATCTGGCACCTTCTGTCAAGGTGCTGTGGAACCGTTCAACTTGACCATTGGACGAGCTGTGAAGCGGACTCGCATTCACAATGTCGATGCTGTAGCTGTTCTTGAGCATTGAAGTAATTGTCTCTGAGCTGAATGCGGGCTCATTGTCGCAATAGATCGTTTTGATGTTGGGGAAAAAGTTGATAATTTGAAATAGGGGGCCTGTGATGTCCACTATAGTTCTGGACGTAACCGGTTGCACTACTACAAACTTAAAGAATTTGTCAATGCACGTCAGGAACAGCTTCCTGTCGGTTGAAAATATGTCAATGTGCACCATTTCGCTAGTATAACTGGGTGTGGGCGTTTCCCCGAGCTCTTGCTTCTTCGGGTGTCTATCGTACTTTGCTTGGGTGCATACCCTACAATTAGCTACCACTTCCTTTGTTATTCTGCCCATTTTTGGAAAATAGTAGTCTCGAAGGACTTGCTTAATATTTTCCTGCGCGTCTCTGTGCGCACGTTTGTGCTCTGCAGTGACCATTTCTAACTGCTCGTTTTTATCGGTTATATCTAACACGACATTCTTGCAATGACGGAATTGAGTGGCTGGGAAGTGCAAAATAAGGTCGTGTTGGAAACTTGCTAGAATGGTCAAGTCGCAATGAATAGCGTGTACGACGTCAGGATTAACGACTTCTTTCAGGGCTTTTAATAAACAACCTTTGTCAGTAAAACTGATCAAGTGGCGAGTTTTGCTTCGGAACAGGACTAGGTTTCGCTTGAGCGGAAACCGTGCTGCTTCCAGGATGATCTGGTTTCTAAAGCAATTTACAGGTTTATCAGTGGTTTCGACCGTGTAGGTCAGGGAGAGCTCGCTGTGCATAGTCGCAGCGTCTGACTGTGATTCGTTTTGTAAGGCATTAAGATTTTGCCTGGACAGGGCATCTACCACGAAATTTTCTTTGCCAGGTTTGTAGAAAACCTTGGCGTTATGTTGGTCTATATAGGATTTCCACCTTTTTATCTTAGCGTTCGTGTTTCTTGTCGGCAACAGCGAACGGTAGAGGCTGGTGGTCAGTGAATATATTGATTTCCCTGGAGCCGTACAGAAAGTTCTGTAATTTAGCTAGGGCCCATAAAATGGCTAGCAGTTCCCTTTCATTTGTGGCATAATTTTGTTCAGCCTGTTTCAGGGTACGGGATATCATGGTAACCGGCCTACCCATTTGTGATAGGACTGCACCGATGCCACTTGCTGATGCATCTGTGGTGAGGTCAAAGGGCTTTTTGAAGTCGGGGTACTTGAGTATGCCATCCTCTGATGAGAATGTTGCGAAGCCTTTGAAATACGCTGTGTTGAATTTCATTACACTCAAAACAAATCTTCTTAGACATATGCCTACTCACCGAAACGGGGTCCCCTTTCAGAATGTCTTTTATGGGACGGGCTATAGCGGCAAAGTCTTTGATGAAATTTCTGTAATAGCTGGCTAAACCAAGGAAAGATCTAACGCTGTATACGCTTTTGGGTTCAGGGTATTCCTGAATGGTTTTTACTTTCTCTGGATCGGACTTAGTTCCAACCTTGCTCACTATGAAGCCGAGATATTCTACACTTTCTTTAAAGAACCTAGTCTTTTCCTGGCTCACTCTCATATTCGCCTCGATAAGGCATTTCAGCACAGTATCGATGTGGCGGACATGGTCAGATTCGTTCTCCGAGAAAATTATGACGTCTTCTACATAGACGTTACATATTTTCCCGATTTGCTCCCTCAGCACATCGTCTTACGTCCTTTGAAAATTGCTGCTTGCATTTCTCAAGCCGAATGGCAGACGACAAAATTTACCGAAAATGACGTCTTCTCGCGGTCATGCTCTGCAAGGTATATTTGGTGATACCCTAACTTTAATTCAAGGGTAGTAAAAAATTTTGCCTTGCCAAGATTCGCTAGAATCATGGGAATACTATGCATCGGGTAACGGTCTGGAATGGTTCGCTCGTTAAGCTTCCTAAAATCAATGACCAACCTCTTGTTCGGGTTCCCGAAAGCGTCAGTCACTTTTCTGTCCACGACCCAGGTCGGCCTGTTATAGGGTGACCTAGAGGGCCTGATAATACAGTCTTTCAGCAACTGCTTGACCTCGTTGTTTACGAAGTCGGAAACACCAATGAGATTTGGGTAAGCTCTGGAGTACACCGGATCATTGTCTACTGTGCGAATCGTGGCAGTGACAGCGGTGTTAAATGGAAGAGGTTCATTAGGAGTGGAGAAAGCTTTTTTCCTCCTCATTATTGTGTCCTTGAACTCTTTTTTAAGGGAGGCAGGTACAACAATATCGTTCACATCAGTGAAGTTTACGTTGGGGCAGCTGAAATAGTGAAGCTTTTCAGAGATGCCCTGGTACTCTAGGGAGTCCTCTGCTAAGTTTAACATTACCTCGGCCTGTGTTAACAGGCCCAAGCCTATAAAAGCATTGAACGCGTTGAGAGAGTCTGAAGAAAAAATGGGGAGGTGTGCTTGAAAACTTTCAGTAAGCACTTGTGTTTAATTTCGGTAGAGCCATGTATTGAGCTCACCGAAAAAGGGCTGGCGACCGGCATTACATCTTTCATCTCCTTTACGGGCCTTATGTAATTTTTTGCCGCGCCGGTGTCGATTAACATCCTTAAAGTTCTCCCAGCCAACCGTCGTTCAATAAACGGCAGCCGGGAGCGTCCCCTAAAAAATTCAATGAGGGTCCACTGGGTGCGTTCTCATTCTCACTGTCGATCTCTTAGACTGCAGCCTTTGCTGCTTTTCATACTCTTCTTTGGGGTCTTTGGGTTTAGGAGCCTCTTGGACAACGTTGTTAAGACGTTGTCGTCTCGGTCCTGTCGAGCGTACTGAGGAATTTCTTCTCTTGGAAGCATTCGAGTCATAAGGGTGGTACTTGTTATGCTCAGTGCGCTGTCTTAATCTGGAGGACGAGTCGACCTCCATTGGCTGAGGAGCTTGCGCCTGATTGTCAATATTGGTCTGTCCGTTAACGTTACTCTTTTGACGTCTGACAAAATGCGGGTTCCTATCCTGTCCCTGCTCTTCCCTGTTATCTCTAATGGGTTTCCCTTGGAAGCGGCTCTCGCTGTTTCCAGTTGTTTGCGCTCGTTCCTCTACGGCCTTGGCGTAGGAGTTTGCGAACATGCTTTTCTCTATGCTTGCTTCTGCTTCTCTAGCCAAAGCCAGTGCAGATGGCAGGTCTTTTGGTTGGGCCGGGAAGACCACAGCTCTGAGGAACTTTTTGAGCCCTGAAATGAAAGCATGTAGAGCGTCGGCTCTGAATTCAGCGTTAAGCAGGTCAGCCCCCTCTTGTTCATGCGTCATTACGATCTTGTTGGTGACAAGCGTTAGCTTTTTCTCAACTTCGTCGTAGTATTGCATTAATGGTAGGTCACCCTGCTTAACCATCTCTAATCCGTGCCTAAACAGGCGTAAAGATGTCTTGTCCGCTTAGGTACAGTCTAGCCTGGCCAAAATGGTATCGAAGTTTAGTATTGTGTTGTGGGACACAAGTAAAATTCCAGCTGCGCCACAAATTTTGTTTTTATACCCTTCGACCATTGAAAATGGTCAAAATAGGGTATACTAACTTTGTGCAAAATGTATGTAACAGGCATAAAGAGGCGTAGCAGACCCCATAAAGTATATATATTCTTGCTCAGGATCACTAGCCGAGTCGATTGAGACATGTCCGTCTGTCTGTCCGTCTGTATGTCCGTCTGTCCGTCTGTTTGTTTGAGACAACAGATCTCAGCTATTAAAAAAGCTAGAGACACCAAATTTGGCATGAAGGTTCCTATAAATCATAGGCAGATCAAGTTTATATCAAATGTTTGATGCCACTCCCACCGCCCCCGAAAATCGGTAATTTACGATTATTAAGCAAAGTATTGAACTTATAAAGTTCTGCTTCGGTACGTATAAAGCTTAATGCAATATAAACATATGCTTTAAATAACAATCCGATCGGACCAATAGCACAGAAGTTATTAAAGTCAACGTGTTCAGTACAAATGTTCGGTACGAGCAGCAGCCGACGCGCTGCTTTGAGCAGTTGACACCGACGTCGACGTTGCGTCGTGTCGCTTTACTCTTTACGCGCGTCGCTGTGTGAGTGCGAGCGAGTAAGCTATATGTAGTAGAAGTATTTGTGCAGAATTCTCTGTTTGAAATTATGAGTGTGGTTACATCTTTGTAACGGATTTAGAAAATTGGGAGACGAGTATCTTACTGTCGGGCGCCCGACTGTAGCCTTACCCACTTGTTTAATATTGCCACAGCTTGGTAATGAGCACTGCTGCCGTTGAAGGGCTTGAAAAGATCGTAGGCGTATATGGCCGATTGTCGCCAGGCCAGATACTCATCTTGAGTACCGGAGAACTCTGGTACAGACTTTATTATGTCTAGAGGTCAGTCGCACCTAATATCAGAATTAAAAGAAACCTTTTCATAAGTTCTGATTTGCGGTTCTACCACCTGCAAACTCTGTACCTGATTAGTTAGGGAATTTAATTGGAACTGAAACTGAGATTGCTGTTGCGCCAGAGCCTGCCTAACAGCATTGTCGATAAAGGCTTGGATTTGTTTGCGGTCCATGGTGTTATCTACCGGGGCACTATCTAACGGCTGGTTTATTATCTGGCTCGCTTGTTCCTCTTCCCAGCTATCCTCACTTTCGTATTCAATCTTTACGTTTGTATATGAACCTGCCCAGCTCATTGGTTGGTTGACGCTACACACTATATTCTCGCCGAGCACAAGCGATCGGCTAATTAAGTGCGGCAGGAAAAGGTATGCAATACAATATAATTCTTAAATGGGAAGCAGTTAAAATTATGCAATATTTATTTAAAAAGTAGCAATAAAAAGTATGCAATATTTATTTAAAAAGGTTTTTTTTTCCAATGTTTTGCTTATTTATTGAATCTTCCCTTTTATTAAGAGACTAACAATAAGTTTTCAAATCTTATTCTAAACTAACTAAATATCATTTTATGAAATGATTCGTGCTGGGTGGCCTAACAAATTTCACGCTGGTCTGGTTGGTCGTTCCGGTGCAGTCGGCTTTGGCTGCATACTCGAATAGATTTTCTTGCAAGAGGATTTGGATGTGAGGCTAGTTTTTCATTGTATTTTACTTTTTTCTCTGCTATTGTGTCAATGACAAGTTTTATTTGTAAGTCTCTGTGTATATTCTCTTTCCGAAGATACCATGGAGCTCCAGTAATCCTAGACTGTGCTCGCTGTACTATGTCGATGTTGCTTCTCGATGCGTTGCCCCATAGCTCGGAGCCTTAGGTCCATCTGGGTTTTAAAACGGAGTTATATAAGAGTACTTTGTACTCCAAGCTTAGGGGAGATCGAACGTTTATAAGCCAGTGTAGATCCCCTGCTTTTAGTCTGAGGTGCGTCGTCTTGGCCTCTATGTGTTTCCGCCAGGTGAGCCGCTTGTCCAGATGAATACCTAAGTATGTTACGTTATCGGCTTGTGGGATGCGCGTGTGGTTCATTAGGAAGGGCGAGCAGCTTTGTTTGTTTAGGGTAAATGTTACCTGTTTGAACTTTTCTTCGTTTACTTGTATACGCCAATCTGCAAGCCAATGTTCTTCACAAGTAAGATGGCGACTTAGTATTGCAGTGTCATCAGCGAATGTGGATATCGTTAGCTGGTAGTTTGTTGGGGTGTCCGCCGTATATAGAATGTATAGAATATGGCCCAGAACACTTCCTTGAGGCACTCCGGCTTCTATAGTACAATCGCTTGAAGTGCTTAAACTGCATCTAACCGCGAACACTCTTTTATGTAGGTAAGACCTTAGAAGCTTATGTATGTTTTGAGGCAGCAATTTGATTATTTGAAACATCAGTCCATCCAGCCATACTCTATCGAATGCTTGTGCAACGTCTAAGAATAGAGCTGTGCAATATTCACGATGTTCAAAGGCAGTGCGAATTTCTGTTGTGATGCGGTTAACCTGTCCGACGGCTCCATGTTTTGCCCGAAAACCAAATTGTTGCGATGGGAGTGTGTTGTGTGTTTTGAGGTGGGGGCTGATGCGTGGCAGCAGTACTTTTTCAAATAACTTGGAGAGGCAAGTAAATAAGCTAATTGGCCTGTATGATGATGGCTGTGTTTTGTCTTTCCCAGGCTTAGGAATCATAATTATAACTGATTTCTTCCACTTTTGAAAGAAGTATCCAATTTTAGTAATTGCGTTGAAGAGCAAGCAGATTCGTAGAACTGCGCACATTGGGAGCTCGATGATCATTTTCGGGGTTATTAAGTTGTAGCCAGGCGATTTTCCAGTCTTCAGTTGCTCCTTAATGACTTTCGTTATCACGCTTGGACGAAATTCTACAGGATCTTGTGGTGCTAAGTCAGATGCAGTTAAAGGCGGGAGAGTAAATGAGTTAGTGGCTGGATTTGGTTGAAAACTTTTTTAAGATGATCAGCGAAGACTCTTGCTCTGTACGTGTCACTGTGAGACCAGTTTCCGGTAGAGTTACGGAGAGGTACAACCGTTTCTGTTGGTGCCTGTAGGTTCCTGTGGTTTTTCCACAACGAGTTGTGCCTGTGGGCGTGAGATTCTCGATGTACCTTAGTTGTGCGTCCGCTTCTTCTTTCTTAAGCGCTTTGTTAAGTCTGCGAGAAGCTGCTTTTAATCTACTCTTTGTGCCAAGCGATCTGTGCTCCTGCCACTTCCTTCGAAGTCGTCGTTTTTCAAGCACAAGCAGTTCAGTATCTCTACTTGTCTTGTTAAACTTTATACTGCATACATGGTTGTCTTGTGGAGTTGACGCTTTTGCTGCTGCAACAGGTATTGATTCTATATCATCAGCAAACTTATCAATGTCTTGCTCGGTTTCCAGGGGGCTAGAAAAGCCGGTATGGGAACAAACATATTTTTTGTACCTCGCCCAGTTGGTCCTGTTGCTTGTAAGTCTATGCGGCCGCTCGATGAGTTGTAGATGGTACAAAAGATGAAAGAGCACCGGACAGTGATCAGATGAGATTCTGGAAGTACCTCAGCTGTAATCATTGATTGGGATATCCTTTTGGTGATGGCAAAGTCTATCAAATCTGGAAGCTTCATGGGATCTGCTGGCCAGTATGTAGGCGCTCCTGGAGAAAACTAGTTTAGTTTGCGTTGCGGTTTGATGATTGCGTTGTACAGCTGTTTTCCTTTAGGGTTCACTATCCGAGACCCCCAGTACATGTGCTTCGCATTCCAATCGCCAGCTGCAACAAACCTTTCACCAAACGAGTCAAAAAGTGTTGTGAATTTTTCCTCAGAGATTGTGAAGCGAGGTGGGCAATAGACAGCAGCCAGAGTGAGAGCACCGTTATGGCATTGGAGGTTTATAGAGGTACATTATAAGAAGTCTTCTTGCCAACTACCAAGCAAGTGGTGCTTAATTCGCATACGTATTAATATGCCAGTGCCTCCATTGACCTTGCCATCCGGGTGATTCGTAAAGTAAAATTTATATCCTGGTAGTTGGAAGTTGTTCTTTTCGGTATGGTGAGTCTCTGAGAGTAGCATAACGTCAATGTTGCTGTCGGCTAAGAACTGAGCAAGTTCTAGCTTGTGCCGCGAAACGCCATTAGCGTTCCAGGTAACTATTATTAAGGTAGTCATTATTCTGTTTTAGAAGAAACGAGTATTTGAACAAGGATGTTTTGGTTCCTCATAAGCTCTTGCATAGTTTCTTGCATGAAGGTCATTAAGTCTTTCATGCTTTGCTGCAGCGAAAACATAATCGCTTCAAAGCCAATTGGCTGCTGTTGCATGTTCTGTGTGTTTATTTGTTTATTTGTGTTTATTTGGTTAATTTTATGCTGGACGCTGGAGGTGACTGCTGTTGGTACTTGGATCCCTGATTTTAGTTCACTTGCAAAGGAAGAATTGGCATTGTTCGGTGGCTGGCAGACGAAGGGATGTTAGTTGTAGTCGGTTCCATTACTTTGTGAATTGTTGGTGTGATACGATCTCGAGCTGAATTCACTCATTGTTGAGGCGACTCTTGAGTTCCTTGTAAACAATGCATCCTCGCCAGTTGGCTGTATGTTTTTCGCCACAGTTGCTGCATAACTTAATTGAACTATCGTTTTTATTCTTAGGACAGTTTACAGTACTGTGGGCGTCGCTGCAAACGACGCAGATGGATTTTAGGGTGCTGTACGCTTTGGTGTGGCCGTATTCTTGGCAGTTGGTGCGCTGCACATGTTGCCTGCGCTTGTGTGGGTCTTCTACGGTTACTCTTCGGTGCAGTAAATACTGGAGCTTATATATAGGATGTAGTTCATTTTTGTTGTTTTTCTGACTCGATGGCTCTAGTTCGACTTTAAAGAGTGGCTGGGCTCTTTGCTCCTGTTGAGAATGTTGATCACCGTTTTGGCGTTGAAGTTCTTCTCCTTTAGTGCCGCGATAATTTCGGATGAGGTCACTGATGACTCTTTTCCTTTAATGACAACCTGCAATCCTTTGCCACTTTTCAACTGGTAGTTATAGTAACTCTTCTCAGCTTCGTCCAGGTACTTGGTCACTGATCGGTGGCTAGACTCATCCTGAGTCTGCACTTTCGTTTCTTGTATGTTGCCCTTAGTAAGAGCTATAACATGGAACTTGTTTTCTCCGATAATTGCATGTGAGGTTTTCTCACGTATATTTATTGGTGGCGGCTTTTATTTTATTTGGATGTAGCGATCCAGCCCTGTTTGAGAAAGTATTTTGTATTGTTTTGGTTCTTGTCCGCTTTCACTTTCAAGAGTCGGTGGTAGTGCTCATGCTTTCGTTGTTGTTGTACTGGTAGCTAAAGAACTTGACACCGTTTGGAATGGGGAGAGCGAGAGAGAGACGTTCTCAGTGCGTTCGGGTTCACTTCGTGCAGTCATAAGCATTGGTGAGCAACACCGCGATCGATTGCATTCTGCAGGTGCTAGCTCATAGACCGGGTTGATGATTTGGCACTCGCGGGCGTCAGACACGACGGTAAAGTATTCATTGTTTCGCTGCAGAGAGAGTCGGCGCTCGTCTTGCTCTTTTTGCCGCTGAGCGCGCAATTCGCGTAGGCTCATTTTAGAACGATCGATTTGTTTGTTGTCTATTTGTTTTTTAGTTTTACTTTATTATTCCACATACAGAAAGTTTTGTAAGATAGCAATTTAACATTGCCAATAGCTTCTCTTTCGCTTTCGATTTATGTATTTATTTTAAGATATTAACTATTCACTTCACTAAAAACAAGTGATTTTATACGGAGCTCGATGAAAGCACGTCTGACTTCGTTGAAGTCCTTTTAAATGGATTTATTTATTTAAAAAGGTGGCAATAAAAAGTATGCATTGGAGCATCAGAAATCTGCATGGTTTGATGACCGGCTTGCCAATACTGAAGTTGAAAGTGAAGCGACCCACTCACTCTGGTAAGCTACGCGCGCTATTAAAAGGAGCTGCCCAAGGAAAGCACCACTGGTTGACAATAACGGGGCATGGTGTCGGACTAACTTGAGGCAAGCGGAGATCTTTGCTACGCACCTTGCCGAGCGCTTTCAGCCATTTAATCTTGCCAGTCAGCAGAAGATTGATGAGACTCAGGATCAGTTAACTCAAGCGCTTCAAATGGACCTGCCAATCGCACCGTTTCAACCTGGTGAGATAGCTGATGTCATAGCACACCAAAACATTAACAACGCACCAGGCCATTATAACATCTGCAATGCCACTTTATTGGCTCTACCTGGACGAGCGATCCTCTACATTGCGTTAGTGTTTAACGCTATTGTTAGATGGCAATACTTTCCTCCTCAGTGGATGCTCGGGTTAATCTCCATGATCCACAAACTTATTGCTACCCGGATGGTCAGACTTACGGAAATCCAGGGAATAACCCCTGAGCACCAGTTCGGGTTCCGTACTAGCCACTGCACTGTCGAGCAGCTCCATAGGGTTGTGGGGCAAATACTAACTTCCTTCGATAATACGGGGTGCTGCAACGCCCTTTTTTTTGGATATTCGGGAAGCGTTTGATAGATTCGATTTCGATTTCACTCAGCCCTCTCTACCGAGCAAGATGTCGCTGCAGGAGTATATACAGCTTTGACATGCCGCGGCCGTTTGACTGCCTTCTAGGGAAGTCAATGCTGGCAACATTTTCTGACGACGTATGTGTAACTTATAGCTCCCGAAGTGAGCTTGATGCAGCTGAAGTCAGCCAGGACTTTGCAACACGATTTTCCGAATGGGCAAGGCGCTGGAATATCGGCATCAATAGCGGTAAATCAGCCAACGTTTGCTACACCCTCAAATGAAACACACCACCAGCCGTCTACATAGATGAAGAACCCGTACCACAGTCTAACGCAGCAAAGTACCTTGGTATAATTCTGGATCGCAAACTCACATTCTCAAAACACTTGACCGACGTCAAAACACGTATACGTGCAAAGATTTCAAAGCACTTTTGGCTTCTCCGCTTGTGCAGCAAATTGTCACTGTCCAACAAAGTTACAATTTATAAAATAATAATTGCACCAATATGGAGGTATGGGTGCCAAATCTGGGGGTTGGCTTGCGATCAGATCACATCAGATTTTTGTTTTTTATGTTATTATTATTTTTTTAATTGTTTATATTTATGATTCTTGTAAATAAAGTTAGCCGGCGTGACAATGGGCTGAATTAATAGCTGCCAAGGACACAAAGGGGTATCGGATTTCCCCGTATGCCTTGATAAAAATTAATATTAGGTTAGGTTATATCGGCAGGCCCCCAAGTGGGGGCCTCACATAGATCAGTATGATCCTTAGTGTTGCCGGATAGAGGCTGTTAATTTATTGATATAATTATCCCAGTCAGAAGGGCATTAGTCGTTTCCCTGCTGCTACTCGTCTATTGGGCATCGCTAGTTCAAAAAAAAACAAGTTAGTAAGGCTACAGTCGGGCGCCCGACAGTAAGATACCCTTCTCCCAATTTTTAAAATCCGTTACAAACGTGTAACCACTTTCATAGTTTCAAACAGAGAATTCTGCATAAATACTTCTACTACATATAGCTAACTCGCTCGCACTCACACAGCGACGCGCGTAAAGAGTAAAGCGACACGACGCAACGTCAACGTCGGCGTCGACTGCTCAAAGCAGCGCAAAAGCTGCTGCTCGTACCGAACATTTGTACTGAAAACGTTGACTTTAATAACTTCTGTGTTATTGGTCCGATCGGATTGTAATTTGAAGATTATGTTCATATTGCATTCAGCTCTATACATACCGAAACAGAACTTTATTAGTTCAATACTTTGCTTAATAATCGTAAATAACCGATTTGCGGCGGCGGTGGGCGTGGCATCAAACATTTGACATAAACTTCACCTGCCCCGAATATATAGGAACCTTCATACCAAATTTGGTGTCTCTAGCTTTTTTAATAGCTAAGATCTGTTGTCTCAAACAAACAGACGGACAGACGGACAGACAGACGGACATGTCTCAATCGACTCGGCTAGTGATCCTGAGCAAGAATATATATACTTTATGGGGTCTGCCACGCCTCCTTATGCCTGTTACATACATTTTGCACAAAGTTAGTATACCCTTTTTTGACCATTTTCAATGGTCGAAGGGTATAAAAATTAATATTATTAATAATAAAAAAAACAAAAAATTTTAATCTGCCGAAAGTATGCAATGAAATTTAAGTCAAACCTAATTTCATCACCATTACGACAGATAATGGACAATTTTTGCTTTTCACTTCATGAGTTTTACTTGACGCGTGCTGAAAAGAATTCACTTGTAAAACTCACATAATCACTAACTTAACTACCCTGTTAAATCAGATTGTTGAGTTCAAAATGTAGTTGGTCGCCAGTTATATGAGTGTGTTCCCACGGCGATCCGGAGATTCCTCTCCCGAGACGGCGGCGGTGCGACGAGTGCGTCGAGTTTTATACTTCTTATGAAGATAATGGTGGAGTGCTTGACTTCGCCCCCTTTAGTGTAATTTGCTAGCCTTGTGGCGTAGCAATGTAAATGATAAGTAATTCAAGTATGTTTACGGCCGAATGCCGGAGCAAAGTAGTGCTTTATTACAATCCAAAACTAAGACTAAGGAGTTGACAATATTCAAAACTAAGTTTACCCTCACAGCAATGCATCGCGCCACCAAGACAAGTCGGTAAACCGACTCAGCATTCCTTGCAGCGTGAAGCAACACTCCGAAAGAGAAGTGTCAGCTTTCCGCTGCCAGACGTTCTTTTCACGGAGCGCTGAACCCAATTCTGGCGCGTCAACATTGTTTGTATAAAGCTAATGTATTTAGTTGCTATGAGGAAATATATTTTCAGTTGTTAACTTCTAGGCATTGTGCTAGCACCATTTTGGAAATTCGAGTCAGCAAAGAAACGGACACTTAAAGAAGGCAGTCGAAATGTCGTGGAAACGCAAGGCCACGATCCGAGAGGCACAGGAGGTGGAGATGAATGAGTCTGGCCATCTGACTCCGATATCAGAAGTGGGATCTCCTCAACGCCAAACCATGACCGACGACCGTTTGTGCACACTTTTAGAAACGCAGCATCGCGATTTGATCGACGTTTTGAATGCAGTCAAAAGTGCACAGTCAACGCCAGCTGTAAATAAATTCGTCGTACTGCTTAAATTTAATTCCGACTCCACTGGCGCTAGTGCAGCTGCTTGGTGTGCACCGGTGGATCTAATTTTAGCAGAAAACCCTCTGGATGGCAGTGCTTTGCTTATCGCTTTGAGCTGTAAGGATGCTTTCTCAGGCTGGGGTACATATCTCAGTCTAGCCAGGGTCTTTACAGAAAATTTATAAATACTAGGACTTTCTATGACTTTAGTAAAGAGGTTACTAGCAGGTCAGACCTCAATAGGCTGTTTACAGGGTATCGGCTATGGGCATGACCCACATAGTGTACGTGTGCTCGTTTGCTAACCACGTGGTAATGGTCTCCGCCACCACGCGGTCCTTTCGAGGCTCACGGGCACGTGTCGCGTGTCACGCGTGCCGAGTTGGCGGCCTATCGTGAGGAACGCACGTGGCCGCGGGTGTTTTTCGCTTGCACTCCCTAAGTCGCTCGTTGGTGTATTCCACCATCCGCAACTAGGTAAAATGCACGCTCTTCGCACCTCGCTTGCCAACTATCGTTCGCTCACGGTGCCCCTTCACGGTCGATCGGTGGTCGTACAGAACGCCCGTGACCGCAGGTGTTCTTGCTTGTACCCCCACGAGCCGCTCAGTGGTGTATTGCACCACGCCGCAACCTCGTTAGGGTACACGTTTTCACACCCACTTGCCAACTAACGTTCACGCATGACACTCACGATCGGCCGTTCGTCGTGCAAAATGTCTGTGACCGCAGGTACTCTCGCCTGCGCTCCCACAAGTCGCTCGATGGTGTATTCCACCACGCCGCAACTTGCTGAAGCACACGCTCACGCACCCACTCGCCAACTGACGTTTTCACGCACGACACTCACGATCGGCCGTTGGTCGTGCAGAATGTCTGTGACCGCAGGTACTTTCGCCTGCGCTCCCACAAGTCGCTCGATGGTGTATTCCACCACACCTCAACTTGCTGAAGCACACGCTCACGCACCCACTTGCCAACTGACGTCCACTCACGACACGAACTATGCGTGTGTACACGCAGGCTCGCTTACTGGCCAGCGGAGTACCGGCATGCCAGAAAGCGCGACTCCGCTAATACACACTCACAACGGCACACACACGGACACGACACTTTTGCCTACCCTAGAGGGGAAGAACGTAACACCGGGTATATTGGTTTTAAATAATCACTGCAGGGAAATTTCATTAATATTTAACATGGTATTTCTTTTATTCACTGGGTTTTCTTTTGTCTTTAGTACTAGTCCTTATTCTAATTTGTCCCTGCCTACTTCCTACTTCGCACCATTTACGCTAGCTCTAACTGCGCTCTCATTGTTTTTATGTTTTCACTTTAGCTCACCTTGACTCTCCTGCGACAGGATTCATATTTGGGTCGTCCTTTGGGGTCCTTGGGCTGGCACTTCGACAGGACTTGGCACTACTTTTTATTTTATCACTTTCACTTGTTTAGAAGGGAGCACTTGCTGCCTATTCTTCTGGCTGCTCGGGATCAACTCCCCTTGGCCTAATTTCGCGACTTCCCTTTTCGCTGCAGCGAACATGTCGCCGCTGCTGCGTACATGTCGCCGCTGCTCGCATGTCGCCGCTGCTTGTCTGTCGCCGCTGCTTGTCTGTCGCCGCTGCCTTCGGCCGATGCCGCTGCCTTCGGCCGATCTTGCCTGGCTGCTGCGGCTCTGCTTGCACTTCGCTGCCTGCACGGCTCCGTTCGCTTGCCCAGCGTCTCTGCCTTGCTTAGCGTCGCTGCCTTGCTTAGCGTCGCTGCTGGTCTGTGCACGCGCTCTGGGTACCGAGGCACCGTTACTTTGTGTGTCCGCGAGCTCTGGGTACCGAGGCACCGTTACTAGTGCAAGTGTTCGACGGCTGCCTGCCTAAATGCGCGAGCTCTGGGTACCGAGGCACCGTTACTTGTGTGCACAAGCTCTTGGTTTTTGGCGACTTTAACTTGCCCCAAGTCTCATGGTCCTCTCAAGCCAATTGTTTAATTCCATCAGTGTATAATTCATTTATTAATAGCCTTTATGAATTATGCTTGTCTCAAATTAACCCTTTTCGTAACATCAGTGACAATACTCTTGACTTGATTTTTGTCTCTGATTCTTTATCTAACACGATTTTTAGAATCGTTCCTCTAGTTCTTCCAGAAGATCCATATCACCCCACACTTAATATATTACTTGAATTGTTTACTCCAGTACAAACGTCAATAGTTATGCCTAACTTAAAATCGCGTTGCTTACGCAAAACTAATTTTGTTAAGCTTAACTATCTTATTTCAACTCATGATTGGTCTTTATTTTATTCGTGTTCAAATTTAAATTCTTGCATCGCATATTTTTATAAATCCTTAAATGCATTTTTTGATGTTTGTGTTCCGTGTGCATATCCGGCAAAGTCTAACTGGCTTCCGTGGTATACACGTGAACTACTAAGGTTAAAAAATGTGAAATCCCGGCTTTATAAAAAATTTACTTATTCGGGTAATCCTTCTGATTATACCCGATACATAGTTGCAAAGACAAATATTAGCACTTGCTTGCAACAGTTTATCTTATAAAAATATTTAAATCGTTGTCGACTTGAATTTGCACGTAACCCTAAACAATTCTATAACTTTGTTAACATTCATCGAAAATCTAATAGTTTCCCACCTTATTTTTTATATGAAAATAAGAAAGCAACCAGTGATCAAGATGCTGCTGATCTGTTTGCAGACTTTTTTCAATCTACCTATTCCTCTACTAACTTCGACAATAATCTTCCATATCCGTATTTAACTCAGAGATCAAATTCCATTTCTTGTGATATGATCATCTTGCATCTTGTACGTTTCCTCCAATCTGGAAAGAATCTTTTTCTATCCCTCTTCATAAAAACGGGTCTAAGTCTGAAGGAATGAATTATATGTGCATTTCCAAATTATCCTCTATTCCAAAGTTGTTGGAAAAAATGATTACTGTGGAGTTAACACATAAGTGCAAGTCACTTATTTCCCCACATCAACATGGCTTTGTAAAATCTCGAACGAATCTTCTGGAATTTACCTCAATAATTAATAAAGGTTTTCAGAAGAAAATGCAAACTGATGTGGTCTACACAGACTTCAGCAAAGCATTTGATTCAGTAAATCACTTACTTCTTCTTCATAAGCTTAATCTTATTGGTTTTTCCTACCCATTGCTCCTTTGGATCTCCAATTACTTAACTTGTAGGTCCCAAAGGGTATTATTCAAATGTTTGCTATCTAAGCCTAAATCTGTATCGTCTGGTGTTCCTCAGGGCAGTCATCTTGGGCCTTTACTCTCTAACCTATTTATAAACGTTCTTCCCTCTGTTCTACACTATTCTAATATTCTATTGTATGCTGATGATGTGAAACTTTGCTTAACATACAATGAACTGACCGCTAATTCACATCAAGTCGATATTGACTCAATTTTTACTTGGTGTAGCCGTAATTTGCTATATTTAAACTGTTCGAAGTGCAAGGTCATGTCTTTTTATAGAAGTAATTCTCACGTTGTCAATTATACCCTTGATCAATTTCCACTTCACAGAATTTTTGAGGTAATGTTCGTTCTTTTCTTTTCTTTTTGATCATAAGTTGAGATTTGATTGTCATATAACACACATTGTCAATAAGGCGTATCGGGCTCTTGGCTTCATTAAAAGATGGGCTAAAGAATTCGAAAACCCTTATACGACAAAATTGTTATATACTTCTCTTGTTCGCCCGATTTTGGAATATGGATCCTGTGTATGGTCTCCTCAATACCAGGTCCATCAAGACAGAATTGAGTCTGACCAAAAACATTTTTTGCTCTTTGCTTTGCGTCGATTTAACTGGGTTTTGTAGTATGCGAGTTGAAACGTCTTAGACCGAGTACTACTGCGTAATACTCGGGCTTCTCGTCGGAAGGAAATTCAACTTGTGTATGACTGATTAGGCTTCGTGCACTTCTTGCTCCGGGCTTTCTGCTCGCCGGATGGGGCGGGGTTCTTTCCTAATCTGGTCCTACGGCCTCATAAAAACAAAAGTTAAGTGCACTTTTACTTCTCTAACTAGCTGATACAATAAAAAGGGGTTCTATGTAAGTCGGTTTGGTCAATGAACTGGGTTATGGACAACTGATTTCGAAATAGGGTTATTGGGATGCACTAGATGTTACACGTGCTCCCTTCTTTACCCACCCTGCCTTGGTGACGTCATTATATGGTTTGGGTCACCCCTTGTATAATCTACATATTATTTACTGTGGCTGCTGAACTATCGCATACCTGTTGTTCCTGCGACGAACCATAAAGAGACGGTTAAACGGGAGTTTTGTTATACATGATGCTTACAAACTTCATTTATTACAAATTTTAATTTGGATTTCAAGATAAGACATGACTTGGGTTTACCAAGTATTTAGAATTTTAAGATATTAAGTAAATTTCTATGCGCACGGGGAACTAATTCAGACCATCATTCTTATACATACAGTCGTAAACTATACTCTCTATCACATGACGGTACGTGGACGTAATTGACTATCCATAATCATTATTGTTTATACATACTGGGTGTTTCAATATTTTACTCACTCACAAGATTCGCTTCATGCTGTCGTAGGGCCCTCCGATGCAGGAGCTGTTGAGCTGTCGCTGTTGCCAAAAATACTTAAATGATTATGGTAGATTCATGTGTGATTTTTATGGAAAATTATAGATGATTGTGATAATTCCTCATGCGCACATTTTTACAATGTTTAAGCTGGTTATAGGAAATACAAATTAATTAATACTATTGTCAAACTGTAATATTTAGAGATATTTCATGTAGACGAAAGATTCTTGATTTTATGGCAATGCCATGTCACCTGGGCGTGCGTTGCACGTCGATCGAAGTCAGCGTTGAGCACTTCAACACCATAAGCAAAAAGGTTAGGTACAGCCGCACGGTGCGAAAAGTCTAGCGCCGTGATGCAAGGCAAGAATTCAACGAGGTCTCACTGTGGGAAGAGTTGCATCGCACTCATACATGAGCAAATGTAGCGATACTCCGGAAAATGTGTTTGCGTCCACTACGTTGCAGACCCACGCTTATTGGGCACCAAGTTGACCAATCTTACGGGTATCTGAAATCGTCGTCGCTGTAAAAATCACAACAATTATTTTACAATTTGCACGTGATTAGACACAAATATCACCTTTTTTTTATGAAACTTTTTACACTGGCTATTACATGTATATGGTTCCGATTGTGCGATGCCCTTGGCATACATATATTATTATTTTGTCGGTGTGAATATAGGTAATTTAACAAGAATATGTGGACTTACAATTTATTTTGCGACTCGTATTTTATTTTCAATAAGTATTTTCGCTGCGTGATGCTTAGCTTCGGCGCCAATTATTATATTTATAGACGAAAGGTGGCGTTGTCGAAAATTCTCGAAGCAACTCTAACTGCATTAGTTAACTGTTTAATGGTGTGATATTCTTGATTCTCTTTTGGCACCATTCTTCCGCGAGAGGAATTGAGAGCGCCGTTTCGCATAACAGCTGTTTTGAATTCGCCCTCTGTTAATTCTTAACAGAAAGTGTGCAGAGGAGTTTCAACGGCTGATGGTCAACTTTGGCACACTACATCCATCTGTTAATGATTTGAGGGTCTTACACAAGAATTCAACAACAGAAATAGGTGTGAAGTTGAAGTTGGTTTTCAGAGTTTTATATCATTTAAATTATATATCCCGATTGATTTTCCTTGATCGTTCTGTAGCTCATAATATATGTTGCTATGCTTTCGCAAAACTTTGGCTTGCAAAAAGACAGGTGCTAACTTATGATTAAATTTCTTCTGAGCGTTACTCTGTGAAAAATTTCTGGCGTAAACAGAATCACCGGGTTTAAGTTGAACTGATCTGCTGCGTAGATTATATCTTCGCGCGTTATCATCATGTGTATCTGCTACTTTTTCTTTTGCTTTGGCGCGTGCCAACTGCAATACATCAGCACGTGCCAAATGCACATCGTCAGCCAATGCGTTCAGTTTGCGTAACAAGTCATAGTCTTTACCATTACTTATCATGTTTTGACCAAAACAGAGATAATAGGGAGAGTATCCTGTACTGCGATGAATAGTAGATCTAAATGAACTACTTATTTCATTCAAATTTACATCCCATTGAGCATGATCTTTCCCTATATATGCTCGAATTGCTGCTAGTACTGAGCGATTGAGACGCTCGCTGGCATTCGCCTGCGGAGAATATATTGCAGTGCAAATTTGCGTAATGCCAAAACGTGTTAGAAATGATTTAAATTCTCCTGATTTGAATTGGGAACCGTTGTCAGACAGAATTATTTCTGGAACTCCAAATGTATGGAAGACTGAAGTTTCCAAGAATTCACATATCTTGACGGCCGTTAATTTCTTCAAAGGTTGTAAGAAATGAAATTTACTAAAGTGGTCAACTAATATAAGTAATCCTATGTTGCCTTTCTTGGACCTTGGGTACGGGTCTAATAAGTCAATATACAATTTTTGGAACGGTCTATCTGACGTCATTGGTTTCCCCATTGGCGGTCTTAAAATTGTATTGGGGCTTTTGGTCATTCGGCAGGATGAACACTGTGCAACGTAATTTCGAATCGCAGTTACCATGCCAGGCCAAAATATATATCTTTTTAATTTTTCTATCATCTTGTTGGTACCACAATGTGCAGCATCTGGTGGGTCGTGTGCTCGACTCAACACTTCTGCTTGTAGTCCCTTCGGTATCCAGAGTTTCCATGATTCGGAGTCTTGTATTAAGTCTCCTGTTGAATACTCGGTACGTTTATAAATAAGGTTATCTACAATTTTTAAATCTGGAAGTCTCGCAAAATTTTCTGATATTTGTTTCTTCAGTTCTACATATTCTGTAGAGGTAAATTCTTTTGATGACAAATCAACGATTGGGCCAAAACTCGAGAATTCACTAACTTCATCTTCATCACGACGAGATAATGTATCGGCTACCACATTTTGTGAACCTCGACGATGCTGAATTGAGAAATTGAATCCTTGCAGTTTAAGTGACCAGCGCGCCAATCGACCTAACAAATCTTTCTGATTCATCAACCATATCAGCGCGGAGTGGTCAGTTATTACCGTGAATTCTTGTCCTTCAATATAGGAACGAAATTTGTAAATGCCTTGGATAACTGCTAAGCATTCTAATTCTGTGACGGAGTAGTTGCGCTGAGCTTTAGTGAGTTTGCTGGACATGTATGCTATCGGCATTTCTGCTCCATCACTATTGGCTTGTGCAAGGACACAACCAAGTCCATATTGACTTGCGTCGCATAGTAATAAAAATGGTCTAGAAAAATCAGGAGTACTTAATATAGGTGTGGTAGTTAGCTTCTCTTTGAGCTTTGAAAACGCGTTATCAGCTTCATCGCTCCAACAGTATTTTCTGTTCTTTCTTAACAAATCTGTAAGAGGCATTGAGAGTGTGGCGTATCCGTCGACGAATCGGCGATACCAACCACACAGTCCCAAAAATCTCCGCAGTTGTTTAACTGTAGATGGTATTGGAAACTGTTTTAATTTGCCCATTTCAGTAAGATTTGCGTCTCGAAGGTAGGTTGCTATTTCGCTTAAAAGTGACATATGCGAACTAAAATCATCTGACAAGATTAACAAGGCATCTAGGTATACAAATAGTCTAGTACGAAGATGTGCCGGTATGACTTGATCCATTAATCGGCAGAGAGTCTGTGCTGCATTGCAAAGTCCGAAAGGCATAACCTTGTATTGGTAAAGTGGACGATTCGGTACAGTAAACGCCGTATACTGCCGTGACTTTCTCTCTAGTGGTATCTGCCAAAAAACGTGCTTCATGTCCAACCCAGTAATATAGCGAGCTGGAGGAAGACGACTCAAGATACCATCCACATGAGGAAGTGGATATGCATCTTTCCGTGTATGTTTGTTTACCTCGCGTGAATCGAGACACAATCGAGTCTTGCTTCCTTTTTGTACTAAAACACAATTGCTGCTCCATGGACTATTCAATAGCTCGATAACATCCATGGCCAACATATTATCCATCTCCGCGAACATGAGTTTCTCCCTAGCCGGTGAAACGGGCCAGTGTCGTTGTTTTATGGGCTTGGATTCCCCAACATCGATACTGTGTTCGATAACCTGTGTTCGACCTAGTCCTTCTTTCTCGTAGGAGGGAAGTTTCTGAATGACTACGTCTAATTCTCGCTGTTGTTGTTCGGAAAGAATATGCATTTTAGGTGGATCGTCTAAGTTGTTGTCTTTTCCAACATCTAGTTCTGATATGCTGTTTGAAGTTCTCATGATACTCTTAAGAAGACCGAAATCGCGCCAAAAATCAATTCCAAGATAAACATCTTGTTTTAGATCAGGGATAATGTAAAATTCAATTGCCTTACTGATGCCTTGATATTTGACATTAGTTGTTAGCATGCCTAGAACTGGACATTCTGCGTTATTGGCTGTTCTAATACGACCGGAGCATCTTTTTGTTTTCGGGTGCATTAACAGTTGAGTGGCGGCTTTGCCCCCGAGACAGCAAAGGGTTGCACCTGAATCAAGAAGAGCTCTTCTTTATTTATTTCGGTGTACAAACGGTTGTCTGAATTGGTAAATATAGACTCTACTAGCTTTTTACGACACGATCGGACTTTCTTCCAAAACCTTCGCATGCGTAATGTGGAACTACTGGTGTTAGGTTTCCTGTCTACACTGTAAATTTTACCAAATATACGCTGCCGTGCTGACAGATAATTTGCGTATCGAGCGTGAAAAGGTAGTCGTCTATACGATGAGGTTTGGTCTTTATTATCGGAATATTTTTGATTGGACAGACTTTGCGATGGAATTGCAATCTGAATTGTGTTATTAAGTTTTAATGGTAAGTTTAACGACGGAGGGTTTTCCGAAGGATTGCATGATAGGCAGTTTGGCTTGTAAGTGTCTTTCTTACCACAGCCGTAACAAAAAATAGAACGTGGCTCAAAACAAACGTCATAACGATGCCCAGATTTGCCACAGTTCCAACATTTGATGCTTTTGAGCTGCATAGCTGCTACTTCAGAAGTGTCATCTAGCTCGGAAACAAAAGGTCTATTGAATCTAGGTGGTTGTGTTCTGTTCTGTTTACAGAATTGCTCATGTGTACGAATTTCTTCTCGTAGCCTCGCTAAGGTAAGTATGTTCAAGTGCATTAGCTCGTAGCGAAGAGACGGTTTGGAATGCCGAATTAAGAGTCGCACTAGAGATTCTTCTTGTATGGGATTTCTTAACCGAGTAACAAGTTTCTCGACTTCAAATTGAAATTCTTCAAAGGATTCTTTTTCACCTTGTCGCCTAGAGTTAATGGATTCCCAAATATCCATATCTGTTTCAATGTCCTCAAATTTCTTCCTAAACTCTACACAAAATGTATTCCAAGTAAAATGTGGATATGTTTTGTGGAATTTCCAGAACCATTCGTTAGCCTTGCCTACCACAAGTAGATGCAAATGGTCACACAATAGGCTGTGATTACCGTATAAGTTCTGGTTTGTCATAGAGCGTACTCTACATAGAAAATCTTCCGTGGCCAAGCCACTTTTGGAACCATCGAACTTTATATGCCAATTCTGGATAATGTTCGACACCTTTTCTGGCGGTATTAAGGTACTGTTATTCACGGATCGATTACAACTATCATTTTGACTCTGATTCATGTTAACGCTACGAGGGAGATCAACGCTCGCAATGGGCGGAGGTGAATGTGCTGCTCCTTATGTATATGGATATTCGCTAATTGATTTTGTATAAACGCTGTGACGTTTTGCATAATCTGCTTCTGTTGAATTCGCAAAGCGTTTTGTAACAAGGAATCAAAGTGGACCGTACTAGTAGTCTGGTGGGGTACTGCATTCAAAAGTTTTTGACCGTTACTGTTGTTATTGCTGGTGCAGTGTTGGTTCTGAATATTTCTATTGGTGGACCTCGTTGTCATTCCGCGTCGAGGAGTACCTCCTCTACGGTTTCTACCTACTGATCTGTTTCCTATGGAAGTATTAACGTTGCCTTGGTTATCATTAAGGCCAAGCGTTATTAATTCGCGTGCTTGTTCAGCTGCGTCTAATTCAGCAGCCAAATTATTATTCGATAGCGACAGTTGTCTAACCGTACACGGATTCTTACAAACTGGGCAACTTCTATTGTCTTGGAGAGATCGTAATATACATTGATTGTGAAATTTATGCTTGCATGGTGAGACTGCCGTTAATTCATTAGAATTCATAGGTTCGTGAGAACTTCCGCAAAATGGGTCTTGCTGCTGCAAGGCGTCGCTTAAATCTTCGTGGCTGTACCTAACAGACATTTTGCTAAATTTATAATTTAATAATGGTTTATAATAATTTCATTAAATTTATTGGTTCGTCACTTTCCCAAAAGGATGTTTTCGTTCAGGCCAGTAAATAATCCTATTCGTCAAAAAGTCACTAGTTGTTCGCTTAAAAGAATACTATGGCACTGATATTGATTTCTTTGAATTGTAAAGGTCGAGCTTCCAATGAATATACTATAGTTGCTCGCGATTCCTTTTCCGATTCTAGGTAAGTCAATTGACAGTGTTTATTTTGCGGACCGTTAAATTAATCAAAAGGATATGACAGCTAAAAATGGGTTTGACTCGGTCGAACGCTAGTTAATTACCAGCTACTATCCGCTATTCCAGAAATCAAAGTTCCATTCGCACTCTCATATATTGGTAAATTGCAGCATCCGTTTTACAAAATCGAGAATTAAAGGTTAAAGCTACTCGTGATCATGCAGGTCCATGTAGGTCGATCAATCCTTTTAGCAGAATTGTGATCGCTGTTCCAGACTATGGATACACCTGATCTATAAGCTTTAACACTCGTTTTGGTTTGTTGTTTCAAAAATGTAATTTATAGTGGATGGATTAATATACATATGTGAATATGAATATGAAGCTTTCTCGCAATAGGGTCTTATTATTGCTTATGGTGTCGTTTGCTTCTCTTTAAATATTTGATACTAATTGCTTTTCATGGCTTTTTGTTCTGGGTGCCGATGATATAAACGCAATTTGAATTGGAGCCTTTGCAACGATGTTTACACCAATACCTGCTCTTCTAGGCAATAATTATTAATATAATTGACAATGAAGATGTTGTATCATCTAGCCTTTTGGGTTAGATGCCGATTATTCTAATAATTGAGAAAAGAGATTATCTTTGATGGTGGTAACATCTCGTTCGGGCCTTTACATTGGGCGCCATTTTATCTTTATGTAGTATGCGCGTTGAAACGTCTTAGACCGAGTACTACTGCGTAATACTCGGGCTTCTCGTCGAAAGGAAATTCAACTTGTGTATGACTGATTAGGCTTCGTGCACTTCTTGCTCCGGGCTTTCTGCTCGCCGGATGGGGCGGGGTTCTTTCCTAATCTGGTCCTACGGCCTCATAAAAACAAAAGTTAAGTGCACTTTTACTTCTCTAACTAGCTGATACAATAAAAAGGGGTTCTATGTAAGTCGGTTTGGTCAATGAACTGGGTTATGGACAACTGATTTCGAAATAGGGTTATTGGGATGCACTAGATGTTACACGTGCTCCCTTCTTTACCCACCCTGCCTTGGTGACGTCATTATATGGTTTGGGTCACCCCTTGTATAATCTACATATTATTTACTGTGGCTGCTGAACTATCGCATACCTGTTGTTTCTGCGACGAACCATAAAGAGACGGTTAAACGGGAGTTTTGTTATACATGATGCTTACAAACTTCATTTATTACAAATTTTAATTTGGATTTCAAGATAAGACATGACTTGGGTTTACCAAGTATTTAGAATTTTAAGATATTAAGTAAATTTCTATGCGCACGGGGAACTAATTCAGACCATCATTCTTATACATACAGTCGTAAACTATACTCTCTATCACATGACGGTACGTGGACGTAATTGACTATCCATAATCATTATTGTTTATACATACTGGGTGTTTCAATATTTTACTCACTCACAAGATTCGCTTCATGCTGTTGTAGGGCCCTCCCATGCAGGAGCTGTTGAGCTGTCGCTGTTGCCAAAAATACTAAAATGATTATGGTAGATTCATGTGTGATTTTTATGGAAAATTATAGATGATTGTGATAATTCCTTATGCGCACATTTTTACAATGTTTAAGCTGGTTATAGGAAATACAAATTAATTAATACTATTGTCAAACTGTAATATTTAGAGATATTTCATGTAGACGAAAGATTCTTGATTTTATGGCAATGCCATGTCACCTGGGCGTGCGTTGCACGTCGACCGAAGTCAGCGTTGAGCACTTCAACACCATAAGCAAAAAGGTTAGGTACAGCCGCACGGTGCGAAAAGTCTAGCGCCGTGATGCAAGGCAAGAATTCAACGAGGTCTCACTGTGGGAAGAGTTGCATCGCACTCATACATGAGCAAATGTAGCGATACTCCGGAAAATGTGTTTGCGTCCACTACGTTGCAGACCCACGCTTATTGGGCACTAAGTTGACCAATCTTACGGGTATCTGACAATGAGTGGTATTGACCGCAAGAAATCGTCGTCGCTGTAAAAATCACAACAATTATTTTACGATTTGCACGTGATTAGACACAAATATCACCTTTTTTTATGAAACTTTTTACACTGGCTATTACATGTATATGGTTCCGATTGTGCGATGCCCTTGGCATACATATATTATTATTTTGTCGGTGTGAATATAGGTAATTTAACAAAAATATGTGGACTTACAATTTATTTTGCCACTCGTATTTTATTTTCAATAAGTATTTTCGCTGCGTGATGCTTAGCTTCGGCGCCAATTATTGTGCAGAAATGCGCGTTCAGCATCTATTTATAGACTAAAGGTGGCGTTGTCGAAAATTCTCGAAGCTACTCTAACTGCATTAGTTAACTGTTTAATGGTGTGATATTCTTGATTCTCTTTTGGCACCATTCTTCCGCGAGAGGAATTGAGAGCGCCGTTTCGCATAACAGCTGTTTTGAATTCGCCCTCTGTTAATTCTTAACAGAAAGTGTGCAGAGGAGTTTCAACGGCTGATGGTCAACTTTGGCACACTACAGTTTCTAGAGTAGATTTACCACCTTACTCAAGCAGACTCCTGCTAAATAACCTACCCTCCTTAGCTAACCATCGTATTATGCTGGGTGTTATGGTTATTATAAGACTAATAAAATACGACATAGACTCTCCTTTCCTGCTTAACCAACTAAACTTTTGTGTTTCTTCTAGGGTAACACGAAATTTGTTACACATTTCGTTGAGCTTTTGTACTATTAACTATAGCCTGCATGATTCTTTTAGAGTTCTCTGTGCCGATTAAAATAAGCTTTTTTTTCAACACGGAATCCTCCCTCTCATCTATTAAATTATCTATTTTAAATTTCCTAACCTTTTCTCCTAACAACAATTAACTATATTAACTATATCTACCGATCTGTTTGGGTTTTACTGGGTTTTCCCTAATCCTTTGCAGCCTAAATTCTAAATTTTAAAATATTCAATTCTATAATCAAAATTTTAAACTTTAATTATTTTCTTTTTTTAATTTCAATTATAACTAATTTTAATTTAAACTTAAAAATTAATTTTAATTTCAAGTCGACTGCCTTAGTTGAAGTTACATAAATAAATTATTAAAAAAATATTTTGAAATCCTTAGCAAATAAACGAACTTATAAGTACTTGCATGAGTTTTTGAGAGGTATGCCAAAGGAAGAGATTCCCAGAGAACTAGACATGTACGATGATAATAACGATGTTGAAAGATACCCATTGGTGGATTCCAATGAGGGTGAAAGCATTGAAAGAGACGCTAGAAATATATTGGTGGACTCCATGAATAAAGACGCTGAAAGAAGCATCATAGATGGGTTGGTAGATTCCAACTAGAAAAGGGCATTGATTGTTTACAATTCGGTATTCCAGACATCACCATAGTGTTGTTTGTTGTTGTTATGACTTGTTTGTTGACTGAAGACTGACATTTGGGTAAGTGTCCTGTATACGGTATAGCATTAGTATTTGGGAATTC
The DNA here is from genome assembly GCA_018901885.1 of Zaprionus kolodkinae. Classification (NCBI taxonomy): domain Eukaryota; kingdom Metazoa; phylum Arthropoda; class Insecta; order Diptera; family Drosophilidae; genus Zaprionus; species Zaprionus kolodkinae. The sequence continues at coordinate 17,592 of JAEIFM010000164.1, read as the reverse complement.
TCTGTCTGCTGGGTACCAGAGTGCTTCTGAAATGTCCTGTCATTAGTTTGGACACTTAAAAAAAATAATAATAATAAGTGAATAATATTAATTTTTGACGTTCGATTTGACTTTTAACAAAGAAAATAAATCGTTTCAGAGTAAATGATATGATCTCCTCTTTAATTTCGAATACTATTGCAACACACGAGGACGTGTGATAGTCAGAAAGACCGTGTCGCATCGATATTATTTATTTAATTCCTTAGTTGTTAAGTATCATCACTGATACAAGTTATTATCTTGTAATGAGTGTCATCACTAATAAAGAATAAGTGACAAAGATAGGAAGATTATCTATTCTCATCCACCCTCTTCCCACTTGTGCCTTCTCTTGCACACAATCCACAAGCCCAACAGAATTGACTGTTCTGCGTAGCCTCGGTCTGACACTGCGTTAGAGCGAGACGAATATAGTGTGTGACCGAATGGATGATGCAATAATTGCAATTATTGCGCAGTTGCTAACTGGCGTCAAGAAGAAGACGCGTGCCAAAAACGGTGTCTAGGCATTGTGCTAGCATCATTTTGGAAATTCGAGTCAGTAAAGAAACGGACACTAAAAGAAGGCAGTCGAAATGTCGAGGAAACGCAAGGCCACGATCCGCGAGGCACAGGAGGTGAAGATGAATGAATGTATGGGATTTCTTAACCGAGTAACAAGTTTCTCGACTTCAAATTGAAATTCTTCAAAGGATTCTTTTTCACCTTGTCGCCTAGAGTTAATGGATTCCCAAATATCCATATCTGTTTCAATGTCCTCAAATTTCTTCCTAAACTCTACACAAAAATGTATTCCAAGTAAAATGTGGATATGTTTTGTGGAATTTCCAGAACCATTCGTTAGCCTTGCCTACCACAAGTAGATGCAAATGGTCACACAATAGGCTGTGATTACCGTATAAGTTCTGGTTTGTCATAGAGCGTACTCTACATAGAAAATCTTCCGTGGCCAAGCCACTTTTGGAACCATCGAACTTTATATGCCAATTCTGGATAATGTTCGACACCTTTTCTGGCGGTATTAAGGTACTGTTATTCACGGATCGATTACAACTATCATTTTGACTCTGATTCATGTTAACGCTACGAGGGAGATCAACGCTCGCAATGGGCGGAGGTGAATGTGCTGCTCCTTATGTATATGGATATTCGCTAATTGATTTTGTATAAACGCTGTGACGTTTTGCATAATCTGCTTCTGTTGAATTCGCAAAGCGTTTTGTAACAAGGAATCAAAGTGGACCGTACTAGTAGTCTGGTGGGGTACTGCATTCAAAAGTTTTTGACCGTTACTGTTGTTATTGCTGGTGCAGTGTTGGTTCTGAATATTTCTATTGGTGGACCTCGTTGTCATTCCGCGTCGAGGAGTACCTCCTCTACGGTTTCTACCTACTGATCTGTTTCCTATGGAAGTATTAACGTTGCCTTGGTTATCATTAAGGCCAAGCGTTATTAATTCGCGTGCTTGTTCAGCTGCGTCTAATTCAGCAGCCAAATTATTATTCGATAGCGACAGTTGTCTAACCGTACACGGATTCTTACAAACTGGGCAACTTCTATTGTCTTGGAGAGATCGTAATATACATTGATTGTGAAATTTATGCTTGCATGGTGAGACTGCCGTTAATTCATTAGAATTCATAGGTTCGTGAGAACTTCCGCAAAATGGGTCTTGCTGCTGCAAGGCGTCGCTTAAATCTTCGTGGCTGTACCTAACAGACATTTTGCTAAATTTATAATTTAATAATGGTTTATAATAATTTCATTAAATTTATTGGTTCGTCACTTTCCCAAAAGGATGTTTTCGTTCAGGCCAGTAAATAATCCTATTCGTCAAAAAGTCACTAGTTGTTCGCTTAAAATAATACTATGGCACTGATATTGATTTCTTTGAATTGTAAAGGTCGAGCTTCCAATGAATATACTATAGTTGCTCGCGATTCCTTTTCCGATTCTAGGTAAGTCAATTGACAGTGTTTATTTTGCGGACCGTTAAATTAATCAAAAGGATATGACAGCTAAAAATGGGTTTGACTCGGTCGAACGCTAGTTAATTACCAGCTACTATCCGCTATTCCAGAAATCAAAGTTCCATTCGCACTCTCATATATTGGTAAATTGCAGCATCCGTTTTACAAAATCGAGAATTAAAGGTTAAAGCTACTCGTGATCATGCAGGTCCATGTAGGTCGATCAATCCTTTTAGCAGAATTGTGATCGCTGTTCCAGACTATGGATACACCTGATCTATAAGCTTTAACACTCGTTTTGGTTTGTTGTTTCAAAAATGTAATTTATAGTGGATGGATTAATATACATATGTGAATATGAATATGAAGCTTTCTCGCAATAGGGTCTTATTATTGCTTATGGTGTCGTTTGCTTCTCTTTAAATATTTGATACTAATTGCTTTTCATGGCTTTTTGTTCTGGGTGCCGATGATATAAACGCAATTTGAATTGGAGCCTTTGCAACGATGTTTACACCAATACCTGCTCTTCTAGGCAATAATTATTAATATAATTGACAATGAAGATGTTGTATCATCTAGCCTTTTGGGTTAGATGCCGATTATTCTAATAATTGAGAAAAGAGATTATCTTTGATGGTGGTAACATCTCGTTCGGGCCTTTACATTGGGCGCCATTTTATCTTTATGTAGTATGCGCGTTGAAACGTCTTAGACCGAGTACTACTGCGTAATACTCGGGCTTCTCGTCGAAAGGAAATTCAACTTGTGTATGACTGATTAGGCTTCGTGCACTTCTTGCTCCGGGCTTTCTGCTCGCCGGATGGGGCGGGGTTCTTTCCTAATCTGGTCCTACGGCCTCATAAAAACAAAAGTTAAGTGCACTTTTACTTCTCTAACTAGCTGATACAATAAAAAGGGGTTCTATGTAAGTCGGTTTGGTCAATGAACTGGGTTATGGACAACTGATTTCGAAATAGGGTTATTGGGATGCACTAGATGTTACACGTGCTCCCTTCTTTACCCACCCTGCCTTGGTGACGTCATTATATGGTTTGGGTCACCCCTTGTATAATCTACATATTATTTACTGTGGCTGCTGAACTATCGCATACCTGTTGTTTCTGCGACGAACCATAAAGAGACGGTTAAACGGGAGTTTTGTTATACATGATGCTTACAAACTTCATTTATTACAAATTTTAATTTGGATTTCAAGATAAGACATGACTTGGGTTTACCAAGTATTTAGAATTTTAAGATATTAACTAAATTTCTATGCGCACGGGGAACTAATTCAGACCATCATTCTTATACATACAGTCGTAAACTATACTCTCTATCACATGACGGTACGTGGACGTAATTGACTATCCATAATCATTATTGTTTATACATACTGGGTGTTTCAATATTTTACTCACTCACAAGATTCGCTTCATGCTGTTGTAGGGCCCTCCCATGCAGGAGCTGTTGAGCTGTCGCTGTTGCCAAAAATACTAAAATGATTATGGTAGATTCATGTGTGATTTTTATGGAAAATTATAGATGATTGTGATAATTCCTTATGCGCACATTTTTACAATGTTTAAGCTGGTTATAGGAAATACAAATTAATTAATACTATTGTCAAACTGTAATATTTAGAGATATTTCATGTAGACGAAAGATTCTTGATTTTATGGCAATGCCATGTCACCTGGGCGTGCGTTGCACGTCGATCGAAGTCAGCGTTGAGCACTTCAACACCATAAGCAAAAAGGTTAGGTACAGCCGCACGGTGCGAAAAGTCTAGCGCCGTGATGCAAGGCAAGAATTCAACGAGGTCTCACTGTGGGAAGAGTTGCATCGCACTCATACATGAGCAAATGTAGCGATACTCCGGAAAATGTGTTTGCGTCCACTACGTTGCAGACCCACGCTTATTGGGCACTAAGTTGACCAATCTTACGGGTATCTGACAATGAGTGGTATTGACCGCAATTTATTTTGCCACTCGTATTTTATTTTCAATAAGTATTTTCGCTGCGTGATGCTTAGCTTCGGCGCCAATTATTGTGCAGAAATGCGCGTTCAGCATCTATTTATAGACTAAAGGTGGCGTTGTCGAAAATTCTCGAAGCTACTCTAACTGCATTAGTTAACTGTTTAATGGTGTGATATTCTTGATTCTCTTTTGGCACCATTCTTCCGCGAGAGGAATTGAGAGCGCCGTTTCGCATAACAGCTGTTTTGAATTCGCCCTCTGTTAATTCTTAACAGAAAGTGTGCAGAGGAGTTTCAACGGCTGATGGTCAACTTTGGCACACTACAGTTTCTAGAGTAGATTTACCACCTTACTCAAGCAGACTCCTGCTAAATAACCTACCCTCCTTAGCTAACCATCGTATTATGCTGGGTGTTATGGTTATTATAAGACTAATAAAATACGACATAGACTCTCCTTTCCTGCTTAACCAACTAAACTTTTGTGTTTCTTCTAGGGTAACACGAAATTTGTTACACATTTCGTTGAGCTTTTGTACTATTAACTATAGCCTGCATGATTCTTTTAGAGTTCTCTGTGCCGATTAAAATAAGCTTTTTTTCAACACGGAATCCTCCCTCTCATCTATTAAATTATCTATTTTAAATTTCCTAACCTTTTCTCCTAACAACAATTAACTATATTAACTATATCTACCGATCTGTTTGGGTTTTACTGGGTTTTCCCTAATCCTTTGCAGCCTAAATTCTAAATTTTAAAATATTCAATTCTATAATCAAAATTTTAAACTTTAATTATTTTCTTTTTTTAATTTCAATTATAACTAATTTTAATTTAAACTTAAAAATTAATTTTAATTTCAAGTCGACTGCCTTAGTTGAAGTTACATAAATAAATTATTAAAAAATATTTTGAAATCCTTAGCAAATAAACGAACTTATAAGTACTTGCATGAGTTTTTGAGAGGTATGCCAAAGGAAGAGATTCCCAGAGAACTAGACATGTACGATGATAATAACGATGTTGAAAGATACCCATTGGTGGATTCCAATGAGGGTGAAAGCATTGAAAGAGACGCTAGAAATATATTGGTGGACTCCATGAATAAAGACGCTGAAAGAAGCATCATAGATGGGTTGGTAGATTCCAACTAGAAAAGGGCATTGATTGTTTACAATTCGGTATTCCAGACATCACCATAGTGTTGTTTGTTGTTGTTATGACTTGTTTGTTGACTGAAGACTGACATTTGGGTAAGTGTCCTGTATACGGTATAGCATTAGTATTTGGGAATTCTCTGTCTGCTGGGTACCAGAGTGCTTCTGAAATGTCCTGTCATTAGTTTGGACACTTAAAAAAAATAATAATAATAAGTGAATAATATTAATTTTTGACGTTCGATTTGACTTTTTAACAAAGAAAATAAATCGTTTCAGAGTAAATGATATGATCTCCTCTTTAATTTCGAATACTATTGCAACACACGAGGACGTGTGATAGTCAGAAAGACCGTGTCGCATCGATATTATTTATTTAATTCCTTAGTTGTTAAGTATCATCACTGATACAAGTTATTATCTTGTAATGAGTGTCATCACTAATAAAGAATAAGTGACAAAGATAGGAAGATTATCTATTCTCATCCACCCTCTTCCCACTTGTGCCTTCTCTTGCACACAATCCACAAGCCCAACAGAATTGACTGTTCTGCGTAGCCTCGGTCTGACACTGCGTTAGAGCGAGACGAATATAGTGTGTGACCGAATGGATGATGCAATAATTGCAATTATTGCGCAGTTGCTAACTGGCGTCAAGAAGAAGACGCGTGCCAAAAACGGTGTCTAGGCATTGTGCTAGCATCATTTTGGAAATTCGAGTCAGTAAAGAAACGGACACTAAAAGAAGGCAGTCGAAATGTCGAGGAAACGCAAGGCCACGATCCGCGAGGCACAGGAGGTGAAGATGAATGAGGTCGATATTTTTTTTTTTTTTTTTTTTGGACGTTGAATATGAATGAATGAATGTATTAACAAGTGGTCCAACGACACCAAGCCGATGCTTGTTGCGTGCGGAACCCAGACGAAGTCCACCTCCCGCCTAACCGACCGAGAGGCACCGTCGCGTAACGGACGACACGGAAACGCGATAAAAATGCGAATAGACACGCGAGAAGAAACTAACGCGATAAAGAAAGAAAACGCGGATAGGAGATAGGATTGGAGCATGCAAAATCAAATAAATAATAAAAAAATATCGAGGAAATAATATTACTAATTACGTGCTAGATAGAAAAGAATTAAAGACTTCATAGTGGCAATAGAGTTAGTTTCATGAGAGTTAGTTTCATGACATGTTGAAGTTTATTGTAGTCCGAACATAATACCCTGAACGGATTGTGCAGTGCATAGTTCGATCTACAATAAGGAAGAGTTAGTGGAAGATAATTACGAGTACTTCTGCAAGGGACTGAGAAGTGAAGCTGCATTACAAGGGCCTCACTGTCAATGTCACCTTGCATAAGGTTGTTAATAAATAATACGCCTAGCATGGTTCTGCGATTAGTTACGGAAGGCAAATTTAATAATAAGAGTCTATTGTTATAGGAAGGCAGTCTTAAATTTTCATCCCAGTTAAGGCCACGTAAAGCAAACAATAAAAAGTTCTTTTGTACGGACTCGATGAGTTCTTTATGAATAGTGTACTGGGACACCATACGCATGAACCATATTCAAGAATAAGGATCGTTAAATTCCTTAGACCATCTCTTAATAAAGCCTAGAACACCCATGGCTTTATTGACCATATTAGAAATATGATTGGAAAACTTTAGTTTTCGGTCCAAATCATCAACTAGGGTAATTCTTTCCAAGACAGAACCACAAAGAGAATAAGAAGTATACATTGGATTGGCTCGAGAGAATGTCATCAGCTTGCATTTAGAGCTGTTCAGGTTTAAAAAAAAAAAAAAAACCGTATGTATATATTATTTATATATGGTGCGGAGTTAAAATAACTTTTTCATATGGTTGTTTGGTAAAAACTGGTAGAGTAGAATAATTACAATACGACAATTAATTTAATTACAAAAAAAAAAAAAAAATGATATACAATTGAAGCTTAGCGACCTCTTGTTATGTTAAATATATAATTAGAATTTTATATTAAGGGTTGAATATTAATTTATCCATCGAAATACAAAATTTAATTTAATCAAATTAAAACGTAAAAATTTGAATGAATTATATTAAGCAAGTGTACATATAAAGATATTTTAATGATTAAAATAATCAATTATCAATAAATTAAAATGTTAAATTTTAATAATATCGACCACGTAAGCTAGGTAATTAAAGCCGTTATATGTCAAAATAACACATCTATTCATATATTTTCGAAAAAAAATATGGATGTATGTTTTCCTAAATATAAGAAATTCATTATGTATAATATTATTGAACATACACGGTGTGTCCCAAAAATAAACTTTTGGATATAATATAAAATACACATTATATTATCTTTGAAAGTTATATTTATTCAAAATAGGATCCATTTGACTCAACACAACATTTGGAACGATCAACAAGCGCATGCATCGATTTTTTTATGTCATTTATAGAAATGTTCTTCAGTACCTCGGTTCCGGCTGCTCGACCTTCATCATGGTGATAGATCAGGCGAATACGGAGGATGGTCGATGAGAAATGGCTGTCACTTTTACATCTGTCATCCGACTTACATGAAGTTAGGTGCGTTTGAAAGAGGATGAATGTATCTTTTTAATGTTGCAAGTTATCAATAGATGGCGCTGTACACGTATGTTGTATGATTTAAATTTAAAGTTCGGTTACACACCGTGTATACATAAAATACAAATATTATTCTGGTTGATCCTGGCAGTAGTTATATGCTTGTCGCAAAGATTGAGCCATGCATGTCTAAGTACACACGAATTAAAATTGAAACCGCAAAAGGCTCATTATATCAGTTGTGACGCCGCATTAATCATTTGTCATTAGCTATTTTTTTAAGCAAACTTTAATTTGTAAATAAACCTTAAGACCAATATACCCAATAGTTTTCTTAAGTAGTTTTCTTAAGAAATTCCAAAGACATAGACAGAGACATAGGCAAGACATAGGCAAAGGCATAGGCAGGGACATAAGGAAGGGGCATAGGGTAACGGCCCGTAGCAAATTTCGGGCAGCGCGTGTGTAGCGGCATCCCGAAATTCGAGCAGAAGCAAAGCGATAGCCGCCTAGGCAGCGACCGAGGACAGCGAAGGACAAGCAGCGGACGAGAAACAGCGAAATCGAAGCTGCCGAATTAGGGCACGACATAGAAGTTTTAGGAAGAAGTTATAGAAGTTTTAGGGAAAATAAAAAGTGACAAAGGAAACAAAGTGAGGAAGGACCAAACGCAAAAGCCTCCAAGGACAATGGACCCTGTCCATGGAATATCGAGGTAAGCGGTGCAAAAGAACAAAGAAAAGAATTTGGAAGCAACGTATGGTGCGAGGTAGGCAGGGCCACAGGCATGAGGAAAGTTCGTCAGGGAATAAGCGTAGGGTAAACACGTGGACATTTGTACTAGAATAAGAAAGTTGTGAAGATAACAAAAAGAAACAATAAACTATGCATAGTCATTTTTACTAACTTCGCGGTCTATATTTAGTGATTGCTTGGTTACCTTTCCCGTCGTGCGTGTTAATAAGAATTTCGCGTGTGCTGTGATGTGAGTGATCGCTAGTTGGTAGGCAGTCACGTTTCCCACGGCACGGGTGAAATACACTACATGCGGTTCACGAGTACACGTGGAAGACGTGGACCACGTGTACGCGTGAAGAGTGTATGTTCGCTGTGCCTGACAAAAGTCTCAGCCTTTCTTAGCTTGCCATTGACCAGCCCCTCTCTTTCAAAATATCTTAGTGGCCCAAATGATTTATACATTTTTTTGTTAAGACCCTTTCTAGACTGAGATTTTTACCGTTGCCTGAGAAAACATCCTTACAGATGGCGCCCGAGCAGGGACTACTAAGACTAGACATTTAGACAGAGAAATTTTAACATCTTTTAGTGGATTAAAGACCCACATAGGTAAATTTGCAAATTATGTTAGGCAAGCACAGAGAACCGCAGTACCAGACAACGAGTAGAACATGGTTTTCAATAGGGTATCAGCATAGGAAACACAGATATTTATTAAAGTCTGTAGGACAGGCTGTACACGTGGGTTGGAATATTACAACGAGGTATTTTGCCTGATTTAGTAGAACAGGCTGTTCACGTTGTTTCGACTGAGTGGGAACACCACCCTGAACAGGATATATAAGACTCGGTGCCGAATACCGAGGAAGACAGTCGAGATCGGGCACGCAAGCAAGCAACATCGAGTATCAGTCGCGTCAAGTTAATAAACGGGCAAAAACTCAAAACGTTTCTTGAAGGAAATTTGCCAACGAGAAAACATTTTTGCCAAATTTCTGTAAATTTTCGTACGCAATAGCAAAAGTGGAAAATATTATTACTAAGTACGGTAATAGTATGCAGTGAATTTAAGTCAAAATAAAAATAAATTGGAAACATGTGAACGCATTGGATCGTTTTTCGCCGGGAGACCGAAGTATACGCGATCTTGAAGGAGTTTGGCAAGGACACCAGTGGTACCGTGGAGGTAATGAGTAGTCGCCCGGTGGCATTTATCAACCAGGGCGAACTATGAAAGGAGCAGCTGCAACGTGTACTAGACCTGGAAGCCAGCTTGGGCATCGCGCACACCCCGTACGCTACAGAAGCTCGGTCACGTGGACTATCACCAGTCTGCAGAGACCTGATCGTCGACGAGGTATTACCAATCCCGGTAAAGGACAATCGCCGCGCAACCAGCCCAGCCACGATGAACCCGGCACCCGTTCTCACGCCGGCGGTAAAGGTTATGAACCAACACGGATGGAGCTGTACGAACTGGCAGACCGAATCCACCGATGGGGCGTTTCATTTGGTGGAGAAGGAGCGAACCCATGACGTTTCATTGAGCATCTGGAGGAGAAGGCAGCGATGTACCAAATCAACGTACAACAGTTACCACAAGCGATCGCGAACACGCTGTCCGGCCGAGCTGAAGACTGGTTCCGAGTAAACAAGCTTTACCAGCCAACATGGGAGGAGTAAGCAGAAATTTATGGACTTTTTCCTACCACCGCGTTATTTTCAACGGCTTGAGGTTGAGATCCGGCGCCGGGTACTATGGCCGGGCGAACCATTTCAGGAGAACTCTCTAGGGTTGCGGACGATGATGCAGCGCGGATACAACAGGGAACAAGAGTTAGAGAGGATTTACGACAATTTGCTCCCAGAATACCAATTGTTTACACGATTCCACGAATTAGACATCCTGGCACAGCTGAATAAGCTGGTGACGACGCACGAGATGACTAAGGAGTTACAGCGATACCGAGGAACAGGACAAAGAGAGCAAAGGAGGGATAAACCGAGGCCCGCCCTTACTCCGGCCACGAACGAGGTAGTAGTAACTCCAACGGAAAAAGGAGAAGCGGAGAACGCCTAGCTATAGGTGCGGCCAGCCCGGGCATATGCATATGCATATGCATATGCCACAACGAGAAGGTCCTCTTCTGCTGGGACTGTGGTCGGAACGGACCATACTCCAAGACGCGGCGGAGTAGAGTACCGAACCACCAGGGAGGGACACGAGGCGCACGAGCAAGCAGCGGTGAAGGAGGTGTTTAACCAGCGGGGCGGAATGGACCACACTCCAAGAAGAGGCGGAGTAGAGGATCAAAACACCAATTAAGCAAGACTAATTAAGCAACGATACTACCCTAAAAACCCGGCCATGCAGAAGATCATCAACGAGCATGTTGATGAACTTCTGCGAGATGGTAGGATCGAGCCTTCCAGGAGCCAATACAGTGCACCCATTGTACTTGTGGGTAAAAAGACGGGAGAGACGCGGATGTGCGTGGATTTTCGGCAACTCAATGCGAAATCCATCCCCACAACCACATCTTGGAAAATCTTAAGGACGCGAAGTACATTTCCACGTTGGCCCCGCCGACATTTCAGCGAGCATTGGACGGAGTCATCGGACCAGACATGGAGCCGCACGCGTTCGCCCACCTCGATGATATTATCGTGGTGGGACGTTCTCTACAAGAGCACTTGGACAACCTTCGAGAGGTATTCCGAAAGCTTCGGAAAGCGAACTTGCGCCTGAATAAGACCAAGTGCAGTTTTTTTTCAGAAGACCATTTACCTGGGACAACAGGTAAGCGACGGCGGAATCCACACCGATCCGAGCAAGATCAAGGAGCTTCAGCCGTCAACGACAGTTAAGGAGCTACAGAGGTGCCTAGGTATCGCTTCCTGGTACCGGCGGTTTGTAACTTAGCCACACTGGTGCAACCTATGTCGGCATTATTGAAGAAGGGTCGGCAGTGGGTCTAAAGTGAGGAGCAGCAACGAACATTCGAGGCATTGAAGACCAGTCTCACGGAAGCACCACTGTCGGCCTGCACGGACTTTGGAGATCGGTTTACCCTGCAAACGGATGCGAGTGACATCGGACTAGGAGCAGTCCTATCACAGCAGATCCAGGGAACCGAATGGGCTATCACGTACGCGAGCCGGCGGCTATCAGCTGCCGAGAGTCGGTACTCAACGACGGAACAGGAATGCTTGGCCATTGTATGGGCCATAAGAAAACTGCGTTGTAATCTGGAGGGATACGAGTTCGACGTAATCACAGATCATTTGGCGTTAAAATGGCTAAACAGCATAGAGAACCCTACTGGAAGGATTGCACGCTGGGCATTGGAGCTTCAGCAATTTCGGTTCATCATACATTACCGTCGCGGGGACTAAAACGTAGTAGCCAGACAACCGTTGGAGACGTTGCAACAGGTAACACAGGAAAACCCACCCTGTGTGTGGATAACCCGGATGTTGGAGCTGATCGACAAGAAACCAGAAAAGTTCCCGGATTACCAGAGGGAAAACGTACAGTTATATCGACGAGGAGGATTTCGACAGGAGGACGAGGATTTCATGGAAGTTATGCGTACCGAAGTCATTACGACGGAAAGTATTGCACGAGTGCCACGATCAGCCGACCGCAGGACATCAGGAAGTGCGGAAGTCCCTGGACCGGATCCGTCAGCGCTTCTACTGGCCGGGCCTACATGCAGCACGTCTCTTTTTTTCATTAGTTATTTTTTTAGGCAAACTTTAATTTGTAAATAAACCTTAAGTATAATATACCCCACAGTTTTCTTAAGGAAGTGGTAGCAAAGACATAGACAGAGACATAGGCAAAGACATAGGCAAAGGCATAAGCAGGGACATAAGGCAGGTGGATAGGCTAATTCAAGCACGCAGGGTACGAGGTGAAAGCAAACGCCCGTTGTGCGGCGCCCATGCACACAAGCAACGGCGTTTTGAAAAATTTTGCAGCGCAAGGGTAACGGCGTCTCGACGAATTTTGCAGCGCACAGGTAACGGCACCCGTACAAATTCTCGGCAGCGCGTGTGTAACGGTATCCCGAAATTCCCCGAGCAGAAGCAAAGCGACGCGACCAGAGGCATATGAGCATCGCGAAGCAAGCAGAATCATACGAGCAGCGCGAAGCGAGCAGAGGCATGCAGGCAGCATGAAGCAGACGGTGCTGTGGACGCAGCGGAAGACACGAACGGATTGATGCAGGCGACAAGTCGCGAGCCGATCTATGCAAAAAGGAAGCTAAGCTAGACAAGCGACAAAGTCGCGAACAAAACCAAGCGAGCCACGAGGGTTTCTCTTACTGTCGGACTTGCGGTGACACACCCACCGAGTATGGATTCGGTGAGGGCCCCTGCCTGTTTCCCGGCATCGGGGTCTTGCATCAGTCGATGGTCCTGGTCCCTTGTTTCCCACACGTCTAACAGTGCAGCACGCGTTGTCCACGACATTTCCTAGCGAAGTGTCCTGTAACTCCGTAGTTTCGGCAGGCTTCCCGCGTATTAATTCGGTTTTGTTCCCCTGTTGCGCCGTTTACGGTCGTTGCTGTTGCCTCTGAGACCGGCGAAGGTTTTTCGCTCGTCGGTGTCCACGGAGTTCCCTTTGGTTCGGCTAGTCTGGTTTTCGTTGATTCCGGATACGGGCTCCATTGCCGCCGACTCCGTTCTCGTTCCCGTGTCACCTCGTGGTTCGTGGCGAGGGCTGTGAGGTCCCTTAATGTGTTTATATCGGTCCTCCTCACGAATAACTGGTATTCCGGCAGCATATTTTTATACGCCCTCTCCAGTTCCTGGGCCTCCGTATATCCAGCCCGGCGCATCATCAGGCGGATCTCCAAAAGGTACGTTTTAAATGTTTTTCTCGTTTTTCTGCTGGTAACGTACCCTGATTTCATCCTTCAGCCGTTGGAAATATTAAGGCGGTAAGAAAAAATCCAAGAATTCTGCCCGGAAAGTCTTCCAAGTTCCGCCTTGCAGTCTGCTCATCCGGAACCAATCCTCAGCTGTTCCTCCTAACAACTCGGGAATCGGTTGGGGCATGTACTCGGTGTTTATCCGGTAAGATGCCGCCCGCTCCTCCATACGCTCGATGAATCGCAATGGGTCCGAAGTGCCATCGAATGTGACCCCCCACCTTCGCATACGATCCGCCGTTTGGGCAAACGTAGACCCTTCTAATTGTTCCGGGCGTTCGACGACTGCTGGCTCACTGATGTGGGAGCGCGTGACCCTGGTTGTGGGGATCTGCAAGGTCTGTTTCCCTGGGACAGGCTTTACTTCTTCTGCCGTTCGGTTGGGTGTCTTCTGGTCCTTTTCGGGGTGGGATAAGGGTATGTGGGCATTGCCCCCGATTGGTCAGCGATCCGGACTGGGATTGGTGCCATATTCCGCCTCCAATGATTCGAGGCGCTGGATTATGGCCGGAGGGTGGTCCTTTCTACCAATGAAGGCAGCTATGCGCGTACGTAACTCGTCGACGGTACCTTCCCGTTCAAAACCGAACTCGTCGGCTAAATTCTCCAGTTCGTTCTTCCTCCTATAAGACACCCATCGTACGCCAACCATGGTTTATCTTTGTAGTCTTGTGTCCTGGTACGTTGAATCCGGTGCGTGTATCCTTGTTGCCTGCTGTGGGTTGTGCCTCTATGATCGTTGTATCCTGTGTCTTGCTATCCTTGCTCGGTGTATCCTTGCTCGGTGTATCCTGTGCGTTTGTCCTTGTTACCTGCTGCTGGTCGTTTATCTTGGCCGGGTATCCTTGTTCGTTGTCCTTGTCATGAAGCACTTTTATTTGTAAACTTTTTTGACCACTGGAGGTGTTCACTCGACTGAAGCCGGAGACTTAGTGCCTTCTCTGCGCCGGCGGCAGCCTTATATACTCTGGCCGACCGCCCCGAACCGTTATGATCGGCTTCGGGTCCCGTTATGTTGTCGAGCGACCCGGAAGCACGAGTCCCGAAGACCGCCGTTACGCTCTTGTTGTTGTTGTTCTCATAGCGAGAACGACGATCTGCGCTGTCCTGTTCCGTTCGACTCCTTTGCGTCCCCCTTTTACCAACTCCCTGAACATCCTTCTGTGATCGATTGTCCTGTCTTCGTCATCTGTTTTTCCCTACTTGTTACTCTTACTTTTCTTTCCTTTTCCTTTGCTACTTCTACTTCGATGTTGCTGCACCAGGCTCACGCATGGGTAAAACGCTGGCGTTATTGTCTCTTTGTTTTTTTCTCTTTATTTAGTTCTCATCATTTTTCCCTACCTTCACCTGCTCTGTTCTGTTTATTGTTTATTTTTAATTAACGAGATTTCCCTGCCTGTTGGTCAATTGCTCACCCCTATATCTTTGCGTCTGTCTTGCTCCAGTGAACGGTTGCTGTTCGGCAGTAATGCGCTTTTTATTTCTGGTGGGTTCTCCTTCCTTCTGCTGCTCACTTCGCGCTGGCGGTCCTGCTGAGGTTTTTTTGTGTGGTGGCACTACCAAGGATCACTTGCACTTGTTTCTGTTTTTGCTGCCACGCAAGTCTGCCCGGCTCGTTGGCTAGATCGGAACTGTCCTCCCTTCTCCTAATGCAGATGTTGCCGCCTGCGCAGACGCCGTCTCTCCGTTGCACTCGCTTGCGCGAGTTTTCACCCTTTAGGGTGAAAAGTTCCGTTTGCCTTTGCGCTTTGGACGTGTCCGTCGCTCTGCCTGCGCTCTCGCTTGCACTCTCTTCCGTGTAAGCTGCGCTTTGTGGTCGTTGCTTGCGCTTGTTCTGTGCGTGGGTGCGCTTCGGGTGCGTGGTCGTCGCTTGAGCTCGCTCTTGTAAGCTGCGCTTCGGGTGCGTGGTCACCGCTTGTGCTTCCTCTGTGCGTGGCCGTCTCTTGCACTCGCTCTCTTCTCTGCACTTTGGGTGTTGCTTGCGCTCTTTCGGCTTGCGCTCGTTCTCTGATGGTCGTCCCTTGTGCTCGTTCTATGGTGGGGGAATGACCGTCGCTTGCACTTGCTATTGGCGTGTGTGCACTCTCTCTCACTTGAGCTTTCCCTAGGCTACCCTACATTCTAGCTTAAATGGCTATCATAGACCGATTGATTTCCCTGATTTCTTGCCTCCTTGGCGATGCTTAATCTAAGGTAATATTTAAAAATAAATAAAAATGGATAATAATTATATCTAAACTAAAAATAAAAAGAAAAAGAAAAAATAATGTGTGTGCTCAAAATATGGGTCCTCACAAGGTTATGATAAAATGTGTTCAGTGGGCCACTTTTGGTAAGCAGAACGGACGCTGTGGATTGAACCAAACGTAATGTTACGGTGCCCAAATTAACAACTCACACAGAAACCATGAAAGGCGTTGGTTGCTTAAAACAATAAACATGGAAGTCGAAGTCCTCTAAGGAGTGTGTAACAACTCACATGCCGCAGCAACTAGCCCTTAAAATGGATGGCGCTTAATTTGTATAAGTTGTAATGAATAGTTACCACTAAAGTAGATGATTAATATTACTTGTAATATAGATTTTGAAACTTTAGTGAGTAGGAAAGTACAATGGTGTGCATAGAAGTATTTGGCGTAAGCCTGCATGGAGCAGCCATTGGTACAGATCTTGGTGGTAGTAGCAAATAATCGAATGAGATCTTGGAGGACTGAAGTGGAGAAGGGTTTTATCTGAACAGTGGTTGATCACGAGTTAGTCGGTTCTAAGTTTAAGGTGAAAGCTGAAAATTTTCAAGTAAAAGAATATCAAAATGATTTTTTTTTCATACACTTCATACTTATGAACGAAAGGGAATACGGTTCCAATTCCGTAATCTGTTGAGTATCCCTTTGTAACTGAATATTCGCCTCGTGCTCATCCTGGCAACAGGAACGAACATAAAGAAGCCGTCGAGAGATATCGGAAGAGTTTTTTTTTTCCGTTTTATAGCCGTACCACCATGAAAGTCTTTCGCAGAGAGATATGGTAGATGGGCTGGAAGAGCATGACATATACTGTTGTGTCGATATTTTCTCTTCGAAGTCGGCAAATTAGATCCGTAACTTCGGGATAATGATTGGCTCTGAAGATTGAGATAGTCGGGCTTGATTGGGAAACAATAAAATGGTTTATGTGCTCGTTTTGGGTAAACAGAGTTTCTATCATTTCTTTCTTGCTAAAGTTTTAAGATATTAGCTTTTAAATTATAACGATTATCAATAAGCAATCAATTCAGAACTGACACGGACTTGGGGAATCCGACTGTCTAATTAAAAAAATGCATTGTGATGGCCCTAGCGGGTGTTGACACAATGTGATTTCTGCCCAGTGCTCTGAATGTCAAAGTGAAGAAATTCAAGTAAGCACGGGCCAAATGCCTGGTCATCTAATTGGTGACGCGCATGAATGGATTAACGAGATTCCTACTGTCCCTATCTACTATTCTCGCTCTGTCTTTTGTGACCTACGGACGGTAGTGTAAAGATGCTTTTTCAGGCTGGGGTACATATCTCAGTCTAGCCAGGGTCTTTACAGAAAGTTTATAAATACTAGGACATTTATGACTTTAGCAAGAGAGGTTATTAGCAGGTCATACCTCACTGGGTCATGGACCCCGCCACCACGCGGTCCTTTTGAGGTTCACGGGCACGTGTCGCGTGTCACGCGTGCTTGGCTGGCGGCCTACCGCGAGGAACGCACGTGGCCGCGGGTGCTTTCGCTTGCACTCTCCAAGTCGCTTGTTGGTGTATTCCACCATCCGCAACTAGGTAAAGTGCATGCCCTTCGCACTTCGCTTGCCAGCTATCGCTCACTCACGGTGCCTCTAACGGTCGATCGTTGGTCGTACAGAACGTCCGTGACCGCAGGTGTTCTTGCCTGTATTGCATCGTGGTGTATCGCTCAGTGGTGTATTGCACCACGCCGCAAACTCGTTAGCGTTTCACGCACGACACTACTCACGATCGGCCGTTGGTCGTGCAAAATGCCCGTGACCGCAGGTACTCTCGCCTGCACTCCCACAAGTCGCTCTGTGGTGTATTCCACCTCGCCGCAACTTGTTGAAGCACACGCTCACGCACCCACTCGTCAACTGACGTTCATTCACGACACGAACTATGCGT
>JAEIFM010000163.1:0-16927 GCA_018901885.1 Zaprionus kolodkinae | reverse complement strand
TGGATATATTTATTATATCTTATGGTATTGGGTTTTGATGCAAGCTTCTTGATCAAAGTATCACGAGTTTGTTATATAATCGCAAACAAATTCTTTAATGAGAGAGTGCATTTATGTAATTTTGATTTAATAATTTGGTATAACTCCAATTACTCAGGTATGATCCAATTCAAGGACATTGCCAGGTAGGGAGTTTGACTGGGGCGGTACATCTCTCAAATAATAACGGAGGTGTCCCAAGGCCAGCTCAGTGCGGACAGAAACCACACATAGAGCAAAAGGGCAAATGCTGACTTGATCTCGGTGTTCAGTACACACAGGGACAGCAAAAGCTCGGCCTATCGATCCTTTTGGTTTAAAGAGTTTTTAACAAGAGGTGTCAGAAAAGTTACCATAGGGATAACTGGCTTGTGGCGGCCAAGCGTTCATAGCGACGTCGCTTTTTGATCCTTCGATGTCGGCTCTTCCTATCATTGTGAAGCAAAATTCACCAAGCGTTGGATTGTTCACCCATGCAAGGGAACGTGAGCTGGGTTTAGACCGTCGTGAGACAGGTTAGTTTTACCCTACTAATGACAAAACGTTGTTGCGACAGCATTCCTGCGTAGTACGAGAGGAACCGCAGGTACGGACCAATGGCACAATACTTGTTCGAGCGAACAGTGGTATGACGCTACGTCCGTTGGATTATGCCTGAACGCCTCTAAGGTCGTATCCGTGCTGGACTGCAATGATAAATAAGGGGCAATTTGCATTGTATGGCTTCTAAACCATTTAAAGCTTATAATTTATTTTATAAACGACAATGGATGTGATGCCAATGTTATTTGTAACATAGTAAATTGGGAGGATCTTCGATCACCTGATGCCGCGCTAGTTATATATAAAAACATTATTTAATACAATGACAAAGCCTAGAATCAATTGTAAACGACTTTTGTAACAGGCAAGGTGTTGTAAGTGGTTGAGCAGCTGCCATACTGCGATCCACTGAAGCTTATCCTTTGCTTGATGATTCGACATACAAAACATAATGGTACATTTAACATGAATACTGTATTGTATAAATGTTTTATGTACAGAGAAAACGGGAACATGAAGAAGAAAGAATATATATAAAAGAAAAAGAATATAAGAAACAAAGAGAAAATATAATAAACAAAAACTTATATATAAATTATATATCATTTATGTATTAATATAATATACATGTGGAGAATATCTTGTCATATCTAATTGAATTAACTTAAGAAAAAAGTATACTGAAGTAATACTGTGTTAAACACACGAATAAATAAAATAGACTTAACAAATTTTAATTATCAAACATTTAAGATGGTATTGAATGATATAAAAAATTTCATATAAAAAGAATTAATAAATAAAAGTCTTTATATAAATAAACTTATATGAATAAATTTGTTCATATGAAAAACTTATCTGCATAAAATATTTCATATAAAATTAATACATATAAAATTGCATATGACTGCGGAGTATTATTTGCCGTGCCGACGGCATATAGAATTCAAGAAATACAAAATTATATGAAAAACTTATATGAAACAAAGTCTTCATATAAAAAACTTATATGAACAATATTTTTCATATGAAAAACTTATATGAAAAAAATGTTTCATACGAAATTAATATATATGAAATTTCATATGGTTTTGGAGTATTATTTGCCTTGTCGACGGCATATAAAATTCAAGAAATATAAAATCATATGAAAAAAATTCATATGAAAAACTTATATGAAACAAAGTGTTCATATAAAAAACGTATATGAACAAAATTTTTCATATGAAAAACTTATATGAATAAAATTTTTCATACGAAATTAATATATATGAAATTTCATATGGTTTTGGAGTATTATTTGCCTTGTCGACGGCATATAAAATTCAAAAAATATAAAATCATATGAAAAAAATTCATATGAAAAACTTATATGAAACAAAGTGTTCATATAAAAAACGTATATGAACAAAATTTTTCATATGAAAAACTTATATG
Organism: Zaprionus kolodkinae; assembly: GCA_018901885.1. Classification (NCBI taxonomy): domain Eukaryota; kingdom Metazoa; phylum Arthropoda; class Insecta; order Diptera; family Drosophilidae; genus Zaprionus; species Zaprionus kolodkinae. The sequence goes on along the minus strand of JAEIFM010000163.1, from coordinate 14,908 downwards.
AATAAAATTTTTCATATGAAAAACTTATATGAATAAAATTTTTCATACGAAATTAATATATATGAAATTCCATATGGTTTTGGAGTATTATTTGCCTTGCCGACGGCATATAAAATTCAAGAAATATAAAATTATATGAAAAAATTTCATATGAAAAACTTATATGAAACAAAGTCTTCATATAAAAAACTTATATGAATAAAATTTTTCATATGAAAAACTTAAATGAATAAAATTTTTCATACGAAATTAATATATATGAAATTTCATATGGTTTTGGAGTATTATTTGCCTTGCCGACGGCATATAAAATTCAAGAAATATAAAATTATATGAAAAAATTTCATATGAAAAACTTATATGAAACAAAGTCTTCATATAAAAAACTTATATGAATAAAATTTTTCATATGAAAAACTTATATGAATAAAATTTTTCATACGAAATTAATATATATGAAATTCCATATGGTTTTGGAGTATTATTTGCCTTGCCGACGGCATATAAAATTCAAGAAATATAAAATTATATGAAAAAATTTCATATGAAAAACTTATATGAAACAAAGTCTTCATATAAAAAACTTATATGAATAAAATTTTTCATATGAAAAACTTAAATGAATAAAATTTTTCATACGAAATTAATATATATGAAATTTCATATGGTTTTGGAGTATTATTTGCCTTGCCGACGGCATATAAAATTCAAGAAATATAAAATTATATGAAAAAATTTCATATGAAAAACTTATATGAAACAAAGTCTTCATATAAAAAACTTATATGAATAAAATTTTTCATATGAAAAACTTATATGAATAAAATTTTTCATACGAAATTAATATATATGAAATTTCATATGGTTTTGGAGTATTATTTGCCTTGCCGACGGCATATAAAATTCAAGAAATATAAAATTATATGAAAAAATTTCATATGAAAAACTTATATGAGACAAAGTCTTCATATAAAAAACTTATATGAACAAAATTTTTCATATGAAAAACTTAAATGAATAAAATTTTTCATACGAAATTAATATATATGAAATTTCATATGGTTTTGGAGTATTATTTGCCTTGCCGACGGCATATAAAATTCAAGAAATATAAAATTATATGAAAAAATTTCATATGAAAAACTTATATGAAACAAAGTCTTCATATAAAAAACTTATATGAATAAAATTTTTCATATGAAAAACTTATATGAATAAAATTTTTCATACGAAATTAATATATATGAAATTCCATATGGTTTTGGAGTATTATTTGCCTTGCCGACGGCATATAAAATTCAAGAAATATAAAATTATATGAAAAAATTTCATATGAAAAACTTATATGAAACAAAGTCTTCATATAAAAAACTTATATGAATAAAATTTTTCATATGAAAAACTTAAATGAATAAAATTTTTCATACGAAATTAATATATATGAAATTTCATATGGTTTTGGAGTATTATTTGCCTTGCCGACGGCATATAAAATTCAAGAAATATAAAATTATATGAAAAAATTTCATATGAAAAACTTATATGAAACAAAGTCTTCATATAAAAAACTTATATGAATAAAATTTTTCATATGAAAAACTTATATGAATAAAATTTTTCATACGAAATTAATATATATGAAATTTCATATGGTTTTGGAGTATTATTTGCCTTGCCGACGGCATATAAAATTCAAGAAATATAAAATTATATGAAAAAATTTCATATGAAAAACTTATATGAGACAAAGTCTTCATATAAAAAACTTATATGAACAAAATTTTTCATATGAAAAACTTATATGAATAAAATTTTTCATACGAAATTAATATATATGAAATTTCATATGGTTTTGGAGTATTATTTGCCTTGCCGACGGCATATACAATTAAAGAAATATAAAATCATATGAAAAAATTTCATATAAAAAACTTATATGAACAAAATTTTTCATATGAAAAACTTATATGAATAAAATTTTTCATATGAAAAACTTATATGAATAAAATTTTTCATATGAAAAACTTATATGAATAAAATTTTTCATACGAAATTAATATATATGAAATTTCATATGGTTTTGGAGTATTATTTGCCTTGCCGACGGCATATAAAATTCAAGAAATATAAAATTATATGAAAAAATTTCATATAAAAACTTATATGAAACAAAGTCTTCATATAAAAAACTTATATGAACAAAATTTTTCATATGAAAAACTTATATGAATAAAATTTTTCATACGAAATTAATATATATGAAATTTCATATGGTTTTGGAGTATTATTTGCCTTGCCGACGGCATATAAAATTCAAGAAATATAAAATTATATGAAAAAATTTCATATGAAAAACTTATATGAAACAAAGTCTTCCATATGAAAAACTTATATGAATAAAATTTTTCATACGAAATTAATATATATGAAATTTCATATGGTTTTGGAGTATTATTTGCCTTGCCGACGGCATATACAATTCAAGAAATATAAAATCATATGAAAAAATTTCATATAAAAAACTTATATGAATAAAATTTTTCATATGAAAAACTTATATGAATAAAATTTTTCATATGAAAAACTTATATGAATAAAATTTTTCATATGAAAAACTTATATGAATAAAATTTTTCATACGAAATTAATATATATGAAATTTCATATGGTTTTGGAGTATTATTTGCCTTGCCGACGGCATATAAAATTCAAGAAATATAAAATCATATGAAAAATGTGTGTTTTATATTGAATACACGCATGTGAAAAGTATTTGAAAATTTTTCCATATGAAAAATGATCGGCTTGAAGGCTGCGTGTCAAAAAACCCTTATAGGTGGAGTGGTGTCGCGCAAGGCAAGTCATATGAAAAAAATTTTATATATGAAAAATCATATGACTGTGGAGTGTTTGTCTTGCCGGCAGTCTGAAAATAAAATGAATTCAAATATATTAATGGAAAATATAGAATTCAAGAAGAAATGAAGTTTTTAGTGTATTATTTTATTGATACACACATATGAAATGTACTAGGAGAGGATTTCATATGAAAAATGATCGGTTTGAAGGCTGCGTGTCAAAAAACCCTTATAGGTGGAGTGGTGTCGCGCAAGGCAAGTCATATGAAAAAAATTTTATATATGAAAAATCATATGACTGTGGAGTGTTTGTCTTGCCGGCAGTCTGAAAATAAAATGAATTCAAATATATTAATGGAAAATATAGAATTCATAAAGAAATGAAGTTTTTAGTGTATTATTTTATTGATACATACCTATGAAATGTACTAGGAAAGGGTTTCATATGAAAAATGATCGGCTTGAAGGCTGCGTGTCAAAAAACCCTTATATGTGGAGTGATGTCGCGCAAGGCAAGTCATATGAAAAAAATGTTTTGTTGGAAAATTAATATGGGTATGGAGTGCTTGTCTTGCCGGCAGTCTTAGAATAAAATGAATTCAAATATATTTATGAAAAATAAAGAATTCAAAATAAAAAGAAGAAATGAAGTTTTTAGTGTATTATTGTTTAAATATACGAATGTATTGAGCAATATAAAAGGAATGAAAATGAAAAATTATCGCTTTGAAGGCTGCGTGTCAAAAAACCCTTACATGAACAGCAGTGTGTGCTGATCTGTATATGAGTACTCATATACATATATCGCCTTTACCGTCGTATTATTTATTAATACGCTTGGCTGCGAAATATGAAAGTAATGTAAAGATAATTATTACACATTTGGAATAAGCCAAGGTATATTGATTTCATACAATATATTCACTAATGATTCCATAACATAATTATCATTCAGTATATTTGTAATTAATATACAAGAAGTAAGTAAAAATATATATATAAAAATTTGTATATATATTTCGTATATAAATTATTTATATATGGTGCGAAGTTAAAATAACTTTTTTATAAGGTTGTTTAGAAAAAACTAGTAGGGTTTAGAATAAAAGGCGACAAATAATTTAATTTAGAAAAAAAAAGGAATTTATTCCTATTTAATATGAAGCTTGTCGACCTGTTGTTATGTTAAATATATAATTAGAGTGGCGTCAATTATATATTGAGGATGAATATTAATTTATCCATCAAAATACAAATTTTAATTTAATCAAATTAAAACTTAAAAGTGTGAATGAATTATATTAAGTAAGTGTACATATAAAGATATTTTTGAATGATTATCAATAGATTAAAATGTTAAATTTTAATAATATCGAAAACGTAAGCTATGTAATAAAAGCCGTTCTCGTTATTTTATATGTCAAAATAACATATCTATTCATATATTTTCAAAAATATATTGATATATGTTTTCCTACATATAAAAAATTCATTATATTTATGTATAATATTATTGTATATATACATAAAATACAAATATTATTCTGGTTGATCCTGCCAGTAGTTATATGCTTGTCTCAAAGATTAAGCCATGCATGTCTAAGTACACACGAATTAAAAGTGAAACCGCAAAAGGCTCATTATATCAGTTATGGTTCCTTAGATCGTTAACAGTTACTTGGATAACTGTGGTAATTCTAGAGCTAATACATGCAATTAAAACACGGACCTTCTGGAACGTGTGCTTTTATTAGGCTAAAACCAAGCGATCGCAAGATCGTTACATTGGTTGAACTCTAGATAACATGCAGATCGTATGGTCTTGTACCGACGACAGATCTTTCAAATGTCTGCCCTATCAACTTTTGATGGTAGTATCTAGGACTACCATGGTTGCAACGGGTAACGGGGAATCAGGGTTCGATTCCGGAGAGGGAGCCTGAGAAACGGCTACCACATCTAAGGAAGGCAGCAGGCGCGTAAATTACCCACTCCCAGCTCGGGGAGGTAGTGACGAAAAATAACAATACAGGACTCATATCCGAGGCCCTGTAATTGGAATGAGTACACTTTAAATCCTTTAACAAGGACCTATTGGAGGGCAAGTCTGGTGCCAGCAGCCGCGGTAATTCCAGCTCCAATAGCGTATATTAAAGTTGTTGCGGTTAAAACGTTCGTAGTTGAACTTGTGCTTCATACGGGTAGTACAACTTACAATTGTAGTTAGTACTATACCTTTATGTATGTAAGCGTATTACCGGTGGGGTTCTTATGTATAATTAAATACTTGTATTTTTTTATATGTTCCTCCTAATTAAAAACCTGCATTAGTGCTCTTCATCGAGTGTTATTGTGGGCCGGTACAATTACTTTGAACAAATTAGAGTGCTTAAAGCAGGCTTCAAATGCCTGAATATTCTGTGCATGGGATAATGAAATAAGACCTCTGTTCTGCTTTCATTGGTTTTCAGATCAAGAGGTAATGATTAATAGAAGCAGTTTGGGGGCATTAGTATTACGACGCGAGAGGTGAAATTCTTGGACCGTCGTAAGACTAACTTAAGCGAAAGCATTTGCCAAAGATGTTTTCATTAATCAAGAACGAAAGTTAGAGGTTCGAAGGCGATCAGATACCGCCCTAGTTCTAACCATAAACGATGCCAGCTAGCAATTGGGTGTAGCTACTTTTATGGCTCTCTCAGTCGCTTCCCGGGAAACCAAAGCTTTTGGGCTCCGGGGGAAGTATGGTTGCAAAGCTGAAACTTAAAGGAATTGACGGAAGGGCACCACCAGGAGTGGAGCCTGCGGCTTAATTTGACTCAACACGGGAAAACTTACCAGGTCCGAACATAAGTGTGTAAGACAGATTGATAGCTCTTTCTCGAATCTATGGGTGGTGGTGCATGGCCGTTCTTAGTTCGTGGAGTGATTTGTCTGGTTAATTCCGATAACGAACGAGACTCAAATATATTAAATAGATATCTTCAGGATTATGGTGTTGAAGCTTATGTAGCCTTCATTCATGGTGGCAGTAAAATGTCTATTGTGTTTGAATGTGTTTATGTAAGTGGAGCCGTACCTGTTGGTTTGTCCCATTATAAGGACACTAGCTTCTTAAATGGACAAATTGCGTCTAGCAATAATGAGATTGAGCAATAACAGGTCTGTGATGCCCTTAGATGTCCTGGGCTGCACGCGCGCTACAATGAAAGTATCAACGTGTATTTCCTAGACCGAGAGGTCCGGGTAAACCGCTGAACCACTTTCATGCTTGGGATTGTGAACTGAAACTGTTCACATGAACTTGGAATTCCTAGTAAGTGTGAGTCATTAACTCGCTTTGATTACGTCCCTGCCCTTTGTGCACACCGCCCGTCGCTACTACCGATTGAATTATTTAGTGAGGTCTCCGGATGTGATCACTGTGACGCCTTCTAGCGTGTTGCGGTTGTTTCGCAAAAGTTGACCGAACTTGATTATTTAGAGGAAGTAAAAGTCGTAACAAGGTTTCCGTAGGTGAACCTGCGGAAGGATCATTATTGTATAATGTTATCTATATCCGTATATTATAAAAACAACAATAAATATCATATTTTAATATATGAAAAAATTGAAAATTAAATTTTCAAAAGATCTTGCGTGTATACCAATTGGTGTACATGCGTTGCACAATTGTACTGTTCATTTTATTATGAGCATACAATAAAGTAATCGCAACAACCTAAATATATAATGTTGTACCTGTATAATTCAGGTTAATGCTTTACATATATTGATATTAGCATAATTATGAAATATTACTAAGTATCATGTTTAAATACCATGTTATTATCAAATATGTAAAACTAAGACATTTCGCAACATTGTTTAGGTATAAAAAAAATTTATTGAAGGAATTGATATATGCCAGTAAAATGGTGTATTTTTAATTTCTTTCAATAAAATTATTAATGACGTAATGAGATAAAAAAAAAAAATAATTATCACTCTAAGCGGTGGATCACTCGGCTCATGGGTCGATGAAGAACGCAGCAAACTGTGCGTCATCGTGTGAACTGCAGGACACATGAACATCGACATTTTGAACGCATATCGCAGTCCATGCTGTTATGTACTTTAATTAACATTAGAGTGCTGCTTGGACTACATATGGTTGAGGGTTGTAAGACTATGCTAAATAAGTTGTTTAAAATTTGTATAAATTTTAAGCATATGGTATATTATTGGATAAAATGTATTTATATACAATATATTCATAATATTAATATTATATGAAAAAACAAAACTCAATTTATTTGTATTGATATATGAAGAATTATATATTCTTTTTTCAATTCAATTAATACTGAGGAATGTCTAGCATAAAAAAAATTTTTTTTCATCTAGAATTGCCTCTTGTTACTGATGCGATTAAAAGAAAACTTTTGTAATTATTATGGAACTTCATAAATGATTTTATTCATATTGTATTGAATTTTTTTTTTTAAAAAATTCAAAATTTTAACATTGTTTTTTATACAACCTCAACTCATATGGGACTACCCCCTGAATTTAAGCATATTAATTAGGGGAGGAAAAGAAACTAACAAGGATTTTCTTAGTAGCGGCGAGCGAAAAGAAATCAGTTCAGCACTAAGTCACTTTGTCTATATGGCAAATGTGAGATGCAGTGTATGGAACATCAATATTCTAGTATGAGAAATTAACGATTTAAGTCCTTCTTAAATGAGGCCATTTACCCATAGAGGGTGCTAGGCCCGTATAACGTTAATGATTACTAGATGGTGTTTCCAAAGAGTCGTGTTGCTTGATAGTGCAGCACTAAGTGGGTGGTAAACTCCATCTAAAACTAAATATAACCATGAGACCGATAGTAAACAAGTACCGTGAGGGAAAGTTGAAAAGAACTCTGAATAGAGAGTTAAATAGTACGTGAAACTGCTTAGAGGTTAAGCCCGATGAACCTGAATATCCGTTATGGAAAATTCATCATTAGAATTGTAATATTTAAACAATATTATGAGGATAGTGTGCATTTTTTCCATATAAGGACATTGTAATCTATTAGTATAAATATATTTATCAAAAAATTATGACTTATAGTTTATTTAAATTAGAATGCTTGCGTTTTAACATAAAATAAATGTTGTAAATTTGATAAAGTACTGATAGATTTATTTGAATACAGTGCGTTAATTTTTCGGAATTATATAATGGCATAATTATCATTGATTTTTGTGTTTATTATATGCACTTGTACGATTAACAATGCGAAAGATTCAGGATACCTTCGGGACCCGTCTTGAAACACGGACCAAGGAGTCTAACATATGTGCAAGTTATTGGGATATAAACCTAATAGCGTAATTAACTTGACTAATAATGGGATTAGTTTTTTAACTATTTATAGTTAATTAACACAATCCCAGGGCGTTCTTTATAGTTATGTATAATAGTATTTATATTATTTATGCCTCTAACTGGAACGTACCTTGAGCAAATATGCTGTGACCCGAAAGATGGTGAACTATACTTGATCAGGTTGAAGTCAGGGGAAACCCTGATGGAAGACCGAAACAGTTCTGACGTGCAAATCGATTGTCAGAATTGAGTATAGGGGCGAAAGACCAATCGAACCATCTAGTAGCTGGTTCCTTCCGAAGTTTCCCTCAGGATAGCTGGTGCATTTAACTGTTATATAAAATAATCTTATCTGGTAAAGCGAATGATTAGAGGCCTTAGGGTCGAAACGATCTTAACCTATTCTCAAACTTTAAATGGGTAAGAACCTTAACTTTCTTGATATGAAGTTTAAGGTTATGATATAATGTGCCCAGTGGGCCACTTTTGGTAAGCAGAACTGGCGCTGTGGGATGAACCAAACGTAATGTTACGGTGCCCAAATTAACAACTCATACAGAAACCATGAAAGGCGTTGGTTGCTTAAAACAGCAGGACGGTGATCATGGAAGTCGAAATCCGCTAAGGAGTGTGTAACAACTCACCTGCCGAAGCAACTAGCCCTTAAAATGGATGGCGCTTAAGTTGTATACCTATACATTACCGCTAAAGTAGATGATTTATATTACTTGTAATATAAATTTTGAAACTTTAGTGAGTAGGAAGGTACAATGGTGTGCATAGAAGTGTTTGGCGTAAGCCTGCATGGAGCCGCCATTGGTACAGATCTTGGTGGTAGTAGCAAATAATCGAATGAGACCTTGGAGGACTGAAGTGGAGAAGGGTTTCGTGTGAACAGTGGTTGATCACGAGTTAGTCGGTCCTAAGTTTAAGGCGAAAGCTGAAAATTTTCAAGTAAAAGAATATCAAAATGATTTTTTTTAATACACTTGATAATTTTGAACGAAAGGGAATACGGTTCCAATTCCGTAACCTGTTGAGTATCCGTTTGTTATTAAATATGGGCCTCGTGCTCATCCTGGCAACAGGAACGACCATAAAGAAGCCGTCGAGAGATATCGGAAGAGTTTTCTTTTCTGTTTTATAGCCGTACTACCATGGAAGTCTTTCGCAGAGAGATATGGTAGATGGGCTAGAAGAGCATGACATATACTGTTGTGTCGATATTTTCTCTTCGGACCTTGAAAATTTATGGTGGGGACACGCAAACTTCTCAACAGGCCGTACCAATATCCGCAGCTGGTCTCCAAGGTGAAGAGTCTCTAGTCGATAGAATAATGTAGGTAAGGGAAGTCGGCAAATTAGATCCGTAACTTCGGGATAAGGATTGGCTCTGAAGATTGAGATAGTCGGGCTTGATTGGGAAACAATAACATGGTTTATGTGCTCGTTCTGGGTAAACAGAGTTTCTATCATTTATGGTAGTTTCTTGTTCCCCGGATAGTTAGTTACGTAGCCAATTGTGGAACTTTCTTGCTAAAATTTTTAAGATATTAGCTGGGTGACCAGTTAGTTCTTTTAAATTATAACGATTATCAATTAACAATCAATTCAGAACTGGCACGGACTTGGGGAATCCGACTGTCTAATTAAAACAAAGCATTGTGATGGCCCTAGCGGGTGTTGACACAATGTGATTTCTGCCCAGTGCTCTGAATGTCAAAGTGAAGAAATTCAAGTAAGCGCGGGTCAACGGCGGGAGTAACTATGACTCTCTTAAGGTAGCCAAATGCCTCGTCATCTAATTAGTGACGCGCATGAATGGATTAACGAGATTCCTACTGTCCCTATCTACTATCTAGCGAAACCACAGCCAAGGGAACGGGCTTGGAATAATTAGCGGGGAAAGAAGACCCTTTTGAGCTTGACTCTAATCTGGCAGTGTAAGGAGACATAAGAGGTGTAGAATAAGTGGGAGATATTAGATTTCGGTTTGATATCGACAATGAAATACCACTACTCTTATTGTTTCCTTACTTACTTGATTAAATGGAACGTGTATCATTTCCTAGCCATTATACGGATATATTTATTATATCTTATGGTATTGGGTTTTGATGCAAGCTTCTTGATCAAAGTATCACGAGTTTGTTATATAATCGCAAACAAATTCTTTAATGAGAGAGTGCATTTATGTAATTTTGATTTAATAATTTGGTATAACTCCAATTACTCAGGTATGATCCAATTCAAGGACATTGCCAGGTAGGGAGTTTGACTGGGGCGGTACATCTCTCAAATAATAACGGAGGTGTCCCAAGGCCAGCTCAGTGCGGACAGAAACCACACATAGAGCAAAAGGGCAAATGCTGACTTGATCTCGGTGTTCAGTACACACAGGGACAGCAAAAGCTCGGCCTATCGATCCTTTTGGTTTAAAGAGTTTTTAACAAGAGGTGTCAGAAAAGTTACCATAGGGATAACTGGCTTGTGGCGGCCAAGCGTTCATAGCGACGTCGCTTTTTGATCCTTCGATGTCGGCTCTTCCTATCATTGTGAAGCAAAATTCACCAAGCGTTGGATTGTTCACCCATGCAAGGGAACGTGAGCTGGGTTTAGACCGTCGTGAGACAGGTTAGTTTTACCCTACTAATGACAAAACGTTGTTGCGACAGCATTCCTGCGTAGTACGAGAGGAACCGCAGGTACGGACCAATGGCACAATACTTGTTCGAGCGAACAGTGGTATGACGCTACGTCCGTTGGATTATGCCTGAACGCCTCTAAGGTCGTATCCGTGCTGGACTGCAATGATAAATAAGGGGCAATTTGCATTGTATGGCTTCTAAACCATTTAAAGCTTATAATTTATTTTATAAACGACAATGGATGTGATGCCAATGTTATTTGTAACATAGTAAATTGGGAGGATCTTCGATCACCTGATGCCGCGCTAGTTATATATAAAAACATTATTTAATACAATGACAAAGCCTAGAATCAATTGTAAACGACTTTTGTAACAGGCAAGGTGTTGTAAGTGGTTGAGCAGCTGCCATACTGCGATCCACTGAAGCTTATCCTTTGCTTGATGATTCGACATACAAAACATAATGGTACATTTAACATGAATACTGTATTGTATAAATGTTTTATGTACAGAGAAAACGGGAACATGAAGAAGAAAGAATATATATAAAAGAAAAAGAATATAAGAAACAAAGAGAAAATATAATAAACAAAAACTTATATATAAATTATATATCATTTATGTATTAATATAATATACATGTGGAGAATATCTTGTCATATCTAATTGAATTAACTTAAGAAAAAAGTATACTGAAGTAATACTGTGTTAAACACACGAATAAATAAAATAGACTTAACAAATTTTAATTATCAAACATTTAAGATGGTATTGAATGATATAAAAAATTTCATATAAAAAGAATTAATAAATAAAAGTCTTTATATAAATAAACTTATATGAATAAATTTGTTCATATGAAAAACTTATATGAGACAAAGTCTTCATATAAAAAACTTATATGAACAAAATTTTTCATATGAAAAACTTAAATGAATAAAATTTTTCATACGAAATTAATATATATGAAATTTCATATGGTTTTGGAGTATTATTTGCCTTGCCGACGGCATATAAAATTCAAGAAATATAAAATTATATGAAAAAATTTCATATGAAAAACTTATATGAAACAAAGTCTTCATATAAAAAACTTATATGAATAAAATTTTTCATATGAAAAACTTAAATGAATAAAATTTTTCATACGAAATTAATATATATGAAATTTCATATGGTTTTGGAGTATTATTTGCCTTGCCGACGGCATATAAAATTCAAGAAATATAAAATTATATGAAAAAATTTCATATGAAAAACTTATATGAAACAAAGTCTTCATGTAAAAAACTTATATGAATAAAATTTTTCATATGAAAAACTTATATGAATAAAATTTTTCATACGAAATTAATATATATGAAATTTCATATGGTTTTGGAGTATTATTTGCCTTGCCGACGGCATATAAAATTCAAGAAATATAAAATTATATGAAAAAATTTCATATGAAAAACTTATATGAGACAAAGTCTTCATATAAAAAACTTATATGAACAAAATTTTTCATATGAAAAACTTATATGAATAAAATTTTTCATACGAAATTAATATATATGAAATTTCATATGGTTTTGGAGTATTATTTGCCTTGCCGACGGCATATACAATTAAAGAAATATAAAATCATATGAAAAAATTTCATATAAAAAACTTATATGAACAAAATTTTTCATATGAAAAACTTATATGAATAAAATTTTTCATATGAAAAACTTATATGAATAAAATTTTTCATATGAAAAACTTATATGAATAAAATTTTTCATACGAAATTAATATATATGAAATTTCATATGGTTTTGGAGTATTATTTGCCTTGCCGACGGCATATAAAATTCAAGAAATATAAAATTATATGAAAAAATTTCATATAAAAACTTATATGAAACAAAGTCTTCATATAAAAAACTTATATGAACAAAATTTTTCATATGAAAAACTTATATGAATAAAATTTTTCATACGAAATTAATATATATGAAATTTCATATGGTTTTGGAGTATTATTTGCCTTGCCGACGGCATATAAAATTCAAGAAATATAAAATTATATGAAAAAATTTCATATGAAAAACTTATATGAAACAAAGTCTTCCATATGAAAAACTTATATGAATAAAATTTTTCATACGAAATTAATATATATGAAATTTCATATAGTTTGGGAGGAATATTTGCCTGGCCGGCCGCCGATACAATTCAAGAAATAAAAAATCATATCATATAAAAATTTCATATAAAAAACTTATATGAATAAAATTTTTCATATGAAAAACTTATATGAATAAAATTTTTCATATGAAAAACTTATATGAATAAAATTTTTCATATGAAAAACTTATATGAATAAAATTTTTCATACGAAATTAATATATATGAAATTTTTCATATGGTTTTGGAGTATTATTTGCCTTGCCGACGGCATATAAAATTCAAGAAATATAAAATCATATGAAAAATGTGTGTTTTATATTGAATACACGCATGTGAAAAGTATTTGAAAATTTTTCCATATGAAAAATGATCGGCTAAAAGGCTGCGTGAAAAAAACCCTTATAGGTGGAGTGGTGTCGCGCAAGGCAAGTCATATGAAAAAAAATTTTTAAAAATGAAAAATCATATGACTGTGGGGTGTTTGTCTTGCCGGCAGTCTGAAAATAAAATGAATTCAAATATATTAATGGAAAATATAGAATTCAAGAAGAAATGAAGTTTTTAGTGTATTATTTTATTGATACACACATATGAAATGTACTAGGAGAGGATTTCATATGAAAATGATCGGTTTGAAGGCTGCGTGTCAAAAAACCCTTATAGGTGGAGTGGTGTCGCGCAAGGCAAGTCATATGAAAAAAATTTTATATATGAAAAATCATATGACTGTGGAGTGTTTGTCTTGCCGGCAGTCTGAAAATAAAATGAATTCAAATATATTAATGGAAAATATAGAATTCATAAAGAAATGAAGTTTTTAGTGTATTATTTTATTGATACATACCTATGAAATGTACTAGGAAAGGGTTTCATATGAAAAATGATCGGCTTGAAGGCTGCGTGTCAAAAAACCCTTATATGTGGAGTGATGTCGCGCAAGGCAAGTCATATGAAAAAAATGTTTTGTTGGAAAATTAATATGGGTATGGAGTGCTTGTCTTGCCGGCAGTCTTAGAATAAAATGAATTCAAATATATTTATGAAAAATAAAGAATTCAAAATAAAAAGAAGAAATGAAGTTTTTAGTGTATTATTGTTTAAATATACGAATGTATTGAGCAATATAAAAGGAATGAAAATGAAAAATTATCGCTTTGAAGGCTGCGTGTCAAAAACCCTTACATGAACAGCAGTAAGTGCTGATCTGTATATGAGTACTCATATACATATATCGCCTTTACCGTCGTATTATTTATTAATACGCTTGGCTGCGAAATATGAAAGTAATGTAAAGATAATTATTACACATTTGGAATAAGCCAAGGTATATTGATTTCATACAATATATTCACTAATGATTCCATAACATAATTATCATTCAGTATATTTGTAATTAATATACAAGAAGTAAGTAAAAAAATATATATAAAAATTTGTATATATATTTCGTATATAAATTATTTATATATGGTGCGAAGTTAAAATAACTTTTTATAAGGTTGTTTAGAAAAAACTAGTAGGGTTTAGAATAAAAGGCGACAAATAATTTAATTTAGAAAAAAAAGGAATTTATTCCTATTTAATATGAAGCTTGTCGACCTGTTGTTATGTTAAATATATAATTAGAGTGGCGTCAATTATATATTGAGGATGAATATTAATTTATCCATCAAAATACAAATTTTAATTTAATCAAAATTAAAACTTAAAAGTGTGAATGAATTATATTAAGTAAGTGTACATATAAAGATATTTTTGAATATATCAATAGATTAAAATGTGTAAATTTTAATAATATCAAAACGTAAGCTATGTAATAAAAGCCGTTCGTTATTTTATATGTCAAAATAACATATCTATTCATATATTTTCTAAAATATAT
>JAEIFM010000162.1:0-80569 GCA_018901885.1 Zaprionus kolodkinae | reverse complement strand
GGCTTGTGGCGGCCAAGCGTTCATAGCGACGTCGCTTTTTGATCCTCTGATGTCGGCTTTTCCTATCATTGTGAAGCGAAATTCACCAAGCGTTGGATTGTTCACCCATGCAAGGGACCGTCGTGAGACAGGTTAATTTAACCCTACTAATGACAAAACGTTGTTGCGACAGCATTCAGCGTAGTACGAGAGGAACCGCAGGTACGGACCAATGGCACAATATTTGTTCGAGCGAACAGTGGTATGACGCTACGTCCGTTGTATTATGCCTGAAAGCCTCTAAGGTCGTATCCGTGCTGGACTGCAATGATAAATAAGGGGCAATTTGCATTGTATGGCTTCTAAACCATTTAAAGCTTATAATTTATTTTATAAACGACAATGGATGTGATGCCAATGTTATTTGTAACATAGTAAATTGGGAGGATCTTCGATCACCTGATGCCGCGCAGTTATATATAAAAACATTATTTAATACAATGACAAAGCCTAGAATCAATTGTAAACGACTTTTGTAACAGGCAAGGTGTTGTAAATGGTTGAGCAGCTGCCATACTGCGATCCACTGAAGCTTATCTTTTGCTTAATGATTCGACATACAAAACATAATGGTATATATTACATGAATACTGTATTGTATAAATGTTTTATGTACAGAGAAAACGGGAACATGAAGAAGAAAGAATATATATAAAAGAAAAAGAATATAAGAAACAAAGAGAAAATATAATAAACAAAAACTTATATATAAATTATATATCATTTATGTATTAATATAATATACATGTGGAGATTATCTTGTTAGATATGAATTAACTTAAGAAAAAAGTATACTGAAGTAATACTGTGTTAAACACACGAATAAATAAAATAGAATAATTATCAAACATTTAAGATGGTATTGAATGATATAAAAAATTTCATATAAAAAGAATTAATAAATAAAAGTCTTTATATAAATAAACTTATATGAATAAATTTGTTCATATAAAAAACTTATCTTCATAAAATATTTCATATAAAATTAATACATATAAAATTGATTATGACTGCGGAGTATTATTTGCCGTGCCGACGGCATATAGAATTCAAGAAATATAAAATTATATGAAAAAATTGCATATGAAAAACTTATATGAAACAAAGTCTTCATATAAAAAACTTACATGAACAAAATTTTTCATATGAAAAACTTATATGAATAAAATTTTTCATACAAAATTAATATATATGAAATTTCATATGGTTGTGGTGTATTATTTGCCTTGCCGATGGCATATAAAATTCAATAAATATGAAATCATATGAAAAATGTGTATTTTATATTGAATACACGCATGTGAAAAGTATTTGAAAATTTTTCCATATGAAAAATGATCGGCTTAAAGGCTGCGTGTCAAAAAACCCTTATAGGTGGAGTGGTGTCGCGCAAGGCAAGTCATATGAAAAAAATTGTATATATGAAATTTCTTATGACTGTGGAGTGTTTGTCTTGCCGGCAGTCTGAAAATAAAATGAATTCAAATATATTAATGGAAAATATAGAATTCAAGAAGAAATGAAGTTTTTAGTGTATTATTTTATTGATACATACCTATGAAATGTACTAGGAAAGGGTTTCATATGAAAAATGATCGGCTTGAAGGCTGCGTGTCAAAAAACCCTTATATGTGGAGTGATGTCGCGCAAGGCAAGTCATATGAAAAAAATGTTTTGTTGGAAAATTAATATGGGTATGGAGTGTTTGTCTTGCCGGCAGTCTAAGAATAAAATGGATTCAAATATATTTATGAAAAATAAAAAATTCAAAATAAAAAGAAGAAATGAAGTTTTTAGTGTATTATTGTTTAAATATACGAATGTATTGAGCAATATAAAAGGAATGAAAATGAAAAATTATCGCTTTGAAGGCTGCGTGTCAAAAAAACCCTTACATTTTTTTTTTTTTTTTTTTTGGTATCTTTGTTGATTATGTATTTAAAAGCTGCCCTTTTGAGCAATAATTAAATTTTTTCTTAGAACGTAGCGGTTGATTTTTTAACAAAGGTATGTCTGGTATTGAGGGAAGGGTTTGGGTTAGGTGGTAATCTCAGTTGGTTCCCTCCGTAGGAAGCTCTAATGGGTGGGTTCTATTGAGTCTCCTTAAACTTTGGCTGTTGTCCAACAGATTGATCGCTAGTGCGTTTGGGTGGTTGTGTAGCTTCTCAATGTACTTTGCGCTGACTTTCTGTATGACTTCTTTGACCCATGGGATGCCCAGTTGTTTGTGGATGGTCTCATTATCATGGTATGGGTGGGCTCCTGACACCAGCCTCAGTGCTTTGCTTTGGAAGCGTTGTATGGCTCTGCGGTTGGAGAAGCTGGCAGTTCCCCAGAGTTGGATGCCGTAGGTCCAGATGAAAAACCCTTACATGAACGGCAGTGTGTGCTGATCTGTATATGAGTACTCATATACATATATCGCCTTTACCGTCGTATTATTTATTAATACGCTTGGCTGCGAAATATGAAAGTAATGTAAGGATAATTAGTACACATTTGGAATAAGCCAAGGTATATTGATTTCATACAATATATTCACTAATGATTCCATAACATAATTATCATTCAGTATATTTGTAATTAATATACAAGAAGTAAGTAAAAATATATATATATAAATTTGTTTGATATACAAATTGTACATATATTTCGTATATATATTATTTATATATGGTGCGAAGTTAAAATAACTTTTTTTATAAGTTTGTTTAGAGAAAACTAGTAGGGTTTAGAATAAAAGGCGACAAATAATTTAATTTAGAAAAAAAAGGAATTTATTCCTATATAATATGAAGCTTGTCGACCTGTTGTTATGTTAAATATATAATAAGAGTGGCGTCAATTATATATTGAGGATGAATATTAATTTATCCATCAAAATACAAATTTTAATTTAGTCAAATTAAAACTTAAAAGTGTGAATGAATTATATTAAGTAAGTGTACATATAAAGATATTTTTGAATGATTATCAATAGATTAAAATGTTAAATTTTAATAATATCGAAAACGTAAGCTATGTAATAAAAGCCGTTCTTGTTATTTTATATGTCAAAATAACATATCTATTCATATATTTTCAAAAATATATTGATATATGTTTTCCTACATATAAAAATTCATTATATTTATGTATAATATTTTTGTATATATACATAAAATACAAATATTATTCTGGTTGATCCTGCCAGTAGTTATATGCTTGTCTCAAAGATTAAGCCATGCATGTCTAAGTACACACGAATTAAAAGTGAAACCGTAAAAGGCTCATTATATCAGTTATGGTTCCTTAGATCGTTATTCTAGAGCTTATACATGCAATTAAAACACGGACCTTCTGGAACGTGTGCTTTTATTAGGCTAAAACCAAGCGATCGCAAGATCGTTACATTGGTTGAACTCTAGATAACATGCAGATCGTATGGTCTTGTACCGACGACAGATCTTTCAAATGTCTGCCCTATCAACTTTTGATGATTATCTAGGACTACCATGGTTGCAACGGGTAACGGGGAATCAGGGTTCGATTCCGAAGAGGGAGCCTGAGAAACGGCTACCACATCTAAGGAAGGCAGCAGGCGCGTAAATTACCCACTCCCAGCTCGGGGAGGTAGTGACGAAAAATAACAATACAGGACTCATATCCGAGGCCCTGTAATTGGAATGAGTACACTTTAAATCCTTTAACAATGACCTATTGGAGGGCAAGTCTTGTGCCAGCAGCCGCGGTAATTCCAGCTCCAATAGCGTATATTAAAGTTGTTGCGGTAAAAGCGTTCGTAGTTGAACTTGTGCTTTATACGGGTAGTACAACTTACAAATGTAGTTAGTACTATACCTTTATGTATTTAAGCGTATTACCGGTGGGGTTCTTATGTATAATTAAATACTAGTATTTTGTTATATGTTCCTCCTAATTAAAAACCTGCATTAGCGCTCTTCATCGAGTGTTATTGTGGGCCGGTACAATTACTTTGAACAAATTAGAGTGCTTAAAGCAGGCTTCAAATGCCTAAATATTCTGTGCATGGGATAATGAAATAAGACCTCTGTTCTGCTTTCATTGGTTTTCAGATCAAGAGGTAATGATTAATAGAAGCAGTTTGGGGGCATTAGTATTACGACGCGAGAGGTGAAATTCTTGGACCGTCGTAAGACTAACTTAAGCGAAAGCATTTGCCAAAGATGTTTTCATTAATCAAGAACGAAAGTTAGAGGTTCGAAGGCGATCAGATACCGCCTGTTCTCGGGAGAACGTAGGAGGACAGATCCAGATGTGATGTGGTAGTAGCTGTTGAAGTTGTTATAGTTGTTCTTCTGGTTGTAGTTGTTGAACTAGGTTTTAGGTAAAAAACACTAGTGATTTTCTTTTCCTTATACGTGTTTATTTCTGCACAGCGTGTGCTTACATTCATTGCTTGCTTAATACTAACTAGCACAATAGGGAGAGACCTTAACTATGCTTAACTAGGAACAGTGGCAGAGGGGACAGCTTGCTTTGAGTGAAAGCTTCGCTTAAACGGGAAGCTTGTATTCGAAGCATGAGCTTTAGATTAACCCATTGGTTATCACTTCAATACGAACATCCCGCCGCCCTTGCATAGTATGCAAGTTTAAAATTCATATTGACAATTCAGATTCATTCAATTCAGCTACTTAGTAGTAAAAACTAGGATTACTTTTAACATTATGAGCTACAAGTGCCCGACAAGGTCCAACCAAATACTGTGCGTAGCGCCCTAAGCCCGCCAGCTCTGTTTGCATGGAAGCCTTCCCTAGCGATGTCGGAATATACATCTGTTCCTGGACGGCTTGTGGAAGTTGTCGTCAGCCAGAACGAGGCCTTCAAAACGCTCCCTGACAACTGGATTGACGACTGCGAGTGGTGTACGGATTCTCAAAGGATGCTCATGCTTCAATATCGCATCCAGTCGGAACCCATCAGAAGCCTTGGACCGGATGACTGCTGTACACGCCGCTTCCCGTCCAATATTTAGGCTTGGTAAACGCATTGCAGACGCAAAGGATGCGTCGGTCAGTGACACTGGCGCACACGGGTCAATTAGTGCGCGCGTCTCGGCCACAGTGTTTCCATTGTCGATCAGAATGATCGCTATGGGTAGCAATTTAAGATTGCGGTGGTCCAGCAGCGTGGTCAGAGATGGCGATTGGATCTGGGTTGCCGATTGAATGGGAGTGGAGCGTCGATGGACTTTCTCATGGAAGTGAAGAAGAGTATGATGGCTATGATGACAAATGCGACATTTGTCTCTACTTCTGCACGTCCCTTCCGAGTGTTCATGAGCCAAACAATTGGCACAGTATTTGTTGATGAGGACATCTTCGCAGGGGGTCAATACCTCGGCAGACTCTGCATCGGAAGCAATTAGTTCCTCGACTGCGCTCGACACGATTGTTAAAGCGCGGAGACATTTTTATAATGAAGGATGAGTGATGGCTGTATGGAAGAAGATAAAACGAAAAGAAACAATAAAATAATTAGATGTGTTTGTATGAAAATCAATTTTCGTTTTTCGCAGTTGGATCATTGAAAGATGAAAGGAGCTCATCTTGGAGTGGAAGAAGTATTAATTTGGTGATGGGGCGTTTGATGACGCCTCTAGAAGTGAGAAGTTCTACAACTCGGACTCGATCATCAGCTCCTGGATATTTTTGTTGAATGCGACCAAGACGCCATTCGTTAATAAGAAGGTTGTCTTCTTTAACAACAACTAAATCGTTTACTTCAAGGTTTTTCTTTGGACTTTGCCATTTATTACGCTTATGTTATTCCCTTAAATATTCATGTTTCCAACGAACACAGAATTGTTGTTGGATTGCTTTGAGCCGTTGCCAGCGATGGATGATAGAAGATGACTTCTCGTTAATCTCAGGTTCGGCTATAGATAATAAAGGACCTCCAATGAGAAAATGGCCAGGAGTTAGGGCTAATGGATCCGTTGGATCTTCAGACATCGATGAAATTGGTCTCGAATTAAAGCATGCTTCAATTTTGGATAGTAGGGTAGCAAATTCTTCAAAAGTATACTTAACAAAAGAAGTAGATTTATAGAAAAGGCCCTAAAACTTTTGACTCCTGCTTCCCAAAGTCCTCCCATATGAGGAGCGCCTGGGGGTATAAAATGCCAAGTGAGAGGTTGATGGACAAATTTTGAAATTATATGATCCTTTGCAGCGTGGAGAAAGTCATCATTGAGAGCTCTCGCAGCGCCAACAAAATTCTTTCCGTTGTCGGAATGTACTTGCAATGAACAGCCTCGAGACAAAGCGAGTAAAAGCTGCAAGAAACGCATCGGTGGTCAGATTAGTAGTTGGTTCCAAATGGATGGCCTTGGTACAAAAGCAGACGAATATGCAAACATATCCTTTGGAAATGCGGCATGCACGACCAATAATGCTTTTTATTTCAAATGGCCCAGCAAAATCAATACCTGTATAGGTAAACGGTCTGGAAAAAGTGGTCCGATGAATGGGTAAATCGCCCATAAGCTGAGATTGAATTCTCTTTTTGTGGATAGCGCAGACCTTACAGGAATTAATTATGCCCTTTACTAAATTCCGAAGTTTTGGAAACCAATATTTGGACCTTATAAGTCGAACAAGGAGTTGATTCCCTCCGTGAAGTGCAATGCGATGCGAGAAACGAACTAATAGCCTTGTAAGGTTGCTAGAATACGGTAGGAGAATTGGATGACGCTCATCATAGTTCAAATCTGATGACGAGTGAATTCGACCACATGCTCTAAGGATTCCGTTGCTGTCAATAAAGGGATTCAGATTGAGTAAAGAACTGGATGGAGGAATAGGTTTCTGTCGAAGGAGACAGAATCGAGTAATGCAAGCGCTGAGTTCTTTTGGTAAGGTGTTGGAGAGTATTGTTTATTTCTAAAGCACCCAATTGACTTGAAAAGGGTTGATGAGCTTTCTTAGACGTAGTAGTAAAACGTAGTACATAGGCTAAAACTCGCAATGCTCGTCCCAAGTCGGAAAATCTTTCCAGAAGATCGATATGTGAGGTCATATTAGTGACAATATGTACTTTGATGGATCGTTGTTCCGGAATTAGGTCCAACGGTGACTGATTTGAGATCCTCCATTGGGTTTTCGGTGTCCTTAGCCATTTTGGCCCATGCCACCATAAGTCACTGGATATTAATTCTTGGGAGACCATGCCATGACTTGTCAAATCAGCAGGATTATCTTCAGATTAAACGTGATGCCATTGTGTAGGAGAAGTAGATTGAACAATCTTTGACACTCGATTAGCCACGAAGGTTGTCCATGTACAGGGTGGCTTACTTAGCCAGGCCAGTACGATCGTCGTATCTGTCCAACAGAATAGTTCATATGATTCCAGAGGCAATTGAGGAAGGCAAGCTGCAATAAGTTCTGTAAGAAGTACAGCTCCACATAACTCAAGTCGGGGTAAGGATATTGTCCTCACAGGCGCAACACGCGACTTTGCTGTAAGGAGATGGCATGAAATATCGTTCTTGTGTTTGATCCGAACGTAAATTGCTGCACCGTAAGCACGTTGAGAAGCATCACAAAACCCGTGCAATTGGATTTCTGTTTGTGGACTAAAACCTAACCATCGGGGAATCCGTATGTCACCCAGGTGGTTATAGCTACCAAGGAAGTCACGCCATTTTTGGAGAAGATCGTTCGGCAGGCAGTCATCCCAATGCAGATCCTGTAGCCACAGTTGCTACATGAACATTTTGGCTTGCACAACAAAGGGAGAGAGCCACCCTGCTGGGTCGAAAAGTTTTGCAATATGGGCTAATAGTTCCCGTTTTGAGTAAGTTGGTTGGTAAGCGATTGGAGGAATAACAAAATAAAACTCATCCGACGTTGATTTCCATCGAATGCCCAGAGTCTTTGCTGACTTCTTCAATGTCCAAAAAATCGCCATGTAGCAAATGACCTTTTGGAACTTGTTTTAGCACTGCTTTTTTGCTAGAGGTCCATTTGTGTAATGGGAAACCTGCTGAACTAAGCGCATTTTGAAGTTCAGAAATCATTGAAATTGCAACTGCTTCAGAATGTGCACCTGCTAATATGTCATCGACATACATATAGGATCGTATAATATCGGATGCTAAAGGACTTTTATATTGGATCTCGTTCGCCAGTTGTTGAAGAACACGGATCGCCTAAAATGGTGCGCAATTGACTCCGAATGTTACAGTTTGTAATTCATAATCACAAATTACACCTTCTTGATTACGGAACAGGATTCTTTGGTAGGGAGTGTGTGAAGGATTTTTTTTTTTTTTTTTTTTTTTAAGTGTGTTTGTTATTTATTGAATCATCTCATTTTTGAGTCTAACAATAAGTTTGCTAATCTTAATCTATTATAGTTTACAATTTAAAGGTTAATTGTATTGATGTTAGGCGGCCCTAAGAAGAATTACGCTGGGCTGGTAGGTCATTTCGCTGTAGCCGGGTTGAGCTGCGAGTTTTTAGTAGGTGCTTGGCAAGGGGATTTGGATGAGAGTCAAGCTTTTTTAAGTATTTGACTTTTTTTTTCAATTAATACATCATTTACATGTTTTATGTTTAAGTCCCTGTGGATATTCGCGCTTCGAACATACCAAGGAGCCCCGGTCATGGTGCGCAAGATTTTTGATTGGGCTCGCTGAACTATTTCGATGTTGCTTTTTGACGCACTACCCCATAGCTCAGAGCCGTACGTCCATATGGGCTTAAGCACAGAGTTATATAAGAGTACTTTATACTCCAGCCTTAGTGGAGAGTTGGAGTTGATAAGCCAGTGGAGACCAGCTGCCTTGAGTTTCATATGCGTAGTCTTAGCTTCGATGTGCTTTCGCCAGGTGAGCCGCCTGTCTAGGTGTGCGCCCAGATACGTTACTTCGGCAGCTTGTGGGACGGGTGTATTGTATAGGGCTAATGGGGGGCATGTTTCTCTGTTGAGTGTAAAAGTTACGTGCTTGCTTTTGGCCTCGTTAATGCGGATGCGCCAGTCTGCAAACCATCTTTCCACCCGTATGAGGTGGCGAGCTAGTTGTTCAGTTGCAATTTTTGGAGAGTGGGAGCGACTGAGGATCGCAGTATCATCGGCGAATGTGTGTGTTGTTAGCTGGGAGTTAGTTGGGATGTCCGATGTGAACAAGATGTAGAGAACAGGGCCCAGAACGCTTCCTTGTGGGACACCAGCGTTAATATTGCAGTCGTGGGATACACTGTTGTTGCACCTAACTGCGAAAATGCGTTTGTAGAGGTAAGACTCCAGTAGCTTGTGTGTGTTTTGCGGCAACATTTGTATAATTTTGAACATAAGTCCATCAAGCCAGACTCTATCGAAAGCCTGAGCTACGTCCAGGAATAGCGCCGAGCAGTATTCGCGGTGCTCAAAGGTAGTGCGTATTTCAGACGTGAAGCGATTAACCTGTTCAATGGTTCCATGCTTCTGTCGGAAGCCAAATTGGTGTGACGGTATTATATTACCTTGTTTGATGTATGGCGTTAATCGTAAAAGGAGCACCTTTTCAAAGAGCTTAGATAGGCATGTTAGAAGGCTAATTGGCCTGTAGGATGCTGGTGAAGTTTTGTCCTTTCCTGGCTTGGGAATCATTATTATAATTGATTTTTTTCCATTGCTTTGGGAAGTAGCCAAACTTAGCAATTGCGTTGAATAGCTGACAAATTGATTGAATCATACATTGGGGGAGGTGTTTGATCATTGTTGTCGTAACCAAGTCATTACCAGGCGATTTTCCTGGCTTTAGTTCTTTGATTATTCTCACAATTTCGTTAGGTGTAAAAACAATTGGATTCAAGGGAGCGCAGTTGCCAGGCGACAAGGGGAGACTAAACGAGTTGGTAGGGGGTTAGGCTGAAAGACTTTTTCCAGGTGGTCAGCAAAGGTGCAAGCTCTTTGTTCGTCGCTACGAATCCATTTGCCATCAGCATCCCGTAGAGGTGTAGCAGCTTCTGTTGGTGCTTGGAGGTGCCGGTGTGCTTTCCACAGAGAGTGTTTTGTGCTAGATGGTGAGAGTTGCTCGATGTAGCTGTGTTGTGCTTCCGCTTCCTTGAGCTTGAGTGCTCTGGTAAGCAAGCGCGTGGCGGCCTTTAGTTTTTGCTTTGAGCTCAAGGATCTATGTTTCTGCCTATCCCTGCGCAGGCGTCGTTTATCAAGCACCAGGTTCTCGATATCTCTGTGCGTTTTTTTGGGTTTTGTAGAGGCGAGCAAGTCTGGTGGTGTAGAGACTTTTGCTGCTGCCACGAGCGTAGATACCAGCACGCTGTTAAGGTTGTCGATGTCTTCTTCGGAGCTTAACGAACTTAGCGCACCAGTGTGTGCGCAGACGTACTTTTTAAATGTAACCCAGTTGGTCTTGTTGCTTGTGAGTCTATAAGGCTTCTCGTTAACCTGCGGCTGCTGAAGGAGATTTAGTAAGACTGGAGAGTGGTCAGAAGATAGGTCTGGGAGTGACACTGCTGAGATGAGATGGGATGGAATTCCTTTGGTTATTGCAAAGTCGATTAAGTCGGGGATTCTTTTTGGATCCGCTGGCCAGTATGTAGGTCTTCCCGGTGACACGTAGCTAAGCTTTCTTTTAGTTTTAATTATTGTGTTGTAGAGTTCCTTGCCTTTGGGGGTTATGAGGCGAGATCCCCAGTATGTGTGTTTGGCGTTGTAGTCGCCAGCCGCGACAAAACGCTCCCCTAATGTGCTGAAGTATTCCATAAAGATGTCTTCAGTGATTGAGAAACGAGGTGGACAATATACTGCAGCAAGAGTGATCAGGCCATGTTTTCCGTTAAGAAACTGTGAAAGCTCAAGTTTGTGCTGAGAGACGCCGTTGGCGTTACACGTTGCTATTCTTAGAGAAGCCATTATACTGATTTTGTGGATACAATCAGTTGTATCAGCGTGTTCTGATTCCTCATCAGCTCTTGTAGTGTGGCTTGCATAAAATCCATGAATTTTTCCAGGCTTTGTTGCAGTGAGGTCATCAACGCTTCAATGCTAGCAGGCGGATTCTGCGTGTGTTGTTGGTCGTTTGAGATTTTGTTTGCTGGCTGGGAATTACGCGGAACATCTGTTGATGCAGGTGGTGGCTTGGTGCCTGATTTGAGAGCGCTTGCAAAGGAGACGCTAGGGTCGGTACGTAGAACAGGCTGGGATGGTGCTAGGGAAGTGGTTGCTCTGTTTGAGGATGCGGCGACGAAGGTGTGGCTTCTGGAGGGTAAGTTCCGAGATGAAGGTGCGCGATTGTAGAGGCGATTTTTCAGGTCTTTGAAAACAGCACAACCACGCCAGTTTGCTGTGTGGTTCTCACCGCAGTTGCTACACGATTTGACTGAACTATCCTCCTTGTTTTTTGGGCAGTTCGCAGTGCTGTGCGGGTCGCTGCAGACAACGCAGATTGATCTCAAGGTGCAGTATGCTCTCGTGTGGCCATATTCTTGGCAGTTTGTGCACTGTACCGGCTGGTTGCGTTTGTGTGGCTGCTCCACAGTGATTCTACGGTGCAGCAAGAACTGCAGTTTGTATATGGGGTGCACTTCTTGAGAGTTTCTCTTGAGGGCTATGCCTTCTGGCTCCAGCTCCACTTTGAAGAGTGGTTGCGATTCCTTGTTTTTGTTCATTATGTTGATCGCAGATTTGACATTAAAATTTTTTTGTTTTGAGCGCTGCGATGATCTCATCAGTCTTAACAGTTGATTCGATTCCTTTGATCACAACTTGCAGGCCCTTGGCGCTCTTTAGTTGATACGTGTAGTAACTTTTTTTTGGCGTCATCCAGATATTTAGTTACATCTCGATGGCTAGATTCGGTTTGCGTTTGAATTTTGGTTTCGCTTATGTTTCCTTTTGTTAGTGGGATAAGATGAAAGTTGTTCTCGCCAATGAGTGCTACTAATTTGTTGACTAGCGCAGTTGTTGTTTTTTCACGAAGATATATGGGCGGCGGCTTTACTTTCTTCGTCACATTGGATGATTCGTCGATCTGATTTGCTGGGGTATTGTCTAAGAGAGCGAATCTATTTGAGCTCTCACCAAGAGGTTCACCAGTAGCAGCGTTGCTGCGGTTAACTTTCGGCTTGTTACCGCACCCTTTGTTCTGTGGGCTCAGTTTACGCTTGCTCTTAATGTAGCGATCGATGCCAGTTTGCACCAGTTGCTCTTTTCGGGGTTGATTCGGCTGCGTTTCGTGCTTGCTTTCGTTTTTGTTGATTGCAATGGCGAGCGAGAGAGGCGAATTTGGTACGGCCGAAGTTATAACGGTCGTTGTTGTTGGGCAGAGTACCGATGTTGTTGTAGTGCACGCTGTAGGCGCGCTGGCAATTGAGAGCGAAGTGACTGTGCTAGTAGCTACTGAGCTTACCGGTGTAGGTGCGTGGGAGCACAAGAGAGAGACATGCTGACTAACCTTCAGGTCGTAGGGCGCTGACGTCAGCATAGGCGAGCAAGAGCGAGGCCTTTCGAAGTCCGCTGGCTTGAGTTCATTGACCGCGTTTGTCGAGCTGGGCTCATTGATGACGGGAGTTTCTGAGACGAAAGTAAAGTACGCGTTACTTCGTTGCAGAGAGAGCCGACGCTCGTCTTGCTCTTTTTGCTTGTGAGAACGAATATCTCGCTGACTCATAGCTGCACTTTTGTTGTGTTATTTGATTTCAATTGATAGTAATTGCGATCACACAAAGCAAGATAAAAACAATTTGCGAATTTTCATCGCTGGAATTAGTAATTATGTTTTTGTTGATGTTTTGTTAGTGTTTTTTATACCCTTGCAGAGGGTATATTAATTTTAGCCAGAAGTTTGCAACGCACCTTAGGAGACATCTCCGACCCTATAAAGTATATATATTCTGAATCAGCATCACCAGAGGAGTCGAAAAATGGATGTCCGTCTGTCCGTCCTTCCGTCCGTTCGTCCGTCCGTCCGTCTGTTGCAACGCAAACTAGTCTCTCAGTTTTTGAGCTATCTTCATGAAACTTGGCACACAAGCTTCTTATAGCTGTCATAGAAGCTATCGGCCGATTTTTGTTGTTTTTCAAGATATTGCAACAAGATTTGGCAAATCTTATTCTTATTACGTTCCTAATGTGCTGTCAAAATTGTATCAAAATCGGACCACTATAACATATAGCTGCCATAGGAACAATCGGCTGAAATCAGGGTTTTTGTATGCAAACCTGTTTTGTTTTTGGAAATACCGCACATTATCAATACCTTTTAATGTTATACAGTAACCCGCCCTTTGTTTTTCCATTTAAATATCTCAGACGTTTATATTCTATAGCTGTTATAGGAACAATCAGTCAGTCCGTCTGTCTGTTGCAACGCAAATTAGTCCCCCAGTTATTGAGCTATCATCATGAAACTTTGCTCACAAGCTTTTTATTTCTGCCCTCTTTAAATAAGTCGGAACGGGCCAGATCGGACTGATATATCGTATAGCTGTTATGGAGCCTATCGGCCGATTTTCGTTATACTTCAAGATATAGCTATCAGGCTTACCACATCCAAATCGAAATTTTATAACTTATAACGATCAACGATCGGCCTAATGAAGGTTCTTGTTGCAATTTTATGGAAATCTGAGTACTATTACATGTAGCTGTTAAACAAAAATCATATAGCTGGTATTCAAACGCATTTTTGAATGAGAACTTTCCAAATTTAGATTTTATGACCAACAGATCCTTTACAACACAAAGACATTCGACAAAATGCTGTTTCTAAGAATGGTATACTGATATATGCAAACAAAATATATCGAAAAACATAACATTATTATATGAAACAGTTACAGTTGATAATGTAAGAAATATATACCAGTCCATAACATTTAAATACTTGCATACAATATTCATAGTTGTTTAGAGGAATCCAGCTTTTCCTATTACAAGGTTTCGAAATGAAATCAGAAATGATGTTGAAAGGCTAACGTCAGCTGAAAATAATACAAAATTGGTAATATTAGGAGATTTTAGCATTTGCCGATCAACAACCACTGATCAGCTCGAGTCTACTTTAAATAATAAGGGTTTATATCCATTGTTAAATGTGCCAACAACAAAACATTTAACTCAAATTGATTGGATATTTTGTGATAACACAGTAAGCGGTGCTGCCACAATCACTTATCAAACTCCATATAGTCACCATGACGGCGTGTTCCTTAGCTATAATCACTAATTTAATAATTTATTTTTTAAATATTTAGTTAATTAATTTATTTTATTATTGTAACTAAAGAATATATGTGCAATGTTGTTTAAGGTATTGTAAATATGCCTCCTCGAGGATTGCGACCTTGCCGTGGTGAGGAGGCTGAGTATGTGAAATTATAAGAGGATGATATAATCAATGTACTGTTATAATTCTTCAATAAATACCACAGAAACCAGCAGCAATCCAAAGATATTTTATATTTTGTATAACTGCAAGGGTATGAAACCTTCGGCAAGCCGAAGGTAGCCTTGCTTTCTTGTTTTTGTTTTGTTTAGATCATACGTCGGTGATAATATAAGAGTACACGGAGCACTGACTAAACACGTCTGTGTCAGCTGACAGTCCAACGTGGATTGAAGGATTAACTTGAATCTGCCAATACATTTTTGTTATATCGGCATTAAACACTATTTTGAAGAGCCGCCACTTTAACAGTTGCAAGGTTAAATCGGACTGAAGCACAGGACCTGGATACAAGGTATCGTTGAGACTAACCCCATTTGTTGATTTACTGGAAGCATTTAAAACAACGCGGACCTTTGTTGTAGTGCTGTCTGGCTTGAAGACAGCATGATGAGGCAAATAGAAATTAGGAGAGTGGTTGTTAGGAGTGACTTGCCGCATATGGTCTAAATCAACGTATTCTTGAATGATGGAATCGTACTCTTTTTTAAGTTCAGGATTTTTATTAAGTCGTGATTCATTTTTTAAAAATTGTGACAATGCAATAGATCTGGAATGACCTATGTTAATATTCTGTGGATCAAAAAATTTCCTGCATTTTCCTAGTGAACGGACGTGTTTTTTTTTGCGCTTCGATTTTTCGGCTTTTTTTATTAAAAACAACCGGTGTTTTTACTTAAATTTACTTTGAAACCGAAGTTTTAATTTTAGCCCGTTCACGACGCGTGTGCATGTTCTTAAAATTTGCCAAACTAATCTGTGTTTGCAAATTTTAGATCTCTATTGTTTTGTGCATTGGTTCTGCCTCTTTTGGTGCATTTCTTATTTTTCTTTATTCTCTTTTGGGTAAGCGACGTAGTTGTTAGTGTTGTTAGTCACCGCTAATTTCTCTCTCTACTTACCTCTCCTAATTCTTTGAGCGCGCCTAAGCAGCTCTCACGCTTTGCCGCTCTCGAACTTATCTTTTTTATTATTTTTGCTCTCTCTGCTCTCTGCCCTTTACGCGCGTTAAGTTCTTTCTCTTGCGCTCATCCCTTTTCTTGTTTTGATTTTGTTTTCCTTTGGCTGTTTTTATTTTAACAGTAGGTGTCCCATATAATGGACGTTTTAATTGGTTTCAAGAAATCCTGCCTTAAGCAGGTGACTGCCGCCCAGGCAAGCATCTCGTGTTGGCTATGTGACAACGTAGTACACGCGAAGTGTGCTGGATATACCGGCCCGACGGCTGACGCCGTAGCCAAGCGCACGGGGTTGCGTTATTGCTGTGATGTGTGTAGGGAGGTGTAGAACGAAATGTGTTCGTTTATGCGTCAAACGAAGACTGGTTTTAGGGAACTGTTTGGAAGTTTTCGCAAACTTTCCGACCAGTTCTCAGCGCTTGATTCGTCTTTCAATAACCTTAAGTTATTGAATGAATCGCCAAAGCGCAAGAAAACCTCGCGAATTCAAAAATCTTCAGTTAGCGCCACCCAGCTCCCTCTAATTGATCAGCCAGGCACGCCAGTGACCCAACCGTTGATCTCGTTCACCAATCCCCCAATAGTAACGAGGTCTTCGGCTCAATCGGTTTCGCTTCCCGATAATGTCATTGAGTGTGAGCAACCTGTGACGCCCATGATTTCTGACAAGTCTGCTGTGGTATCGTTGCCCGTGCCACAGTTAATAGTTTTACCGAAGGCGTGTTCAAGTTCCGGTTTACCAGAAGAGAACCTATGCTCTGGAGTTATACCCGAGGCGCCTAAAAAGATTCTAGGTGTTCCACAAAGGAAACAAATTTTTGTTTCCAGGCTTGCCCCTGACCTCACATCAAATGATGTAACAGCCTATATCCAAGGAAATACTCATGCCTTGGATATAAAAGTGGAAAAATTTAAGTTTTCTTATGAGAGGGACATATCATCCTTCAAAATAAGTGTCCCCAACGAACTCATGGGCATTATATGCTCGGCTCAATTTTGGCCGGAGCATGTAATGGTCAAAGAGTTCGAAACAAAGAAGAAGAAAAATCGCCCTCCGATTAATCTTCCTTTGCCGTCTCTAGCTTCAGCCCAAATAAAAACAACCTTAAACAAAAAAAACTAACATGCTCCTTAACTCTTTCATACCAAAATGTTAGAGGTCTAAATACTAAACTTTCAACTTTATATATAAACAGTCTTTCTTTTTCTTCTCAAATTGTTGTGTTTACTGAGACTTGGTTAAAACCGGATATTCTAAACTCCGAAGTTTTTCCAAGCAAGTTCACAACCTACAGGTGTGATCGACCTGACCGTCGTGGTGGTGGAGTCCTCATTGCAGTCAATTCCACCATCAATTCGGAACTTTTACAGCCGGAGATTCAACTTGCTATTGAATTCCTCTGTGTAAAATTACACTTTCCCGGTTTTTTTCATTATATAACCTGTTCCTATATTCCGCCGTCATCGGATGTATCTGTCTATTTGCAACATTTGTCTGCAATAAAGACTATTCTTAATCTGTTATCAGACAGAGATCACCTTTCAGTCCTTGGGGACTTTAATATACCAGATTGCAATTGGACAACAAGTGTTGATTCAAATTCTCTGCTGCCCTCAAGGCACCACGACCTTTTGACGGTCTGTTTGATATGTCATTGTCGCAGGTCAATCATATCTTAAACTGTAGTAACAGATCGTTAGACTTATGCTTTGTCTCCGATCCATCTAGAGTAAATTTAGTCAAGACTGAACCACTTTCTTTCCCAAAGATCCTTACCATCCTACTCTGGAAGTGTCTTTCGATTTTGGTGCTTGTATGGATAAAAATGAAAAATTGTGTAAGCGCGTACGCTGCTTTAGAAAAGCAGATTTTAATTTATTAAACTCTTTAATTTCACAGTTTGATTGGTCGGAATTATATTTGTCTACTGATATATCAGTAGCGACCAATATTTTTTATAAAAATATTAATTCATTTTTCGATATTTGCGTTCCGTGCTATTATTCATCATCCTCGAGTAAGCCGCCATGGTTTACAAGAGAGTTGTCACGGTTAAAAAATTTAAAGTCAAGCCTTTACAAAAAATTTAAATTTAGTAACTCGCCCTTAGCCTTTTCACGCTACTTAAGCGCGCGGTCAGACTTTACAGTCTTAAACGCGAAATGTTATAAAAACTATTTAGCTCGTTGTAAGGTTCAGTTTATTCAGAACCCCAAACAGTTTTAAAGTTTTGTTAACACGAAGCGTAAGTCTTCCGCATTTCCTAATAACTTAACGTTTGAAAATGCTAGTGCAAATACCGACCAAACCATGGCCGATATGTTTGCAAAGTTTTTTCAAACGACTTACTCACCTTCTACACATACTACTCATTTTTATCCATACAACATTCCAAGTTCGAATGGTATCTTCTCCCCCTTTCTAAACGAAAGCTCCCTTGTCAAGGATCTTTATTTAGTTAAGCCAGTTTTTTCACCCGGACCTGACGGTGTTCCCGCTTGTATACTTCGGTTCTGTGCCAACTCCTTAAGTAAGCCATTGCTCAAACTATTTTCGCTGTCCTTAGAAACTTCACTCTTTCCTTCCATTTGGAAGGAATCTTTTATTATCCCCTTATTGAAAAAGGGCAGCAAGTCTGAAGCAAGCAATTATAGAAGTATTTCTAAATTGTCGGCTATACCTAAATTTTTCGAGAATGTTATAACTCCTCACTTGCAACATTTATGCAGATCCGTTATTTCACCTTTTCAACACGGATTTATTAAACGTCGTTCAACTACGACAAATTTGCTTGAGCTGACATCCTTTGTGGTAAAAGGATTTCAGGAAAATCTTCAAACTGATGTCATTTATACTGATTTCAGTAAAGCTTTTGACTCAGTGAATCATTCCCTTTTGGCACATAAGCTTGACCTTCTAGGTTTTTCACCAAAATTACTTAGTTGGATTGTAAGCTATCTGACTGACAGAACTCAAAGAGTCCTCTTTAAAACCAGCCTCTCAATTCCACTTCACGCCACATCTGGCGTTCCTCAAGGGAGTCATCTTGGCCCCCTACTTTTTACGCTTTTCATCAATGACCTGCCTTCGGTCATACATAACTCTCGTACTCTTATGTACGCGGATGATGTAAAGCTTTGTTATCAATTTAAAGACGACCACTGTCAGTCACACTTACAAGCTGACCTAAATAGTTTTCATTCGTGGTGTTATGCCAATTTTTTAAACCTGAACAGCTCCAAATGCAAGCTGATGACATTCTCTCGAGCCAGTCCAATGTATACTTCTTATTCTCTTTGTGGTTCTGTCTTGGAAAGAATTACCCTAGTTGATGATTTGGGGGTCCGTTTGGACCGAAAACTAAAGTTTTCCAATCATATTTCTAATATGGTCAATAAAGCCATGGGTGTTCTAGGCTTTATTAAGAGATGGTCTAAGGAATTTGACGATCCTTATCTTACAAAGACCCTCTACATCTCACTTGTTCGTCCTATTCTTGAATATGGTTCATGCGTATGGTGTCCCCAGTACACTATTCATAAAGAACGCATCGAGTCCGTACAAAAGAACTTTTTATTGTTTGCGTTACGTGGCCTTAACTGGGAGGAAAATTTAAGACTGCCTTCCTAAAACAATAGACTCTTATTATTAAATTTGCCTTCCCTAACTAATCGCAGAACCATGCTAGGGGTATTATTTATTAACAACCTTATGCAAGGTGACATTGACAGTGAGGCCCTTGTAATGCAGCTTCACTTCTCTGTCCCTTGCAGAAGTACTCGTAACTATCTTCCACTAACTCTTCCTTATTGTAGATCGAACTATGCACTGCACAATCCGTTCAGGGTATTATGTTCGGACTACAATAAACTTCAACATGTCATAGCTGGCACTAACTCTATTGCCACTATGAAGTCTTTAATTCTTCTCTATCTATGTGTTCGTTTATGCGTCAAACGAAGACTGGTTTTAGGGAACTGTTTGGAAGTTTTCGCAAACTTTCCGACCAGTTCTCAGCGCTTGATTCGTCTTTCAATAACCTTAAGTTATTGAATGAATCGCCAAAGCGCAAGAAAACCTCGCGAATTCAAAAATCTTCAGTTAGCGCCACCCAGCTCCCTCTAATTGATCAGCCAGGCACGCCAGTGACCCAACCGTTGATCTCGTTCACCAATCCCCCAATAGTAACGAGGTCTTCGGCTCAATCGGTTTCGCTTCCCGATAATGTCATTGAGTGTGAGCAACCTGTGACGCCCATGATTTCTGACAAGTCTGCTGTGGTATCGTTGCCCGTGCCACAGTTAATAGTTTTACCGAAGGCGTGTTCAAGTTCCGGTTTACCAGAAGAGAACCTATGCTCTGGAGTTATACCCGAGGCGCCTAAAAAGATTCTAGGTGTTCCACAAAGGAAACAAATTTTTGTTTCCAGGCTTGCCCCCTGACCTCACATCAAATGATGTAACAGCCTATATCCAAGGAAATACTCATGCCTTGGATATAAAAGTGAAAAAATTTAAGTTTTCTTATGAGAGGGACATATCATCCTTCAAAATAAGTGTCCCCAACGAACTCATGGGCATTATATGCTCGGCTCAATTTTGGCCGGAGCATGTAATGGTCAAAGAGTTCGAAACAAAGAAGAAGAAAAAATCGCCCTCCGATTAATCTTCCTTTGCCGTCTCTAGCTTCAGCCCAAATAAAAACAACCTTAAACAAAAAAAAAACTAACATGCTCCTTAACTCTTTCATACCAAAATGTTAGAGGTCTAAATACTAAACTTTCAACTTTATATATAAACAGTCTTTCTTTTTTCTTCTCAAATTGTTGTGTTTACTGAGACTTGGTTAAAACCGGATATTCTAAACTCCGAAGTTTTTCCAAGCAAGTTCACAACCTACAGGTGTGATCGACCTGACCGTCGTGGTGGTGGAGTCCTCATTGCAGTCAATTCCACCATCAATTCGGAACTTTTACAGCCGGAGATTCAACTTGCTATTGAATTCCTCTGTGTAAAATTACACTTTCCCGGTTTTTTCATTATATAACCTGTTCCTATATTCCGCCGTCATCGGATGTATCTGTCTATTTGCAACATTTGTCTGCAATAAAGACTATTCTTAATCTGTTATCAGACAGAGATCACCTTTCAGTCCTTGGGGACTTTAATATACCAGATTGCAATTGGACAACAAGTGTTGATTCAAATTCTCTGCTGCCCTCAAGGCACCACGACCTTTTTGACGGTCTGTTTGATATGTCATTGTCGCAGGTCAATCATATCTTAAACTGTAGTAACAGATCGTTAGACTTATGCTTTGTCTCCGATCCATCTAGAGTAAATTTAGTCAAGACTGAACCACTTTCTTTCCCAAAGATCCTTACCATCCTACTCTGGAAGTGTCTTTCGATTTTGGTGCTTGTATGGATAAAAATGAAAAATTGTGTAAGCGCGTACGCTGCTTTAGAAAAGCAGATTTTAATTTATTAAACTCTTTAATTTCACAGTTTGATTGGTCGGAATTATATTTGTCTACTGATATATCAGTAGCGACCAATATTTTTTATAAAAATATTAATTCATTTTTCGATATTTGCGTTCCGTGCTATTATTCATCATCCTCGAGTAAGCCGCCATGGTTTACAAGAGAGTTGTCACGGTTAAAAAATTTAAAGTCAAGCCTTTACAAAAAATTTAAATTTAGTAACTCGCCCTTAGCCTTTTCACGCTACTTAAGCGCGCGGTCAGACTTTACAGTCTTAAACGCGAAATGTTATAAAAACTATTTAGCTCGTTGTAAGGTTCAGTTTATTCAGAACCCCAAACAGTTTTAAAGTTTTGTTAACACGAAGCGTAAGTCTTCCGCATTTCCTAATAACTTAACGTTTGAAAATGCTAGTGCAAATACCGACCAAACCATGGCCGATATGTTTGCAAAGTTTTTTCAAACGACTTACTCACCTTCTACACATACTACTCATTTTTATCCATACAACATTCCAAGTTCGAATGGTATCTTCTCCCCCTTTCTAAACGAAAGCTCCCTTGTCAAGGATCTTTATTTAGTTAAGCCAGTTTTTTTCACCCGGACCTGACGGTGTTCCCGCTTGTATACTTCGGTTCTGTGCCAACTCCTTAAGTAAGCCATTGCTCAAACTATTTTCGCTGTCCTTAGAAACTTCACTCTTTCCTTCCATTTGGAAGGAATCTTTTATTATCCCCTTATTGAAAAAGGGCAGCAAGTCTGAAGCAAGCAATTATAGAAGTATTTCTAAATTGTCGGCTATACCTAAATTTTTCGAGAATGTTATAACTCCTCACTTGCAACATTTATGCAGATCCGTTATTTCACCTTTTCAACACGGATTTATTAAACGTCGTTCAACTACGACAAATTTGCTTGAGCTGACATCCTTTGTGGTAAAAGGATTTCAGGAAAATCTTCAAACTGATGTCATTTATACTGATTTCAGTAAAGCTTTTGACTCAGTGAATCATTCCCTTTTGGCACATAAGCTTGACCTTCTAGGTTTTTCACCAAAATTACTTAGTTGGATTGTAAGCTATCTGACTGACAGAACTCAAAGAGTCCTCTTTAAAACCAGCCTCTCAATTCCACTTCACGCCACATCTGGCGTTCCTCAAGGAGTCATCTTGGCCCCCTACTTTTTACGCTTTTCATCAATGACCTGCCTTCGGTCATACATAACTCTCGTACTCTTATGTACGCGGATGATGTAAAGCTTTGTTATCAATTTAAAGACGACCACTGTCAGTCACACTTACAAGCTGACCTAAATAGTTTTCATTCGTGGTGTTATGCCAATTTTTTAAACCTGAACAGCTCCAAATGCAAGCTGATGACATTCTCTCGAGCCAGTCCAATGTATACTTCTTATTCTCTTTGTGGTTCTGTCTTGGAAAGAATTACCCTAGTTGATGATTTGGGGGTCCGTTTGGACCGAAAACTAAAGTTTTCCAATCATATTTCTAATATGGTCAATAAAGCCATGGGTGTTCTAGGCTTTATTAAGAGATGGTCTAAGGAATTTGACGATCCTTATCTTACAAAGACCCTCTACATCTCACTTGTTCGTCCTATTCTTGAATATGGTTCATGCGTATGGTGTCCCCAGTACACTATTCATAAAGAACGCATCGAGTCCGTACAAAAGAACTTTTTATTGTTTGCGTTACGTGGCCTTAACTGGGAGGAAAATTTAAGACTGCCTTCCTAAAACAATAGACTCTTATTATTAAATTTGCCTTCCCTAACTAATCGCAGAACCATGCTAGGGGTATTATTTATTAACAACCTTATGCAAGGTGACATTGACAGTGAGGCCCTTGTAATGCAGCTTCACTTCTCTGTCCCTTGCAGAAGTACTCGTAACTATCTTCCACTAACTCTTCCTTATTGTAGATCGAACTATGCACTGCACAATCCGTTCAGGGTATTATGTTCGGACTACAATAAACTTCAACATGTCATAGCTGGCACTAACTCTATTGCCACTATGAAGTCTTTAATTCTTCTCTATCTAGCACGTAATTAGTAATATTATTTCCTCGATATTCTTTATACCCTTGCAGAGGGTATATTAATTTTAGCCAGAAGTTTGCAACGCACCTTAGGAGACATCTCCGACCCTATAAAGTATATATATTCTGAATCAGCATCACCAGAGGAGTCAAAAAATGGATGTCCGTCTGTCCGTCCGTCCGTCCGTCCGTCCGTCTGTTGCAACGCAAACTAGTTTCTCAGTTTTTGAGCTATCTTCATGAAACTTGGCACACAAGCTTCTTATTGCTGTAGGCTGTAAATAAGTCGGAACGAGCCAGATCAGACCGATATATCGTATAGCTGTCATAGAAGCTATCGGCCGATTTTTGTTGTTTTTCAAGATATTGCAACAAGATTTGGCAAATCTTATTCTTATTACGTTCCTAATGTGCTGTCAAAATTGTATCAAAATCGGACCACTATAACATATAGCTGCCATAGGAACAATCGGCTGAAATCAGAGTTTTTGTATGCAAACCTGTTTTGTTTTTGGAAATACCGCACATTATCAATACCTTTTAATGTTATACAGTAACCCGCCCTTTGTTTTTCCATATAAATATCTCAGACGTTTATATTCTATAGCTGTTATAGGAACAATCAGTCAGTCCGTCTGGTTGTTGCAACGCAAATTAGTCCCCCAGTTATTGAGCTATCATCATGAAACTTTGCTCACAAACTTTTTATTTCTGCCCTCTTTAAATAAGTCGGAACGGGCCAGATCGGACTGATATATCGTATAGCTGTTATGGAGCCTATCGGCCGATTTTCGTTATATTTCAAGATATAGCTATCAGGCTTTCCACATCCAAATCGAACTTTTATAACTTATAACGATCAACGATCGGCCTAATGAAGGTTCTTGTTGCAATTTTATGGAAATCTGAGTACATGTAGCTGTTAAACAGAAAATGCATTTTTGAAAGAGAACTTTCCAAATTTAGATTTTATGACCAACAGATCCTTTACAACACAAAGACATTCGACCAAATGCTGTTTCTAAGAATTGTATACTGATATATGCAAAACAAAATATATCGGAAAACATAACATTATTATATGAAACAGTTACAGTTGATAATGTAAGAAATATATACCAGTCCATAACATTTAAATACTTGCATACAATAGTCATAGTTGTTTATAGGAATCCAGCTTTTCCTATTACAAGGTTTCCAAATAAAATCAGAAATGATGTTGAAAGGCTAACGTCAGCTGAAAGTAATACAAAATT
This sequence comes from Zaprionus kolodkinae, assembly GCA_018901885.1. Lineage (NCBI taxonomy): Eukaryota > Metazoa > Arthropoda > Insecta > Diptera > Drosophilidae > Zaprionus > Zaprionus kolodkinae. The sequence continues at coordinate 56,354 of JAEIFM010000162.1, read as the reverse complement.
GGGAGATTTTAACATTTGCCGATCAACAACCACTGATCAGCTCGAGTCTACTTTAAATAATAACAACAAAATGTGCCAACAACAAAACATTTAACTAAAATTGATTGGATATTTTGTGATAACACAGTAAGCGGTGCTGCCGCAATCACTTATCAAACTCCATATAGTCACCATGACGGCGTGTTCCTTAGCTATAATCACTAATTTAATAATTTATTTTTTAAATATTTAGTTAATTAATTTATTTTATTATTGTAAATAAAGAATATATGTGCAATGTTGTTTAATGTATTGTAAATATTCCTCCTCGAGGATTGCGACCTTGCCGTGGTGAGGAGGCTGAGTATTCGAAATTATAAGAGGTTGATATAATCGATGTACTGTTATAATTCTTCAATAAATACCACAGGAACCAGCAGCAATCCAAAGATATTTTATATTTTGTATAACTGCAAGGGTATGAAACCTTCGGCAAGCCGAAGGTAGCCTTGCTTTCTTGTTTTTATTATTTATTTAATTTTGCATGCTCCTATCCTATCTCCTATCCGCATTTTCTTTCTTATCGCGTTAGTTTCTTCTCGCGTGTCTATTCGCATTTTTATCGCGTTTCCGTGTCGTCCGTTACGCGACGGTGCCTCTCGGTCGGTTAGGCGGGAGGTGGACTTCGTCTGGGTTCCGCGCGCAACAAGCATCGGCTTGGTGTCGTTGGACCACTTGCTAATACATTCATTGTATTCAACGTCCAAAAAAAAAAAAAAAAAAAAAAAAAAAATCTCGAAATGGCAGTGATACTACATATCTTCCAGATTTATCTCGATGTGTTGTTTGTTGAAAGTATTCTTCGCAATAAGCATCATTTTCCGTTGTTGGCTGGACAGGAATATCCTCCACCTCCCAAAATTTTGTGAGAAGTCTGTCGAGGGGCTCTTCATGCAAGTGATCTACTTGCGTTGAGTAGGAAGCGATGGATGTAGATGGTGTGCTTAGCACTGGACCAGATATTATCCATCCGAAAACTGTCTCTTGACCCAAAAGAGTTCCACATATTTTTGATTTTACGCCACTTAAAAGGATAGATGGCAGGACATCAGCACCGAGAAGTACGTCAATTTGTTCACTTTGAGAAAATGTTGGATCGGCCAAGTGTATGTTTGGCATATTTCTTAATTTAGACCTTGGAATGGTGTTGGATGGCAACCTTCCTGCCAATTTCGATACGTTATTAATGCCCGATATTTTTGCTTGGACTGATTGGAAAGGCAATTTGATCAAGTTAAAAAGTCTTTCTGAGATGAACGACCCTTCTGATCCTGAATCAATTAAAGCTCTGGCAGGATACATAATGCCCTTGTGTTGGATGTATACAATGGCAGTTCCTAACAGTACTTCACGTTGCTGCGAAACGAGATAACTCTGAAATTCTTCGTTGGTGGTAGGAGTGGATTGTTTTGTTTGGGCAACATGTGCATTGGTTACTATATTTGACCTTGGATTATTTGTAGAAGACTCGCTTCGATGTAGGAGACTGTTATGACGTCCTTTACACGTAAAACAGTTGTGAGAGCTGGGACAATCTCTCAGCTGATGCCCTCTGGCGAAGCAATTGAGATAAAGTTTTTCTGTTTAATATATGCCTCTCTTTGAGACACTTTCATTTGTAGAAAATGAGGGCATAAGCGGATCGGATGATTTTCATTAGAGCAAAGATCACATGTTCTGACCTTAGCATTGACTTTGGATTCAGAAGAATTTAATTTTGTCGATGTAGACTGACCTTTGTTTGCCTTGGATGGGAGGATGTAGAGGCGGAGGTTCTCACATCCTCGATTGCCTCTAACGTTCGGTAACGTTCGCTAAGGAAAGTATTCATATCCTCCCAGGAGGGTATTTCAACCTTGTTAGCTAAGGACTGTTCCCATAATGATAAAGTCAGTTTGGGCAGTTTTGACGAACAGAGGTACACTAACAAACAATCCCAATTTTTTGTGGATATCTTGGAATGCTCTAATGCAATCAAACAACTTTGGATTGTGCTCTGGAGCTCTTTTAAGGCGGAACCAGACCCATGGTTAACAATGGATAGACTGAACAAAATTTTTAGTTGACTGTTGACCAGAAGACGTTTATTTTCGAAGCGTTCTTGTAGTGCATTCCAAGCGGAAGCGAAACCATCGTTTGTGAGGGGGAACTTAGCTACAATGGAATTAGCTTCTCCACTTGTCTTAGAGTTTAAGTGAAATAGTTTTTCTACTGGAGATAATCTTTGATTATTGAAGTAGATAGCTGTGAACAAGTCACGGAAAGTCGGCCACTTTAGATAATCGCCTTTAAAGATCTCGGTATCACACGGTGGAAGGTTACAGCCACGAGGGGTAGGAGAAAACCCTGGTGATTGCGAAGACGTAGTATTTATGGATGATGCGCGTTCGACAAATTCACTAAGTTGAGCCGCACATCGCTCATACACTGAGTAACAATAATCATATTTCGATTGCATGGTGATTCTGTCGTCTGGATTTGCACTTTCATCTGCCAGTGCATTTGAACAGCGTTTTTGCAGTTTCAACTTTTTCCCATAAGGATCGAAATTGTTCTAATCTAACCTTATGAGTATACAACGAGACATCAGAGGATGTAGTTATCTTTGATTCGAATTGACTTAGCTTATCAGTGACAGTAATGAATTCGCACAACGCCATTTTCTGGAGCAATGAAGTTTCTTTCGCTGCAGATCTTGTAATTGGTAGATTTTGGATTGTAGACTTAGGCACGCGAGTTGGCAAAGGTTTCGAGGTAGTAGGAGTGGAGGCTTTTCTCAAGATTGGCGAAATACCGGTTTCTAATTTTGGATTAGGAAGCGAATTAGATCGTGTATGTCTAATGGTTGGTACGGAAAGTCGAACTGCTGAAGCCTTGCTGGAATCAATAGGCATAGCAGCCTGTCACAGGAATTAAAGATGATAATTTAATTTTTCTTTTATTTTGTATTAGCGATCTTAGAAATGGTGTAAAATTGAAAAACAATATTAAAGAGTAAATGATATTACAAGTAGGATATGCTTTTTATACCCTTGCAGAGGGTATATTAATTTTAGCCAGAAGTTTGCAACGCACCTTAGGAGACATCTCCGACCCTATAAAGTATATATATTCTGAATCAGCATCACCAGGAGAGTCGGAAAATGGATGTCCGTCTGTCCGTCCGTCCGTCCGTCCGTCAGTCCGTCCGTCCGTCCGTCCGTCCGTCCGTCCGTCCGTCTGTTGCAACGCAAACTAGTCTCTCAGTTTTTGAGCTATCTTCATAAAACTTGGCACACAAGCTTCTTATTGCTGTAGGCTGTAAATAAGTCGGAACGAGCCAGATCGGACCGATATATCGTATAGCTGTCATAGAAGCTATCGGCCGATTTTTGTTGTTTTTCAAGATATTGCAACAAGATTTGGCAAATCTTATTTTTATTACGTTCTTAATATGCTGTCAAAATTGTATCAAAATCGGACCACTATAACATATAGCTGCCATAGGAACAATCGGCTGAAATCAGAGTTTTTCTATGCAATCCTGTTTTGTTTTTGGAAATACCGCACATTATCAATACTTTTTAATGTTATACAGTAACCCGCCCTTAGTTTTTCCATTCAAATATCTCAGACGTATATATTTTATAGCTGTTATAGGAACAATCAGTCAGTCCGTCTGTCTGTTGCAACGCAAATTAGTCCCCCAGTTATTGAGCTATCTTCATGAAACTTTGCTCACAAGCTTCATATTTCTGCCCACTTTCAATAAGTCGGAACGGGCCAGATCGGACTGATATATCGTATAGCTGTCATGGAGCCTATCGGCCGGTTTTCGTTATATTTCAAGATATAGCTATCAGGCTTACCACATCCAAATCTAAGTGTGTCCCTAATAATAAAGTTTGAAATCTAACTTTTATAACTTATAACAATCAACGATCGGCCTAATGAAGGTTTATGTTGCAATTTTATGGAAATCTGAGTACTATTACATGTAGCTGTTAAACAAAAAATCATATAGCTGTTATTCAAACGCATTTTTGAATGAGAACTTTCCAAATTTAGATTTTATGACCAACAGATCCTTTACAACACAAAGACATTTCCTCATAACATTTTGTGTTAAGTATATAAGAAATCCAGGTATATAAAAGCATTAAAAAGGTAGAATTATTTTTTTTTTCGAAGCAGGTGTTTGATTCATAGCCTTAATCAGGTAAAAATCTCGACTTCCTATATTTTAACGGAAAATTATGTAAACATTGGTACCTGCAATGTACCTTAATGACAAATAGGAACATAATAAAAAGGTTAAGATAAAAAGGTTAAGAAAAGGTTAAGAAAATTAGTTGCCTGTTTTTTATTTTTATACCCTTGCACAGGGTATATTAACTTTAGCCAGAAGTTTGCAACGCACCTTAGGAGACATCTCCGACCTTATAAAGTATATATATTCTGAATCAGCATTACCAGAGGAGTCGAAAAATGGATGTCCGTCTGTCCGTCCGTCCGTCCGTCCGTCCCCCAGTTATTGAGCTATCATCATGAAACTTTGCTCACAAGCTTCTTATTTCTGCCCTCTTTAGATAAGTCGGAACGGGCCAGATCGGACTGATATATCGTATAGCTGTCATGGAGCCTATCGGCCGATTTTCGTTATATTTCAAGATATAGCTATCAGGCTTACCACATCCAAATCGAAATTTTATAACTTATAACGATCAACGATCGGCCTAATGAAGGTTCTTGTTGCAATTTTATGAAAATCTGAGTACTATTACATGTAGCTGTTAAACAAAAAATCATATAGCTGTTATTCAAACGCATTTTTGACTGAGAAATTATCAAATTTAGATTTTATGACCAACAGATCCTTTACAACACAAAGACATTCGACCAAATGCTGTTTCTAAGAATTGTATACTGATATATGCAAAACAACATATATCGGAAAACATAACATTCTTACATGTTACAGTTGATAATGTAAGAAATATATACCAGTCCATAACATTTAAATACTTGCATACAATAGTCATAGTTGTTTATAGGAATCCAGCTTTTCCTATTACAAGGTTTCGAAATGAAATCAGAAATGATGTTGAAAGGCTAACGTCAGCTGAAAATAATACAAAATTGGGAGATTTTAACATTTGCCGATCAACAACCACTGATCAGCTCGAGTCTACTTTAAATAATAACAACAAAATGTGCCAACAACAAAACATTTAACTAAAATTGATTGGATATTTTGTGATAACACAGTAAGCGGTGCTGCCGCAATCACTTATCAAACTCCATATAGTCACCATGACGGCGTGTTCCTTAGCTATAATCACTAATTTAATAATTTATTTTTTAAATATTTAGTTAATTAATTTATTTTATTATTGTAAATAAAGAATATATGTGCAATGTTGTTTAATGTATTGTAAATATTCCTCCTCGAGGATTGCGACCTTGCCGTGGTGAGGAGGCTGAGTATTCGAAATTATAAGAGGTTGATATAATCGATGTACTGTTATAATTCTTCAATAAATACCACAGGAACCAGCAGCAATCCAAAGATATTTTATATTTTGTATAACTGCAAGGGTATGAAACCTTCGGCAAGCCGAAGGTAGCCTTGCTTTCTTGTTTTTATTATTTATTTAATTTTGCATGCTCCTATCCTATCTCCTATCCGCATTTTCTTTCTTATCGCGTTAGTTTCTTCTCGCGTGTCTATTCGCATTTTTATCGCGTTTCCGTGTCGTCCGTTACGCGACGGTGCCTCTCGGTCGGTTAGGCGGGAGGTGGACTTCGTCTGGGTTCCGCGCGCAACAAGCATCGGCTTGGTGTCGTTGGACCACTTGCTAATACATTCATTGTATTCAACGTCCAAAAAAAAAAAAAAAAAAAAAAAAAATCTCGAAATGGCAGTGATACTACATATCTTCCAGATTTATCTCGATGTGTTGTTTGTTGAAAGTATTCTTCGCAATAAGCATCATTTTCCGTTGTTGGCTGGACAGGAATATCCTCCACCTCCCAAAATTTTGTGAGAAGTCTGTCGAGGGGCTCTTCATGCAAGTGATCTACTTGCGTTGAGTAGGAAGCGATGGATGTAGATGGTGTGCTTAGCACTGGACCAGATATTATCCATCCGAAAACTGTCTCTTGACCCAAAAGAGTTCCACATATTTTTGATTTTACGCCACTTAAAAGGATAGATGGCAGGACATCAGCACCGAGAAGTACGTCAATTTGTTCACTTTGAGAAAATGTTGGATCGGCCAAGTGTATGTTTGGCATATTTCTTAATTTAGACCTTGGAATGGTGTTGGATGGCAACCTTCCTGCCAATTTCGATACGTTATTAATGCCCGATATTTTTGCTTGGACTGATTGGAAAGGCAATTTGATCAAGTTAAAAAGTCTTTCTGAGATGAACGACCCTTCTGATCCTGAATCAATTAAAGCTCTGGCAGGATACATAATGCCCTTGTGTTGGATGTATACAATGGCAGTTCCTAACAGTACTTCACGTTGCTGCGAAACGAGATAACTCTGAAATTCTTCGTTGGTGGTAGGAGTGGATTGTTTTGTTTGGGCAACATGTGCATTGGTTACTATATTTGACCTTGGATTATTTGTAGAAGACTCGCTTCGATGTAGGAGACTGTTATGACGTCCTTTACACGTAAAACAGTTGTGAGAGCTGGGACAATCTCTCAGCTGATGCCCTCTGGCGAAGCAATTGAGATAAAGTTTTTTCTGTTTAATATATGCCTCTCTTTGAGACACTTTCATTTGTAGAAAATGAGGGCATAAGCGGATCGGATGATTTTCATTAGAGCAAAGATCACATGTTCTGACCTTAGCATTGACTTTGGATTCAGAAGAATTTAATTTTGTCGATGTAGACTGACCTTTTGTTTGCCTTGGATGGGAGGATGTAGAGGCGGAGGTTCTCACATCCTCGATTGCCTCTAACGTTCGGTAACGTTCGCTAAGGAAAGTATTCATATCCTCCCAGGAGGGTATTTCAACCTTGTTAGCTAAGGACTGTTCCCATAATGATAAAGTCAGTTTGGGCAGTTTTGACGAACAGAGGTACACTAACAAACAATCCCAATTTTTTGTGGATATCTTGGAATGCTCTAATGCAATCAAACAACTTTGGATTGTGCTCTGGAGCTCTTTTAAGGCGGAACCAGACCCATGGTTAACAATGGATAGACTGAACAAAATTTTTAGTTGACTGTTGACCAGAAGACGTTTATTTTCGAAGCGTTCTTGTAGTGCATTCCAAGCGGAAGCGAAACCATCGTTTGTGAGGGGGAACTTAGCTACAATGGAATTAGCTTCTCCACTTGTCTTAGAGTTTAAGTGAAATAGTTTTTCTACTGGAGATAATCTTTGATTATTGAAGTAGATAGCTGTGAACAAGTCACGGAAAGTCGGCCACTTTAGATAATCGCCTTTAAAGATCTCGGTATCACACGGTGGAAGGTTACAGCCACGAGGGGTAGGAGAAAACCCTGGTGATTGCGAAGACGTAGTATTTATGGATGATGCGCGTTCGACAAATTCACTAAGTTGAGCCGCACATCGCTCATACACTGAGTAACAATAATCATATTTCGATTGCATGGTGATTCTGTCGTCTGGATTTGCACTTTCATCTGCCAGTGCATTTGAACAGCGTTTTTGCAGTTTCAACTTTTTCCCATAAGGATCGAAATTGTTCTAATCTAACCTTATGAGTATACAACGAGACATCAGAGGATGTAGTTATCTTTGATTCGAATTGACTTAGCTTATCAGTGACAGTAATGAATTCGCACAACGCCATTTTCTGGAGCAATGAAGTTTCTTTCGCTGCAGATCTTGTAATTGGTAGATTTTGGATTGTAGACTTAGGCACGCGAGTTGGCAAAGGTTTCGAGGTAGTAGGAGTGGAGGCTTTTCTCAAGATTGGCGAAATACCGGTTTCTAATTTTGGATTAGGAAGCGAATTAGATCGTGTATGTCTAATGGTTGGTACGGAAAGTCGAACTGCTGAAGCCTTGCTGGAATCAATAGGCATAGCAGCCTGTCACAGGAATTAAAGATGATAATTTAATTTTTCTTTTATTTTGTATTAGCGATCTTAGAAATGGTGTAAAATTGAAAAACAATATTAAAGAGTAAATGATATTACAAGTAGGATATGCTTTTTATACCCTTGCAGAGGGTATATTAATTTTAGCCAGAAGTTTGCAACGCACCTTAGGAGACATCTCCGACCCTATAAAGTATATATATTCTGAATCAGCATCACCAGGAGAGTCGGAAAATGGATGTCCGTCTGTCCGTCCGTCCGTCCGTCCGTCAGTCCGTCCGTCCGTCCGTCCGTCCGTCCGTCCGTCCGTCTGTTGCAACGCAAACTAGTCTCTCAGTTTTTGAGCTATCTTCATAAAACTTGGCACACAAGCTTCTTATTGCTGTAGGCTGTAAATAAGTCGGAACGAGCCAGATCGGACCGATATATCGTATAGCTGTCATAGAAGCTATCGGCCGATTTTTGTTGTTTTTCAAGATATTGCAACAAGATTTGGCAAATCTTATTTTTATTACGTTCTTAATATGCTGTCAAAATTGTATCAAAATCGGACCACTATAACATATAGCTGCCATAGGAACAATCGGCTGAAATCAGAGTTTTTCTATGCAATCCTGTTTTGTTTTTGGAAATACCGCACATTATCAATACTTTTTAATGTTATACAGTAACCCGCCCTTAGTTTTTCCATTCAAATATCTCAGACGTATATATTTTATAGCTGTTATAGGAACAATCAGTCAGTCCGTCTGTCTGTTGCAACGCAAATTAGTCCCCCCAGTTATTGAGCTATCTTCATGAAACTTTGCTCACAAGCTTCATATTTCTGCCCACTTTCAATAAGTCGGAACGGGCCAGATCGGACTGATATATCGTATAGCTGTCATGGAGCCTATCGGCCGGTTTTCGTTATATTTCAAGATATAGCTATCAGGCTTACCACATCCAAATCTAAGTGTGTCCCTAATAATAAAGTTTGAAATCTAACTTTTATAACTTATAACAATCAACGATCGGCCTAATGAAGGTTTATGTTGCAATTTTATGGAAATCTGAGTACTATTACATGTAGCTGTTAAACAAAAAATCATATAGCTGTTATTCAAACGCATTTTTGAATGAGAACTTTCCAAATTTAGATTTTATGACCAACAGATCCTTTACAACACAAAGACATTTCCTCATAACATTTTGTGTTAAGTATATAAGAAATCCAGGTATATAAAAGCATTAAAAAGGTAGAATTATTTTTTTTCGAAGCAGGTGTTTGATTCATAGCCTTAATCAGGTAAAAATCTCGACTTCCTATATTTTAACGGAAAATTATGTAAACATTGGTACCTGCAATGTACCTTAATGACAAATAGGAACATAATAAAAAGGTTAAGATAAAAAGGTTAAGAAAAGGTTAAGAAAATTAGTTGCCTGTTTTTTATTTTTATACCCTTGCACAGGGTATATTAACTTTAGCCAGAAGTTTGCAACGCACCTTAGGAGACATCTCCGACCTTATAAAGTATATATATTCTGAATCAGCATTACCAGAGGAGTCGAAAAATGGATGTCCGTCTGTCCGTCCGTCCGTCCGTCCGTCCCCCCAGTTATTGAGCTATCATCATGAAACTTTGCTCACAAGCTTCTTATTTCTGCCCTCTTTAGATAAGTCGGAACGGGCCAGATCGGACTGATATATCGTATAGCTGTCACGGAGCCTATCGGCCGATTTTCGTTATATTTCAAGATATAGCTATCAGGCTTACCACATCCAAATCGAAATTTTATAACTTATAACGATCAACGATCGGCCTAATGAAGGTTCTTGTTGCAATTTTATGAAAATCTGAGTACTATTACATGTAGCTGTTAAACAAAAAATCATATAGCTGTTATTCAAACGCATTTTTGACTGAGAAATTATCAAATTTAGATTTTATGACCAACAGATCCTTTACAACACAAAGACATTCGACCAAATGCTGTTTCTAAGAATTGTATACTGATATATGCAAAACAACATATATCGGAAAACATAACATTCTTACATGTTACAGTTGATAATGTAAGAAATATATACCAGTCCATAACATTTAAATACTTGCATACAATAGTCATAGTTGTTTATAGGAATCCAGCTTTTCCTATTACAAGGTTTCGAAATGAAATCAGAAATGATGTTGAAAGGCTAACGTCAGCTGAAAATAATACAAAATTGGGAGATTTTAACATTTGCCGATCAACAACCACTGATCAGCTCGAGTCTACTTTAAATAATAACAACAAAATGTGCCAACAACAAAACAGTTAACTCAAATTGATTGGATATTTTGTGATAACACAGTAAGCGGTGCTGCCGCAATCACTTATCAAACTCCATATAGTCACCATGACGGCGTGTTCTTTAGCTATAATCACTTATTTAATAATTTATTTTTAAATATTAAGTTAATTAGATTATTTTATTATTGTAACTAAAGAATATATGTGCAATGTTGTTTAAGGTATTGTAAATATTCCTCCTCGAGGATTGCGACCTTGCCGTGGTGAGGAGGCTGAGTATTCGAAATTATAAGAGGTTGATATAATCGATGTACTGTTGTAATTGTTCAGTAAATGACACAGAAACCAGCAGCAATCCAAAGATATTTTATATTTTGTATAACTGCAAGGGTATGAAACCTTCGGCAAGCCGAAGGTAGCCTTGCTTTCTTGTTTAAATTTAAAGAAACGAAAAAAAATAATATTATTTTTCAAATCGGATATACCCCATAAAAAACTTTTAAATCTTAAAAGGTATACGTTAGGTAAGGATATTATAAATCGGATAGACCTTCAAAACTAAAAAAAAAAATATTTTTAATATTTCTTCAGTCGGATATTCCCCAAGAATAATTTTTAATTTGTAAAGGGTATTCGTTCCCTTGCTGAAAAGTGCAGCTCCAGCGCACGTAAGTACCGTAATATTCGCAAAGCGGTGTTTATCTGGCGGCGCTTATGTACTAAGTTCACTGTTGATTGGAAATCCGTTACTTTATATGGTATTAATGCTCTATCATATACATATAAAATACAAATTGGATGTGCTTTTCAAAATTAAAGAACAAATATTTGTTATGTTTTTGAAGTTGGATATACCCCATAAAACCACTTTAATTTTAAAGGGTATACGTTCCCTTGGCAAATGCAGCTTCAGCGCACATAAGCACCGCAATTTTCGTCAAGCGCTACTGATCTAGCGGCGCTTATGTATAAAGTTCACTTAAGGTTCACGCTTGATCATATGTTTTTGTTTTTACATTTGCAGCTTTGATGTCTCAGCAATGTACATGTATATGTGTTGGATTTACGTGTATATGTAAGGCATTTGTATGTTAGAGGAACAGAATTGTATGTATGTATGTATGTAACCGCAATTTTCGCAATATAAGGCATTTGTATGTTAGAGGAACAGAATATTATGTATGTATGTATGTAACCGCAATTTTCGCCAAGCGCTACTGATCTAGCGGCGCTTATGTATAATTAATCATATGTGAAGGAAACACATATGTGTAATATTTTACATTTGCAGCTTTGTGTCTCAGCAATGTACATATGTGAATATGTGAAGCACTTGTATGTTAGAGAGCCAGAACTGTATGTATATATGTATGTGAAGCACTTTCAAGTAGGTATGTAGGAATGTAAAACACTTATATGTAAGTTTGTAGGAAAGTAAAGCACTGGTATGTAGGTTTGTAGGAAGGTAGATCAATTGTATATAGATTTGTAGGAATGTAAAGCACTTGTATGTAGGTTTGTACTTATCTGGGTCTATCAAAACGAAACGGTGGTTGAGCTATCCGGCTCGAAGGACCAAAATGTTCTCGGGAGAACGTAGGAGGACAGATCCAGATGTGATGTGGTAGTAACTGTTGTAGTTGTTATAGTTGTTCTTCTGGTTGTAGTTGTTGAACTAGGTTTTGATTAACCCATTGGTTATCACTTCAATACGAACACCGCCCTAGTTCTAACCATAAACGATGCCAGCTAGCAATTGGGTGTAGCTACTTGTATGGCTCTCTCAGTCGCTTCCCGGGAAACCAAAGCTTTTGGGCTCCGGGGGAAGTATGGTTGCAAAGCTGAAACTTAAAGGAATTGACGGAAGGGCACCACCAGGAGTGGAGCCTGCGGCTTAATTTGACTCAACACGGGAAAACTTACCAGGTCCGAACATAAGTGTGTAAGACAGATTGATAGCTCTTTCTCGAATCTATGGGTGGTGGTGCATGGCCGTTCTTAGTTCGTGGAGTGATTTGTCTGGTTAATTCCGATAACGAACGAGACTCAAATATATTAAATAGATATCTTCATGATTATGGTGTTGAAGCTTATGTAGCCTTCATTCATGGTGGCAGTAAAATGTCTATTGTGTTTGAATGTGTTTATGTAAGTGGAGCCGTACCTGTTGGTTTGTCCCATTATAAGGACACTAGCTTCTTAAATGGACCAATTGCGTCAAGCAATAATGAGATTGAGCAATAACAGGTCTGTAATGTCCTTAGATGTCCTGGGCTGCACGCGCGCTACAATGAAAGTATCAACGTGTATTTCCTAGACCGAGAGGTCCGGGTAAACCGCTGAACCACTTTCATGCTTGGGATTGTGAACTGAAACTGTTCACATGAACTTGGAATACCTAGTAGGTGTGAGTCATTAACTCGCTTTGATTACGTCCCTGCCCTTTGTGCATACCGCCCGTCGCTACTACCGATTGAATTATTTAGTGAGGTCTCCGGATGTGATCACTGTGACGCCTTCTAGCGTGTTGCGGTTGTTTCGCAAAAGTTGACCGAACTTGATTATTCAGAGGAAGTAAAAGTCGTAACAAGGTTTCCGTAGGTGAACCTGCGGAAGAATCATTATTGTATAATGTTATCTATATCCGTATATTATAAAAACAACAATAAATATCATGTTTTAATATATGAAAAAAATTGAAAATTGAATTTTCAAAAGATCTTGCGTGTATACCAATTGGTGTACATGCGTTGCACAATTGTACTGTTCATTTTATTATGAGCATACAATAAAGTAATTGCAACAACCTAAATATATAATGTTGTACCAGTATAATTCAGGTTAATGCTTTACATATATTGATATTAGCATAATTATGAAATATTACTAAGTATCATGTTTAAATACCATGTTATTATCAAATATGTAAAACTAAGACATTTCGCAACATTGTTTAGGTATAAAAAAATTTATTGAAGGAATTGATATATGCCAGTAAAATGGTGTATTTTTAATTTCTTTCAATAAAATTATTAATGACGTAATGAGATAAAAAAAAACAAATAATTATCACTCTAAGCGGTGGATCACTCGACTCATGGGTCGATGAAGAACGCAGCAAACTGTGCGTCATCGTGTGAACTGCAGGACACATGAACATCGACATTTTGAACGCATATCGCAGTCCATGGTGTTATGTACTTAAATTAACATTAGAGTGCGGCTTGGACTACATATGGTTGAGGGCTGTAAGACTATGCTAAATAAGTTGTTTAAAATTTGTATACATTTTAAGCATATGGTATATTATTGGATAAAATGTATTTATATACAATATATTCATAATATTAATATTATATGAAAAAACAAAACTCAATTTATTTGTATTGATATATGAAGAATTATATATTCTTTTTTCAATTCAATTAATACTGAGGAATGTCTAGCATAAAAAAATTTTTTTCATCTAGAATTGCCTCTTGTTACTGATGCGATGAAAAGAAAACTTTTGTTATTATTATGGAACTTCATAAATGATTTTATTCATATTGTATTGAATTTTTTTTTTTAAATTCAAAATTTAAACATTGTTTTTTATACAACCTCAACTCATATGGGACTACCCCCTGAATTTAAGCATATTAATATCGTATATCGTTAATGATTACTAGATGGTGTTTCCAAAGAGTCGTGTTGCTTGATAGTGCAGCACTAAGTGGGTGGTAAACTCCATCTAAAACTAAATATAACCATGAGACCGATTGTAAACAAGTACCGTGAGGGAAAGTTGAAAAGAACTCTGAATAGAGAGTTAAATAGTACGTGAAACTGCTTAGAGGTTAAGCCCGATGAACCTGAATATCCATTATGGAAAATTCATCATTAGAATTGTAATATTTAAACAACATTATGAGGATAGTGTGCATTTTTTCCATATAGGGACATTGTAATCTATTGGTATAAATATATTTATCAAAAAATTATGACTTATAGTTTATTTAAATTAGAATGCTTGCGTTTTAACATAAAATAAATGTTGTTAATTTGATAAAGTACTGATAGATTTATTTGAATACAGTGCGTTAATTTTTCGGAATTATATAATGGCATAATTATCATTGATTTTTGTGTTTATTATATGCACTTGTACGATTAACAATGCGAAAGATTCAGGATACCTTCGGGACCCGTCTTGAAACACGGACCAAGGAGTCTAACATATGTGCAAGTTATTGGGATATAAACCTAATAGCGTAATTAACTTGACTAATAATGGGATTAGTTTTTTAACTATTTATAGTTAATTAACACAATCCCAGGGCGTTCTTTATAGTTATGTATAATAGTATTTATATTATTTATGCCTCTAACTGGAACGTACCTTGAGCAAATATGCTGTGACCCGAAAGATGGCGAACTATACTTGATCAGGTTAAAGTCAGGGGAAACCCTGATGGAAGACCGAAACAGTTTTGACGTGCAAATCGATTGTCAGAATTGAGTATAGGGGCGAAAGACCAATCGAACCATCTAGTAGCTGGTTCCTTCCGAAGTTTCCCTCAGGATAGCTGGTGCATTTAACTGTTATATAAAATAATCTTATCTGGTAAAGCGAACGATTAGATGCCTTAGGGTCAAAACGGTCTTAACCTATTCTCAAACTTTAAACCTTAACTTTCTTGATATGAAGTTTAAGGTTATGATATAATGTGCCCAGTGGGCCACTTTTGGTAAGCAGAACTGGCGCTGTGGGATGAACCAAACGTAATGTTACGGTGCCCAAATTAACAACTCATAGAGAAACTATGAAATGCGTTGGTTGCTTAAAACAGCAGGACTGTGATCATGGAAGTCGAAATCCACTAAGGAGTGTGTAACAACTCACCTGCCGAAGCAACTAGCCCTTAAAATGGATGGCGCTTAAGTTGTATACCTATACATTACCGCTAAAGTAGATGATTTATATTACTTGTAATATAATTTTGAAACTTCAGTGAGTAGGAAGGTACAATGGTGTGCATAGAAGTGTTTGGCGTAAGCCTGCATGGAGCCGCCATTGGTACAGATCTTGGTGGTAGTAGCAAATAATCGAATGAGACCTTGGAGGACTGAAGTGGAGAAGGGTTTCGTGTGAACAGTGGTTGATCACGAGTTAGTCGGTCCTAAGTTAAAGGCGAAAGCTGAAAATTTATAAGTAAAAGAATATCAAAATGTTTTTTTTTAATACACTTGATAATTTTGAACGAAAGGGAATACGGTTCCAATTCCGTAACCTGTTGAGTATCCGTTTGTTATTAAATATGGGCCTCGTGCTCATCCTGGCAACAGGAACGACCATAAAGAAGCCGTCGAGAGATATCGGAAGAGTTTTCTTTTCTGTTTTATAGCCGTACTACCATGGAAGTCTTTTGCAGAGAGATATGGTCGATGGGCTAGAAGAGCATGACATACTGTTGTGTCGATATTTTCTCTTCGGACCTTGAAAATTTATGATGGGGACACGCAAATTTCTCAACAGGCCGTACCAATATCCGCAGCTGGTCTCCAAGGTGAAGAGTCTCTAGTCGATAGAATAATGTAGGTAAGGGAAGTCGGCAAATTAGATCCGTAACTTCGGGATAAGGATTGGCTCTGAAGATTGAGATAGTCGGGCTTGATTGGGAAACAATAACATGGCTTATGTGCTCGTTCTGGGTAAACAGAGTTTCTATCATTTATGGTAGTTTCTTGTTCCCCGGATAGTTAGATACGTAGCCAATTGTGAAACTTTCTTGCTAAAATTTTTAAGATATTAGCTGGGTGACCAGTTAGTTCTTTTAAATTATAACGATTATCAATTAACAATCAATTCAGAACTGGCACGGACTTGGGGAATCCGACTGTCTAATTAAAACAAAGCATTGTGATGGCCCTAGCGGGTGTTGACACAATGTGATTTCTGCCCAGTGCTCTGAATGTCAACGTGAAGAAATTCAAGGAAATTCAGAAGGATAGGACTAGCAGAAGGGGTATACATCTATCGCAATTCGTCAGCCTAGTCAAGTCGACTCGTAACCTTCACGTGGTATCCTCTGGGTGCCTGGTACATAATATTATTGGATAATATATGCAAATCTATTTTGCATAATATATTCATAATATGTTTGTTTAAAAATTTTTCGGAATTTTAAAGCATATGGTATATTATTGGGTAATATATGCAAATTTATTTGCATAATTTATTCATAATATGTTCTTGCCAGGTAGCAGATACGAGCGGCGAAATGGACCTTGGGGCTACCAACCCCCTGGTCTATAACCTGTTGTTGCAAATTTGAACAACGAGCCTCGGATATATTATAACTCTAACAATACTCCTGCGGTTTTACGCCGAGGAGCCTAACAGGGGGATGCTGAAGTTTTGCCACAAAACGGATCATCCATGTGTGTTGTCTGTGGACGGTCTTTTAGTGCGAAGACCGGCCTCGGAGTTTACATGTCACGGATGCACAAAGACAGGTTTGATGAACTTCGTCGGCGTGTTGATGTGAAAGCCAGATGGAACGAGGAAGAGATAGCTAAGATGGCGAGGAAGGAACTTGAGCTCATCGCAAAAGGCGAGAGGTTCATTAATAAAAATCTAGCGGAAGTTTACATCCACCGTAGCGTTGAGTCTATTAAAAAGATAAGACAGAGGGATACATATAAAGCCAAAATTGAGCAGTTTCGGAGGGAGGCTGCTCGTATCCCAGAGGCAAATAATGAACCTTCGCCAACACCCCGCCCTAGTAACAATGAGCCAGGCCCTTCCATAAGGTCTAGGTTATCTCCAATCGATCCATTGGTGCATTCGGACATGGTCCTTCTACGGATTTTGCAGGATTTACCCCCTGTGAGATGCCATCAGTCTTGAAGAGTCGAGGTCTTGCAATCTATCGTAGATAGAGCGCAAGTCTCGGGCAAAGTAGCAACTCTCCAGTGTTTGTCCAACTATCTTCTGGATATATTTCCGAATCGGAACCCAACACCAGTTCCGGTGAGGGCAAGGGTCCACCCCCAACCTCGCAAAAGGAGACAAGTTAGAAGGCAGCAGTACGCTAGCGTTCAGCGTAACTGGGACAAACACAAAAGCAGATGCATCAAATCCATATTAGAAGGACCTGACGAGTCGGTAATGCCAAGTACAGAGGTGATGGAACCATATTGGAGACAAGTAATGACACAGCCGAGTACATCTTCCTATAGTCCCGAAACACTCCCGTGGGGACACTTATTGGAGGATGTATGGTCACCTATAACAATAGGTGACCCGAAGGCACACAAAGTGTCACTTACGACGTCTCCAGGTCCGGATGGAATCTCCGCTAAAACTGCCAGGAGTATTCCAAATGGCATTATGCTTCGCATAATGAACCTGATCCTTTGGTGCTGCGAACTACCTAAACTCTTCCGAATGGCCAGAACCGTTTTCATTCCGAAGACGGGGAAGGCATCTCGGCCGCAAGACTTTCGACCGATCACCGTACCATCCATTGTGGTTAGGCAACTAAATGCCATTTTGGCATCCCGGCTTTCCTCATCAGTTAGCTGGGACCCGCGTCAGCGGGAGTTCCTTCCTACAGACGGATGTGCGGACAACACGACCATAATTGACTTAGTCCTACGGTACCACCACAAACGCTTTGCCTCTTGCTAAATTGGGACGCTCGATGTTAGCAAAGCATTCGATGCTATATCGCATCAAGCGGTTATCACTTGTTTAAATACCTGTGGTGTACCGAAAGGCTTTGTCAATTATATACAGAACATTTACAAGGGCGGCGGCACCTCTCTCAAGGGTCGAGGGTAGAGTTCAGAGGAATTTATCCCTGCTAGAGGAGTGAAGCAGGGTGATCCACTGTCTCCAATACTATTTAACTTGGTCATTGGTGTCAAAGTCGGAAATGCAACCACAAACGCTGCTGAGTTCACAGATGATTTGGTGATGTTTGCTTCTACTCCGAAAGGCCTTCAGAAACTTCTGGATACCACGGTTGACTTTTTGTCTTCCGTCGGGCTTGCCCTATATGCTGATAAGTGTTTTACTGTCAGTATAAAAAGGCAACCGAAGCAGAAATGTACGGTGGTAGAACACCGTTCTTTCAGTGTAGGTTCGCGCATGTGTCCAGCTCTGAAGCGCTCGGAAGAGTGGAAGTATCTCGGTGTCCATTTCACTGCGGAGGGGCGGGCTAGGTACGATCCGGCCGCGGACCTTGGTCCAAAGCTAGATCGCTTAACTAAATCCCCCCTCAAACCACAACAGAAGATGTTCGCCCTCAGGACTGTCCTAATACCACAGCTCTATCACAAGCTAACCCTTGGGAGTGTGGCACTAGGCGTTCTGAGAAAGTGTGACGTGTCTGTAGCTTTCTTCCACGCCCCTCACATTAGTGGGGGTCTCGGTATTCCATCTTTAAGATGGATTGCACCAATGTTGCGCATGAAACGATTGGAGAACACAAAATGGCCCCACCTCGAGCAGTCAGTGGAAGCCAACTCCTTTCTCAGTGCAGAGCTTTAAAGGGCCCGAGATAGATGCCAGGCGGGATTTGAACTACTGTTATCACGGACCATGGTGGACACGTACTGGGCGAACAGACTGTTCTCTTCGGTTGATGGTAGCGGGCTCCGTGAAACAAACCGTTTAGGTGCGCAACACGGGTGGGTTAGTCGGCCCACGCGTTTGTTAACGGGAAAGGCTTATTTGAATGGGATCAAACTGCGGATAAATGCCCTCCCTACGAGGTCTCGTACCACAAGGGGTCGGCAGGAATTGGCAAGGCAGTGTCGTGCAGGATGTGATGCTCCCGAATCACTAAACCATGTTCTGCAACAATGTCACCGTACGCATGGGAGGCGGGTGGCACGACACAACAATTTAGTAACGAGGATCAATCAGGGGCATGTGAGACGGGGCTATGATGTCATTGCTGAGCCGAGTCTGCAGGGAGAGAACAGGATTTATAAGCCGGACCTGGTAGCAGTCCGACACGATCGCACGTTAGTGCTGGACGCACAGACAGACGGACTAGAACTAGATAGGGCTCATCAGAGCAAAATTGACAAGTACAGCGGACAAGACTTACAGACGGCATTGCGACGAGACCACCCGGTACATGGGGACATCGAGGTCGTTTCCGCCACACTAAACTGGCGTGGCATCTGGAGTTATCGGTCGTACACGCGACTGAGAGCACTAGATGTCATAACAGCTAGTGATAGCAATATCATTAGTGCCAGGGTAGTCACTGACGGAATCTGCGGCTTTAAGTTGTTCATGCATCACGCCGGATACCACCGTGGTGTGACTTGACGTAGCATCCCCTTTGTCTCGGTTGCTATCTGGCCAAACACCTTTCAGGTACAAAATCGTCAACATATGCTAATATGCTAATACGCTTCAGCTGCTAGTGCGAAGAAGCGAAAGGGGAGAGGGCGACCCGCTGGCGCTGCTGCCGTAGCGGCAGACGCGTTGGAGGAAATCGGTGCCAAAAGGCTTGCCCTGGCGGCCACCGACTGCCCCCATGATGCCCCCGTACCCGCTGCCCCCGTACCCGCTGCCCCCGCTGTCCCTGCAGAGGCCCTGGAAGCCAGACCTGCCGCTCCCGCCCCAGCTGCTGCCCCCGCCGCGAAGAGATGCCCAGCCTGGGATATTGTCGCTGGCGGCACGCCCGCGGTGCTGGCCGAGATCTCGAGCATCCAGCTCGGGGTTAAGGCTGCCGTGGTGCGTGGAGGGATGGATCCCGAGGCGGCGAGCGCGGTTTTTCTCAGCGGTGCAGCGGTATGATGAGCTCATCATGTCGCTTGCCCTGCGGAATGCGCTTCTAGAGTGCGGTGGAGCCTTTGGAGGAGGGCCACAAGCAGGAACTGGAGCTGGAGGATCCGGACGTGGAGCGGGAGAAGGATCAGGATCGATGCTGCCGCCAAACGCTGCTGTCCATGGAGCCGCCCCGCTTATGCTCCTACCGCCGCCCCCGGGCTAGGAAGCCTGTTGAAACATGGTCGGCGGTAGTGATGTGCGACGGCCCGAGCATTTTTGGGAGGCAGATTGCTGAAAGGGTCCGCAAGGAGGTCGCCCCCGCACTTGGTGTACGAGTACACGAGGTGCGTGAGCTGAAGCGCGGTGGAGCCGTCATCCGCACACCATCGGTGAGCGAGATGTAGACGGTCGTCGCGAACAAGAAGTTTGCTGAGGTTGGTCTCAAGGTTCAGGCGAACAAGAGCCAACGACCCAAAGTCTAGGTGTTCGATGTCGACAATGGAATACTGCCTGAGGAGTTTATGGAGGAATTGTACGCCAACAATTTCAAGGAGGAGTTCTCCCCAGTAGCTTTGAAGAAGGCAGTGCATTTGGAGACGAAACCATGGTCAGTCACCGACGGCGAAAGAGTCAATCTGACGCTTGAGGTCGATGCAAAGGCGCTGGACGTCTTTGATGAGACCGGACGGGTCTACATCAAGTGGTTCAGTTACCGTTGCCGGTCGCTCGTCCATACCTATGCTTGCCATAGGTGCGTTGGATTGGACCATAAGACTGCCGGAATTGTCGCTTTAAGGGCTTCCCTTCGAGGCATTCCATGCTCTCGAAGACGTGCCGATTTATGGTGCGGTGTTTGCGAGGGTAAATGCTAGACATTAATGTTTAGCTTCCTCCAAGCAAATTGTGGCCGTGGCCGAGCTCCTACCATCGAGCTAGGAGTTCGCTTACGCGACTCTGGCCACTTGTTCGCATTGGTGCAGGAGCCTTACGTGGACCTCGCTGGACGAATCACGGGAGTCTCATCCGGGATGCGTGTGTTTTCGGACAGGCGTGGAAAGGCTGCCGTCTTCGTGGACAGCACGGATGCCATCTGTATGCCGATAGAGCCCCTCGTCACCGAGTTTGGCGTATGCGTGAGCATTACGGGAAGTTTTGGCTCAATCCTCCTATGCTCCGTGTACTGCCAGTTCAACACTGAACTGGAGCCGTACCTAAGGTACTTAGATGCGGTGTTGCTGCTAGCCAGCCGCACGCCAGTCATCTTTGGTCTAGACGCGAATGCAGTGTCCCCCTTGTGGTTTAGCAAACTTTCTGAGCGTGCTCAGGGTTCGCTTAATCACGTACGGGGTGAGCTGCTGTCCGACTGGATTCAAGGAAGCCGAGCCGGGGTGTTGAATGTGGCGTCAGACACCTTCACATTTGATAATCGCTACGCATGTAGTGATATCGATGTGACGATCGTCAGTTACGCAGCGTCTACGTGGGCCACGTATGACTGGAGAGTGGATGAATGGGATCTTAGCGACCATAACATTATTAATGTTGTGGTTACGCGAGAACCCGGTAACACAGTTGAGAGCTTTGCTCCTGTGCCATCCTGGAACATCTCCGATGCACGCTGGCGGTCGTTTGAGGACGAGGTGACGAGACGGGCTTCGGAACTCTCAGACGATTTTGCCGACACGCCGTTGGATGACCAGGTCTCTGCAGTGCGCTCGCTCGTGCACTCTGTGTGCGATCAAGTGCTGGGACGCAGAGGACCCAAGACCGCAAGGCAGATTGTTTGGTGGACTGCCGAACTCTCCTCCAAACGCCGAGAGGTCAGGAGACTGAGGCGGCGGCTTCAGACCGCTCGTTCGCGCGCAAGCGACGATGCCGAGCAACTTGCATCTGAACTGAGAGTCATCTCAGCTCAGTACAAGAAGCTCATTCTGAGGGTCAAGGAGGATAACTGGAGGCAATTCTTGGGAGAGAACAAGGACGACCCATGGGGGCAAGTCTTTAAGATTTGCCGTGGCCGCAAACGGACAACCGACCTCGGTTGTTTGCGCTCAGGTGGCAGGCAGTACGTAACCTGGCACGACTGCGCTGAAGTTCTCCTACGTTGTCTTTGATGCGAGTCCACCGCCACTTGAATCCCCAGAGGTAGATCCTTGTGTCGCACGGTTGAAGAGCAGGCGCTCTCCCGGCATTGACGGTATCACCGGGGTGATATTCAAGGCGATGTGGCGTGCCATCCCCGAGCACCTGACAGCGTTGTTTTCCCGCTGTATCAGAAGTGGATACTTTCCCACTGAGTGGAAGCGACCTCGTGTTGTGGCGCTCCTCAAAGGGCCGGATAAGGACAGGAGCAATCCTGCCTCTTACCGCGGTATCTGTCTGCTGCCAACTTTCGGCAAGGTGCTAGAGGGGATCATGGTAAACCGATTGAAAGACGTTCTACCCGATGGACACAGATGGCAATTTGGATTCCGAGAAGGACGCTGCGTTGAGGATGCTTGGATTCACGTCGTGAGCGCTGTTGCTGCCAGTCCAGCTTGTGGAGAAGCTTCTTCTCCGGCAGGAGCGCAAGTTTAGTCAGCAGGTATGGGGAAGTTACTGTTCCGGTAACACGAGGTTGCCCACAGGGCTCCATTAGTGGTCCATTTATTTGGAACATGATGATGGAGTCGCTTCTCCAGCGTCTGGAGCCATATTGTGGTTTCAGCGCGTTTGCAGACGACTTGTTGCTTTTCGTGGAGGGACTTTCCCGGAGCGAACTGGAGTCGAAAGGCGAGCACCTCATGTCCGTCGTAGGAGCATGGGGAGCGGAGGTCGGCGTTGCCGTCTCCACCAGCAAGACGGCGATCATGTTGCTGAAAGGGCGATTGTCCCGAAGTAGGCCACCTACGGTACGGTTTGCAGGAGCAGGCCTGCCGTATGTGATGAGATACCAGTACCTTGGCATCACAGTCGGCGAGCGGTTGTGTTTTCTCCCGCATATCACGTCGCTACGTGATCGGCTGACTGGAGTCGTACAGGCATTGGCGCGTGTGCTGCGGGTTGACTGGGTACTCAGTCCACGAGCCATGCGGACCATATATGCCGGGCTTATGATGCCATGTGCCCTCTTTGGCGCATCGGTCTGGTATAGGGCGGTTACCAGATTTGCCAGGAGGCATCTGAAGTCCTGCCAGAGGCGAATCCTGCTTGGATGCCTACCGGTATGCCGAACAGTGTCCACCGTGGCACTGCAGGTTCTTTCTGGCGCTCCCCCGCTTGATCTTGCTGCAACGCGCGCAGCAATCAGGCTGAAGCTTCGCAGAGGATACTCATTGGAGGAAGACGAGTGGCTATACAACGACGACCTGTCAGGTCTGAGCCGAGCTTACAAGATGGCGAAACTGGACGAATGCTTTCTCAGCGCATGGCAGCGCAGATGGGATGACCCTGAGGAACACGGTCGTGTGACTCATCGGTTACTCCCGGACGTAAGCTTCGTTTTCAGCGAGCAAGACTTCGGTTTTACGCTACGCGCCAGTTTCTTGTTGACCGGCCACGGATCGTTGAACGCGTTCTTGCACCAAAGAGGTCTGAGCGACACGCCCGCATGTTAATGCGGTGCGTCGACTGAAGACTGGCAGCACGTGTTATGCGACTGCCCCCTTTATGCGGATCTGCGAGACCTCAATGGCCTCGGAATAAGGAGCACCAATGGCGTTTGGGATGTCTCTGAAGTGGTGCAAACCCCAGAGACAAGGAGACTGTGTATGCGGTACGCTGGCAGTCTCTTCCAAAGGTGGCTGGAGTTGCACCAAGGGTTGCCAGTCCCGGGCTGAAAAGCCAAAACTGGCACACCTTTTCCTGGTGTCCCCAAATCCGGGCTTGTCGGAGCCGAAAGGGGGGGCCCACCGAGCCCTTTTCGATTGGAACACGCCACGTAAAATAAGCACAGAGAGATCTGTTACAGTAATGTCCCTATCTACTATCTAGCGAACCCACAGCCAAGGAAACGGGCTTGGAATAATTAGCGGGGAAAGAAGACCCTTTTGAGCTGGACTCTAATCTGGCAGTGTAACGAGACATAAGAGGTGTAGAATAAGTGGGAGATATTAGATTTCGGTTTGATATCGACAATGAAATACCACTACTCTTATTGTTCCCTTACTTACTTGATTAAATGGAACGTGTATCATTTCCTAGCCATTATACGGATATATTTATTATATCTTATGGTATTGGGTTTTGATGCAAGCTTCTTGATCAAAGTATCACGAGTTTGTTATATAATCGCAAACAAATTCTTTAATGAGAGAGTGCATTTATGTAATTTTGATTTAATAATTTGGTATAACTCCAATTACTCAGGTATGATCCAATTCAAGGACATTGCCAGGTAGGGAGTCTGACTGGGGCGGTACATCTCTCAAATAATAACGGAGGTGTCCCAAGGCCAGCTCAGTGCGCACAGAAACCACACATAGAGCAAAAGGGCAAATGCTGACTTGATCTTGGTGTTCAGTACACACAGGGACAGCAAAAGCTCGGCCTATCGATCCTTTTGGTTTCAAGAGTTTTTAACAAGAGGTGTCAGAAAAGTTACCATAGGAATAACTGGCTTGTGGCGGCCAAGCGTTCATTGCGACGTCGCTTTTTGATCCTTCGATGTCGGCTCTTCCTATCATTGTGAAGCAAAATTTACCAAGCCTTGGATTGTTCACCCATGCAAGGGAACGTGAGCTGGGTTTAGACCGTCGTGAGACAGGTTAGTTTTACCCTACTAATGACAAAACGTTGTTGCGACAGCATTCCTGCGTAGTACGAGAGGAACCGCAGGTACGGACCAATGGCACAATACTTGTTCGAGCGAACAGTGGTATGACGCTACGTCCGTTGGATTATGCTTGAACGCCTCTAAGGTCGTATCCGTGCTTGACTGCAATGATAAATAACGGGCAATTTGCATTTATATATAAAAACATTATTTAATACAATGACAAAGCCTAGAATCAATTGTAAACGACTTTTGTAACAGGCACGGTGTTGTAAGTGGTTGAGCAGCTGCCATACTGCGATCCACTGAAACTTATCCTTTGCTTGATGATGCGACATACAAAACATAATTGGTATATTTAACATGAATACTGTATTGTATAAATGTTTTATGTACAGAGAAAACGGGAACATGAAGAAGAAAGAATATATATAAAAGAAAAAGAATATAAGAAACAAAGAGAAAATATAATAAACAAAAACTTATATATAAATTATATATCATTTATGTATATATTAATATAATATACATGTGGAGATTATCTTGTCATATCTAATTGAATTAACTTAAGAAAAAAGTATACTGAAGTAACACTGTGTTAAACACACGAATAAATAAAATAGACTTAACAAATTTTAATTATCAAACACATAAGATGGTATTGAATGATATAAAAAATTTCATATAAAAAGAATTAATAAATAAAAGTCTTTATATTAATAAACTTATATGAATAAATTTGTTCATATGAAAAACTTATCTGCATAAAATATTTCATATAAAATTAATACATTTAAAATTGCATATTTTTTTAATATTACATATTCTTTATTTACATCTGCCCAAAGGGCAATCAATTAAATTTGTTGATACATTGACAGTGGAGTAGGTTCTTAATTGCATATGACTGCGGAGTATATAGCATATAGAATTCAAGAAATATAAAATTATTTGAAAAAATTTCATATGAAAAACTTATATGAAGCAAAGTCTTCATATAAAAAACTTATATGAACAAAATTTTTCATATGAAAAACTTATATGAATAAAATTTTTCATACGAAATTAATATATATGAAATTTCATATGGTTGTGGTGTATTATTTGCCTTGCCAACGGCATATAAAATTCAAGAAATATGAAATCATATGAAAAATGTGTGTTTTATATTGAATACACGCATGTGAAAAGTATTTAAAAATTTTTCCATATGAAAAATGATCGGCTTGAAGGCTGCGTGTCAAAAAACCCTTATAGGTGGAGTGGTGCGCGCAAGGCAAGTCATATGAAAAAAATGTTATATATGAAATTTCATATGACTGTGGAGTATTTGTCTTGCCTTTTTTTTTTTTTTTTGTATATCATTTATTTGTATTTAAGATCTGTCCCAGTGGACAATAATTAAATTTTATGGGGGAACATTGACATAAGGGGGAGTACTTAGGATGTACTTGTGTGGGGGTTGGATTTATATTTTATTGTTGGGAGAGGTCAAGAGGGTGTGTTCTCTGCAGTCGTCTGCGGGATTGGCTATTGTCCAGAAGGTTGATGGCCAGGTGATTGGGGTGGTTCTCCAGTCTGGTAGCATATCTCACACTGTGTCTATAAATCTCGTCATCTACCCATGGAATCCCGAGCTCCTCGTGGATGGCGGAATTTTCGTGGTAGGGATGGGCGTTGGAGACTATTCTCAAGCATCGCTGGATCTTCCTTCTATGTGAAGCGCTTGCAGTGCCCCACAGCTGTATTCTGTACGTCCAGATTGGCTTGAGAATAGTCTTGTAGACGAGAATCTTTAGTTTCTCTCGCAGCTTGGACTTTTTTCCAATGAGCCAGTGGAGTTGTTTTAGGCGTATGTTGGCCTGGATACGCTTCCTGTTGATGTGAGGGCCCCAAGTCAACCTTCTGTCCAGGGTAAGCCCAAAGTATTTGGGGGTGCTGGTGGTAGGGATGGTGTCGCCGTCAAGTGTGACCGGGGGGGCATTCTCCTCTGCGCAGAGAGAAGGTTGTGTGGGAGGATTTTTCTGCATTGACCACGATGTTCCAGCGTTTCAGCCATGGATCCAATGCATCCAGTTGCATCTGGATGATGGCTGATGCCCGTTGAGGGTTTGTTGCAGTGGCAAGGAACGCCGTGTCATCTGCATAGGTGGCTATTGTGAGGTAGCGGGAGGGTATGATAGGGAGGTCTGCTGTAAACAGGGGGGACCAAGGACGCTGCCTTGAGGTACTCCGGCTCGTATGGGCCTTGCCGTGCTGGTTGAAGAACCGCATCTCACTTGGAACTCTCTTCCTTCAGTATACGATTTGAGTAGGGCATAGTGGGAACTGGGAAGGTGGGACTTAAGTTTGAAGAGGAGTCCAGGATGCCACACTCTGTCGAACGCCTGCTTGACATCCGAACAGTATCGTTTGTTCTCTAATGCATCGAGGATGCGTGCTACGAGCCGGTGGCATTGCTCAGGTGCTTGCTCGGGTGGGATCGTCTGAAGCCAAACTGGTGATCAGGATTCAGTCCAGCCTCGTCCAGTACTGGCAACACTCTGCGCAGAAATACTCTTTCGAGTATTTTGGAGAGGATTGCTAGCAGACTAATCGGTCTATATGAGGCAAAATTGGCTTCAGGCTTTCCAGGTTTGAGGATAAGGATGACTTCTGCACGTTTCCATGATCTCGGGAAGTACCCTAGTGCGAAGCGTCTGTTGTAGATATTCGACAACAACTGGGAACAGGAAGGTGGGAGCATTTTGAGGGATGTGGCATCGATGCGATCCAGTCGTGGGGATTTGCTGGCCTTAAGGGAGGCGATCTCCTGCGCAACCTCTTCTGGGGTGACGGGCTCTAATGGCAGGCTAGGTGGACATGGACTCTCTAGGAACCTGGTGGTGGCAGCACGCTCTTCACCAGTGCATCTGTCGAATGGGGTGAATGCGATCTGGAGGTGATCTGCGAAAGCTTCAGCTCTTTCGGCTTCAGAACGGCACCAAGAACCATCCGGTTTGCGCACCGGCGTCGCCTTCTTAGCAGGTCTCCTGATGGGACGCGTGACATGCCACAGGTTGTGTTGTGGGTCACCAGGTTCCAGCTCCTCGAGGAATCTGTCGAAGGAGTCTGCCGTAGAGTACACAGCTTGTCCTTGAGTTCCTCTGGCTCTCTTGAGTGCTGCTTTGTCCCTTGGGTTGCGCGAGGAGAACCAGATTCGTCTGAGGCGCCTTTTCTCCGCCACGAAGGCCGCAATTTCCGGAGACCAGAGGTGAAGGTCTCGCTCAGGTGTTTTTGGAGTCGTTGGAGGAGGAGGATTGGTAAACTCCGCAGCATTGTGCATCTCCTCGGTGAGAGTTTTGATCGCCGCATCGATGTTGTTTGAAGTGGAGAGTGGAGGATCCGGGTGCAGGGAGGATAGCATCCAGAAATTTAACTTGAAGGAGTCAGTTTGCTTCCCGGTGAGTCTTCTGGGCAACTCTTTTTTGAGGACGGGGATGTTAAGATGCATCTTTATAACGCTGTGGTCGGATAGCAACTTGTTATAGTTAGAGCATATCAGTCTGGCTTGCCCTATTCCTTTTGGAGATGGCAAAGTCCAGGAGGTCGGGAAACAAGGCAGGGTTAGTAGGCCAGTGGGTTGGCTCACCAGAGGAGTGGCAATCCAGTCTTCTGCTCTGCAGGAATCTGTGGAGCGTTCTGCCTTTGGGGTTGATGGAGCGGGACCCCCACCAAGAGTGTTTGGCGTTAAAGACACCGGCTGTTATGAAGCGAGGTCCAAGGGACTCGAAGAGCTGTTCTAGATGAGTCTCGGTGACTGAGTGTCTGGGGGAAGTAGACCGCTCCAATAGTGATGTCCCCCTGTAGGCTGGAGATTCTGGCCAGGGCACACTGGGCCCATTCCTCCTGAAACACAGGTAGCTCCGTGTACTGGATGCCACTCCTGATGAGCATGGCTGCTCCTCCGCGCGCTCTGCCAGATGGATGGTTGGCGAAGATGACGTCATAGCCGCTAATGTTAAAGTGGGATGTGGGACAAAAGTGGGTTTCTGATACAAGGAGTATGTCTATGGCGTCAGTTTTTATGAGGTATTCCACCTCGGTTCTGCTCCTCTGCAGGCCGTTAGCATTCCAGAGGACAATCCTTAGGCTTATTTGCATGCTTTGGCGTTGAGGATGGAAGCAACAAGCTGCGTCATTTGAGAGAACATCTTCTCCATCATCCTTTCGACCATGCCTTCAAAGCGAGCAAACATTTGTTCCAGGTTGCTGGGTTGCGGAGCTTCATGTGGGGTTTGATGGGTCTGGTTGGGATTGGATTGCTGTGGCACTTGGGTCGACTTAAGTGCATCTCTATAGCTCATGCCATTGGTGATGTGTGGAAGCTGGATGGGGGATGGCTTGCTGGTAAATGGGGCCGGTCTGGGTTTAGGAGCTTGCTGAGCCTTGGCTTTTTTGTACGCAGGGCACGCTCTAAATGAGGCATGGTGGTCGGCGTGACAGTATGCATGCCTTCTCGTCCTCCTTCTTAGCGCATGTCCTGGAGTCGTGATTGCCACCACATTTCACGCAGCGGTGCTCAAGGAAACAGTAGCGCTGGGTGTGTCCGAACCCTTGGCATCTGAAGCATTGAGGCACGTCGTTAAATTTATGGGGAGGCTCGATGGTGACGACCGATCTGCACAGTCTCCTGGTCTGGAATACCTCCTTGTTGTTGCTAGCAGGTTCAAGGTTGGCGAAGAAGATCCCAAGTGGTTCCTTTGTTTTCCTGCCAATAGGGTTGTGCAAGTCTCTGACCTTATGCCCAAATTTTTCAAGCTCCTCTTGAATTTCAGCACGATCAGCGGTGTGGTGTAATCCCTTGATACAGTTGGTCGGTGTACCAACCACTGCACGTGGCTGCTGCTGTGTTAAGGCTGCTTAAGTGCGAGCTCGATGTAAACAACACAGATAACACGCACGCTCGAGTGTGCGTTAGTATTAGTGCGTGTCCGTTAGGCACGCGGGCTGAGCCAATCAGAGCGCGCGGCGATATCTCGCGACGCGGTGAACCGTATACGAATAACGGAATTGGAGGAAGCCGAAAAACGAAAAACAATTGCTTGCTTGAGGTCCGCAGGCACGTCTGCACTCGTTGAGCGTTCGATCGCCTTGCCGACGGCATATAAAATACAAGAAATATGAAATCATATGAAAAATGTGTGTTTTATATTGAATACACGCATGTGAAAAGTATTTGAAAATTTTTCCATATGAAAAATGATCGGCTTGAAGGCTGCGTGTCAAAAAACCCTTATAGGTGGAGTGGTGTCGCGCAAGGCAAGTCATATGAAAAAATTTTATATATGAAATTTCATATGACTGTGGAGTGTTTGTCTTGCCGGCAGTCTGAAAATAAAATGAATTCAAATATATTAATGGAAAATATAGAATTCAAGAAGAAATGAAGTTTTTAGTGTATTATTTTATTGATACACACATATGAAATGTACTAGGAAAGGGTTTCATATGAAAAATGATCGGCTTGAAGGCTGCGTGTCAAAAAACCCGTATATGTGGAGTGATGTCGCGCAAGGCAAACAAATTTGTTGGAAAATTAATATGGGTATGGAGTGTTTGTCTTGCCGGCAGTCTTAGAATAAAATGAATTCAAATATATTTATGAAAAATAAAGAATTCAAAATAAAAAAGAAGAAATGAAGCGTTTAGTGTATTATTGTTTAAATATACGAATGTATTGAGTAATATAAAAGGAATGAAAATGAAAAATTATCGCTTTGAAGGCTGCGTGTCAAAAAACCCTTACATGAACAGCAGTGTGTGCTGATCTGTATATGAGTACTCATATACATATATCGCCTTTACCGTCGTATTATTTATTAATACGCTTGGCGAAAAATGAAAATAATGTAAAGATAATTATTACACATTTGGAATAAGCCAAGGTATATTTTTTTTTTCTTTTTCTTTTTTAACTTTATTAAGGCATACGGGGTAGCTGTGAACCCCTTTGTCACCTTGGTCGCTATTAATTCAGCCCTTGCAGGCGCGCCGGCTAACAAAGGTTAGCTGTAACAAAAAATACAAAAATAACAATTTCAAAATAACAATTATGCGATCATCTTCATCTCCTGGCTCTCGTCAAGGGGGACCGTAGGATGAGGTCCTTCGGCTGTCTCCTGTGGAGCCTTCTTGGTAGGCGAGCTCTGAACAGTGCCTTGGCTAGGCGATTTCTGTGGTGCTCTAGCCTGACGATTTTATTTTGGGCAACCTGAATGCGACGAATTTGACTGTCGCAAGCCAAGCCCCAAATCTGGCAGCCATACTTCCATATTGGAGCTATGATTTGCTTGTAAATTGTCACCTTATTGGAGAGTGATAATTTACTTCGCGAATTTATTAGCCAGAAGTGCTTTGACGCTGCTGCACGTATACGCACTCTCATCGCACTCACTTCCTTCGAGAAGTTGAGTCTCCGATCCAGAATTACACCAAGATATTTGGCTGAATTTGACTGGGGGACAGGGGTACCATCGATGAGCACAGCCGGTGGTGTTCTCCGTTTCAGCGTGTAGCACACATTCGCTGATTTATCACCATTAATGCCAATGTTCCAGCGTTTAGCCCATTCCGCAAATGTTGATGCGAAGTCCTGGATGCCGTCGGCAGCATCATGCTCGCAGCAGGACCTGTAGGTGACACACACGTCGTCAGCAAATGTGGCCAATATTGACGTCCCAGGGAGGCTAACGTCTGGCCGTGGCATGTCGTAGCTGTACAAGCAGTAAAGCAGAGGACCAAGTACACTTCCCTGTGGTACCCCGGCTTCCACATTATGCTCGTTTGAGAGAGCCGAGTGGAATCGTACCGCAAATCTTCTCATTGCAAGTATGATGCAGGCAGCGTGTTCTTGATTTTTAGCAGGATACCGGAGTGCCACACCCGATCGAACGCCTCACGTACATCCAGGAAGAGCGCGTTGCAGTACTCCTTGTTTTCGAAAGCCGTTAGGATTTGCTCGACCACTCGGTGTAGTTGTTCTACCGTACAGTGTCCAGATATTATCATGCCCTGGAGCTTTTTTGGGGTTTTGTGTTGCGATGACGTCGGCAATTTCGCTGGGGGTGATGGGTTGTATCGGCAGGTCCATTTGGAGCGCTTGGGACAGCTGGTCATTAGTGTCGTAAACATCCTGCGGACTGGCGAGGTTCAGTGGTTGGAAACGCTCAGCAAGGTGAACAGAAAACACTTCGGCTTGCTCCAAATCAGTCCGGCACCATGCACCACTACTGTCAGCCAATGGCGCTTTCCTTGCACAGCGCCTTTTAATAGCGCGCGTAGCATTCCATAGCGAGTGCGTCGCGTCGCATTCGGTACCAGTGTTAGCAAGCCTGTCGTCAAACCAAGCTGATTTATGTTCGACCAGGGCGCGATGCAGCACACACTTTGCTCTGTTCCAGTTCGCTTTGTTCAGCGGGTGGCGAGACCTCATCCATCTTTTGCGTAAACGCCTCTTCTCAGCTATGAGGAGCAGAATCTCTCTGGTGATCGGGATTTTAGCTGCTGTGGGCCTCTGCACCGGGTTAGGAGTTGCCAGTCTAGCTGCAGCCTTGATATTATGGGTGAGAGTGTCAACAGCTTCTTCTATGTCCCTTTCTGAGTTTATCGCCGCACTCAGGTTCAGAGAGGACTCGTTCCAGGTCAGTGTGCCTAGCGATCAGCCGCTCCATCTTGGGATAAGCTGTAGCTGTTACATCAAGTGTGAATATAAGCGGTAGGTGGTCGGAGCTCATCTCAGCAACTGACCGTATCTCAGCATGCATATCCAGTATGCCTCTGCTGACAGCAAAATCAATATAGCCTGGGGAGCCTCTACTGCCGTACGGAAATCTTGTAGGACCTCCGGTTGCCCAAGGTATATTGATTTCATACAATATATTCACTAATGATTCCATAACATAATTATCATTCAGTATATTTGTAATTAATATACAAGAAGTAAGTAAAACAAGAAAGCAAGGCTACCTTCGGCTTGCCGAAGGTTTCATACCCTTGCAGTTATACAAAATATAAAATATCTTTGGATTGCTGCTGGTTTCTGTGTCATTTACTGAACAATTACAACAGTACATCGATTATATCAACCTCTTATAATTTCGAATACTCAGCCTCCTCACCACGGCAAGGTCGCAATCCTCGAGGAGGAATATTTACAATACCTTAAACAACATTGCACATATATTCTTTATTTACAATAATAAAATAATCTAATTAACTTAATATTTAAAAATAAATTATTAAATAAGTGATTATAGCTAAGGAACACGCCGTCATGGTGACTATATGGAGTTTGATAAGTGATTGCGGCAGCACCGCTTACTGTGTTATCACAAAATATCCAATCAATTTGAGTTAACTGTTTTGTTGTTGTTATTATTTAAAGTAGACTCGAGCTGATCAGTGGTTGTTGATCGGCAAATGTTAAAATCTCCTAATTTTACCAATTTTGTAATATTTTCAGCTGACGTTAGCCTTTCAACATAATTTCTGATTTCATTTCGAAACCTTGTAATAGGAAAAGCTGGATTCTTATAAACAACTATGACTATTGTATGCAAGTATTTAAATGTTATGGACTGGTATATATTTCTTACATTATCAACTGTAACTGTTTCATATAAGAGTGTTATATTTTCCGATATATTTTGTTTTGCATATATCAGTATACAATTCTTAGAAACAGCATTTGGTCGAATGTCTTTGTGTTGTAAAGGATCTGTTGGTCATAAAATCTAAATTTGAAAAGTTCTCTTTCAAAAATGCATTTGAATAACAGCTATATGATTTTTTGTTTAACAGCTACATGTAATAGTACTCAGATTTCCATAAAATTGCAACAACAACCTTCATTAGGCCGATCGTTGATCGTTATAAGTTATAAAAGTTCGATTTGGATTTGGTAAGCCTGATAGCTATATCTTGAAATATAACGAAAATCGGCCGATAGGCTCCATAACAGCTATACGATATATCAGTCCGATCTGGCCCGTTCCGACTTATTTAAAGAGGGCAGGAATAAGAAGCTTGTGAGCAAAGTTTCATGATGATAGCTCAATAACTGGGGGACTAATTTGCGTTGCAACAGACAGACGGACTGACTGATTGTTCCTATAACAGCTATAGAATATAAACGTCTGAGATATTTATATGGAAAAACAAAGGGCGGGTTACTGTATAACATTAAAAGGTATTGATAATGTGCGGTATTTCCAAAAACAAAACAGGTTTGCATACAAAAACTCTGATTTCAGCCGATTGTTCCTATGGCAGCTATATGTTATAGTGGTCCGATTTTGATACAATTTTGACAGCACGTTAGGAACGTAATAAGAATAAAATTTGCCAAATCTTGTTGCAATATCTTGAAAAACAACAAAAATCGGCCGATAGCATCTATGACAGCTATACGATATATCGGTCCGATCTGGCTCGTTCCGACTTATTTACAGCCTACAGCAATAAGAAGCTTGTGTGCCAAGTTTCATGAAGATAGCTCAAAAACTGAGAGACTAGTTTGCGTTGCAACAGACGGACGGACGGACGGACGGACGGACGGACGGACGGACAGACGGACATCCATTTTTCGACTCCTCTGGTGATGCTGATTCAGAATATATATACTTTATAGGGTCGGAGATGTCTCCTAAGGTGCGTTGCAAACTTCTGGCTAAAATTAATATACCCTCTGCAAGGGTATAATAACAGCTATATGATTTTTTGTTTAACAGCTACATGTAATAGTACTCAGATTTCCATAAAATTGCAACAAGAACCTTCATTAGGCCGATCGTTGATCGTTATAAGTTATAAAAGTTCGATTTGGATAGCCTGATAGCTATATTTTGAAATATAACGAAAATTTTGATATATAACGAAAATCGGCCGATAGGCTCCATAACAGCTATACGATATATCAGTCCGATCTGGCCCGTTCCGACTTATTTAAAGAGGGCAGAAATAAAAAGCTTGTGATCAAAGTTTCATGAAGATAGCTCAATAACTGGGGGACTAATTTGCGTTGCAACAGACAGACGGACTGACTGATTGTTCCTATAACAGCTATAGAATATAAACGTCTGAGATATTTAAATGGAAAAACAAAGGGCAGGTTACTGTATAACATTAAAAGGTATTGATAATGTGCGGTATTTCCAAAAACAAAACAGGTTTGCATACAAAAACCCTGATTTCAGCCGATTGTTCCTATGGCAGCTATATGTTATAGTGGTCCGATTTAAATACATTTTTGACAGCACATTAAGAACGTAATAAGAATAAGATTTGCCAAATCTTGTTGCAATATCTTGAAAAACAACAAAAATCGGCCGATAGCTTCTATGACAGCTATACGATATATCGGTCCGATCTGGCTCGTTCCGACTTATTTACAGCCTACAGTAATAAGAAGCTTGTGTGCCAAGTTTCATGAAGATAGCTCAAAAACTGAGAGACTAGTTTGCGTTGCAACAGACGGACGGACGGACGGACGGACGGACGGACGGACTGACGGACGGACGGACGGACGGACGGACAGACGGACATCCATTTTCCGACTCCTCTGGTGATGCTGATTCAGAATATATATACTTTATAGGGTCGGAGATGTCTCCTAAGGTGCGTTGCAAACTTCTGGCTAAAATTAATATACCCTCTGCAAGGGTATAAATATATGTATAAAAATTTGTTTGATATACAAAGTGTATATATATTTCGTATATATATTATTTATATATGGTGCGAAGTTAAAATAACTTTTTTATAAGGTTGTTTAGAGAAAACTAGTAGGGTTTAGAATAAAAGGCGACAAATAATTTAATTTAGAAAAAAAGAAATTTATTCCTATATAATATGAAGCTTGTCGACCTGTTTTTATGTTAAATATATAATTAGAGTGGCGTCAATTATATATTGAGGATGAATATAAATTTATCCATCAAAATCAAAAACTTTAAGTAACTTTTCTGGTGATCGGTTGTGTTCTGCATAGCTCCTGGTATTTTTACATATTTTTGTACATTTTAATTTATACACTAATACTAATTTTGGTGAACTTATTGCTCTAACCAAGTGCTATTAACTCGGTGCTAGTGCTTATATTTTTCGCACAATTAAATCATTTACTTTGGTGATTTAATTTTTCTTGCGCTTCTTTGGCGTCATTGTTGTTTTTGTTTGAGTACTTACTCTTACTCTCTTGTACTCCCACGCTCTCTTGCTCTCACGCTGTTTACGCTCTCGCTCTGCTTACCCTCTGTTGTTGTTTTGTTTGAGTGCATTCTCTCTCATTCTCAACCGCTCAGATCGTAACAGCTGAGCTTGTATTTCTAGCTTGTGCACTTGCGTCGGGTACAAACTAACAAACTAACTGTTTCTCTCATTTATTGTTCTGCCTATTCCTATTTTCTTTTCTTTGCATTTTTTGAAGTTCCCTACGTTTGTTTGGGTATATCAATTTATACAAAAAGTTAACGTTTGGTTTTAAATCTTTAAATTTTTATTTTTATTTCATTTTTCTTTTTATCTCATTTACTCTTTTTATTTATTAAACATTTCAAAAATGCTGCCTTGCTGTGCACCAAATTGCAAATGCGCTGCTGATCCCAATGCCGATTACATTGGCTGCTGGCTGTGCGATAACTTCATGCACGTAAAATGCGCTGGCCTCTCTTTAAAGATCAGAGATGCAATTAATAAAAACATCGGCCTTAAATGGTCGTGTGATAATTGTCGTGTGGGCGAACTAGAGCTTCGTAAAGTTTTTACAAAAACCTTCTCTCGGTTTTTCCCGTATTCGCTCACTTTTTTTACGAATCTCATGTCCGAGTTTACGGATCTTGAGACTCATCATAAACCTTTAATGCCAAAAAAAAACTTACTCCTACACCAAGGACAGTTGATCACTCAAATGTTCCTCTTCAAGCAACATCTGAAACATCTTCAGTCCCTCTTCTTCCTACGAACGACCCTCTTTTGATGAGTTTTAACTCTCCACTCCCGTCCTGCTCTGGGAAAACCATTGGAAGGGATATTTCTGTCTTGCCTACTTCAAATAAAAAAAAAGACAAGACAACTTTAGGGGTTGACCCTCTTCCGTTGCCTATCTTGCCTAGCTCCAGTCAGAGCAAAAACAAGATAGCCACGACCAACTTACCGGCAAACACTATACAGAGTTTAAAACCTCTTGTTGCGGTGAAGCCGAAGAAAGTAGTGTTTGTCTCCCGATTGGCCCTGACACTACTAGTGAGGATGTACAATCGTATATCCTTTCAAAATCACATATACCAAATATGTTGGTTGAGAAGTTTAACTTCAAATTTTCGCGGGACATATCTTCATTCAAGATAAGTCTCCCTGCAGAGCATTTCCCAGCTGTTTGCTGTGGTACTTTTTGGCCGCCCGACCTAATTGTTAAGGAGTTCACTCCAAAACAAAGAAGTCGAACCGCCGTATCCCTGCCAACGTTATCAATTTCATCCCCAACCAAGACCTCCACAACTCCAAAAGATGGAATGCATGCAAAAAAATAATATCGCATCTTTCCATTGCCTATCAAAACGTTAGAGGTCTTAACACTAAGATTTCTAATCTTTTTGTTGAAAGCTCATCTTTTGATTGCAATATACCAATTCTTACTGAAACCTGGTTAAAGCCTACCATAAGTAACTTAGAACTTTTTCCCAATAAATACACTACCTTCAGATGTGACCGTCTATCACGATCTGGTGGTGGTGTTCTTATTGCTGTTAAATCAGACATGTCATCAGAAATTGTTTTGACGCATTGTCCACCTCACGTTGAATTTGTGTGTGTAAAAATAAGCGTATATC
Source organism: Zaprionus kolodkinae (assembly GCA_018901885.1). NCBI lineage: Eukaryota > Metazoa > Arthropoda > Insecta > Diptera > Drosophilidae > Zaprionus > Zaprionus kolodkinae. The sequence continues at coordinate 18,570 of JAEIFM010000162.1, read as the reverse complement.
AAATTTCAATTTATATAACTTGCTCCTATATTCCTCCTTCTTCTGAACTTTCTTTGTATGCAGAACATCTTTCCTGCATTCAATCTATTGAATCTTAACTTTTGGACAGAGATTACTTCTTGGTTTTTGGCGACTTTAACTTGTCCCAAGTCTCATGGTCCTCTCAAGCCAATTGTTTAATTCCCTCAGTGCATAATTCATTTATTAATGGCCTTTATGAATTATGCTTGTCACAAATTAACCCTTTTCGTAACATCAGTGAGAATACTCTTGACTTGATTTTTGTCTCTGATTCTTTATCTAACACGATTTTTAGAATCGATCCTCTAGTTCTTCCTGAAGATCCTTATCACCCCACACTTAATATATTACTAGAATTGTTTACTCCAGTGCAAACGTCAATAGTTATACCTAACTTAAAATCGCGTTGCTTTCGCAAAACTGATTTTGTTAAGCTTAACTATCTTATTTCAACTCATGATTGGTCTTTATTTTATTCATGTTCAAATTTAATTTTTTGCATCGCATATTTTTATAAATCCTTAAATGCATTTTTTGATGTTTGTGTTCCGTGTGCATACCCGGCAAAGTCTAACTGGCTTCCGTGGTATACACGTGAACTACTAAGGTTAAAAAATGTTAAATCCCGGCTTTTTAAAAAAATTACTTCTTCGGGTAATCCCTCTGATTATACCCGATACATAGTTGCAAAGACAAATTTTAGAACTTGCAACAGTTTATCTTACAAAAAATATTTAAATCGTTGTCGACTTGAATTTGCACGTAACCCTAAACAATTCTATAACTTTGTTAACATTAAACGAAAATCCAATAGTTTCCCACCTTATTTTTTATATGAAAACAAGAAAGCAACCAGTGATCAAGACGCTGCTGATCTGTTTGCAGACTTTTTTCAATCTACCTATTCCTCTACTAACTTCGACAATAATCTTCCATATCCGTACTTAACTCAAAGATCAAATTCCATTTCTTGTGATATGATCGATGAGGAATCATTACGGACTAATCTATGCTCTATTAATCCAATCTTCTCTCCCGGCCCTGACGGAGTACCAGGATGCGTACTTAGATTTTGTGCCAATAGCTTATTTAGACCCATTTTCAAGTTATTTAACTTGTCTTTAGCATCTTGTACGTTTCCTCCAATCTGGAAAGAATCTTTTTCTATCCCTCTTCATAAAAACGGGTCTAAGTCTGAAGTAATGAATTATATGTGCATTTCCAAATTATCCTCTATTCCAAAGTTGTTGGAAAAAATTATTACTGTGGAGTTAACACATAAGTGCAGGTCACGTATTTCGCCACATCAACATGGCTTTGTAAAATCTCGATCTACTACCACGAATCTTCTGGAATTCACCTCAATAATTAATAAAGGTTTTCAGAAGAAAATGAAAACTGATGTGGTCTACACAGACTTCAGCAAAGCATTTGATTCAGTAAATCACTTACTTCTTCTTCATAAGCTTAATCTTATTGGTTTTTCCTACCCATTGCTCCTTTGGATCTCCAATTACTTAACTTGTAGGTCCCAAAGGGTACTTTTCAAATGTTTGCTATCTAAGCCTATCTCTGTATCTTCTGGTGTTCCTCAGGGCAGTCATCTTGGGCCTTTACTCTTTAACCTATTTATAAATGATCTTCCCTCTGTTCTACACTATTCTAATATTCTAATGTATGCTGATGATGTGAAACTTTACTTAACATACAATGAACTGACCGCTAATTCACTTCAAGTCGATATTTTTTACTTGGTGTAGCCGTAATTTGCTATATTTAAACTGTTCGAAGTGCAAGGTCATGTCATTTTATAGAAGTAATTCTCACGTTGTCAACTATACCCTTGATCAATTTTCACTTAACAGAATTTTTGAGGTAATGGATCTTGGAATTCTTTTTGATCATAAGTTGAAATTTGATTGTCATATAACACACATTATCAATAAGGCGTATCGGGCTCTTGGCTTCATTAAAAGATGGGCTAAAGAATTTGAAGACCCTTATACGACAAAATTGTTATATACTTCTCTTGTTCGCCCGATTTTGGAATATGGATCCTGTGTATGGTCTCCTCAATACCAGGTCCATCAAGACAGAATTGAGTCTGTCCAAAAACAATTTTTGCTCTTTGCTTTGCGTCGCTTTAACTGGGTTTCTAGCGTAGATTTACCACCTAACTCAAGCAGACTCCTGCTAATTAACCTACCCTCCTTAACTAACCGTCGTATTATGCTAGGTTATGGTCATAATAAAACTAATAAAATACGACATCGACTCTCCTTTCCTGCTTAACCAACTAAACTTTTGTGTTCCTTCTAGGGTTACACGAAATTTTTTACCACTTTCTTTGAGCTTTTGTACTAATAACTATAGCTTGCATGATTCTTTTAGAGTTCTCTGTGCCGATTACAATAAGCTTTTTAGAATAATCAACACGGAATCCTCCCTCTCATCTATCAAATTATCTATATTAAATTACCTAATCTTTTCACCTAACAACAATTAACTATACATCCTAACAACTAATACTAATCTACCGATCTGATTGGGTTTTACTGGGTTTTCCCCAATCCTTTGCAACAAATGCTGGATCGTTTTTTTATACCCTTGCAGAGGGTATATTAATTTTAGCCAGAAGTTTGCAACGCACCTTAGGAGACATCTCCGACCCTATAAAGTATATATATTCTGAATCAGCATCACCAGAGGAGTCGGAAAATGGATGTCCGTCTGTCCGTCCGTCCGTCCGTCCGTCCGTCAGTCCGTCCGTCCGTCCGTCCGTCCGTCCGTCCGTCTGTTGCAACGCAAACTAGTCTCTCAGTTTTTGAGCTATCTTCATGAAACTTGGCACACAAGCTTCTTATTACTGTAGGCTGTAAATAAGTCGGAACGAGCCAGATCGGACCGATATATCGTATAGCTGTCATAGAAGCTATCGGCCGATTTTTGTTGTTTTTCAAGATATTGCAACAAGATTTGGCAAATCTTATTCTTATTACGTTCTTAATGTGCTGTCAAAAATGTATTTAAATCGGACCACTATAACATATAGCTGCCATAGGAACAATCGGCTGAAATCAGGGTTTTTGTATGCAAACCTGTTTTGTTTTTGGAAATACCGCACATTATCAATACCTTTTAATGTTATACAGTAACCTGCCCTTTGTTTTTCCATTTAAATATCTCAGACGTTTATATTCTATAGCTGTTATAGGAACAATCAGTCAGTCCGTCTGTCTGTTGCAACGCAAATTAGTCCCCCAGTTATTGAGCTATCTTCATGAAACTTTGATCACAAGCTTTTTATTTCTGCCCTCTTTAAATAAGTCGGAACGGGCCAGATCGGACTGATATATCGTATAGCTGTTATGGAGCCTATCGGCCGATTTTCGTTATATATCAAAATTTTCGTTATATTTCAAAATATAGCTATCAGGCTATCCAAATCGAACTTTTATAACTTATAACGATCAACGATCGGCCTAATGAAGGTTCTTGTTGCAATTTTATGGAAATCTGAGTACTATTACATGTAGCTGTTAAACAAAAAATCATATAGCTGTTATTATACCCTTGCAGAGGGTATATTAATTTTAGCCAGAAGTTTGCAACGCACCTTAGGAGACATCTCCGACCCTATAAAGTATATATATTCTGAATCAGCATCACCAGAGGAGTCGAAAAATGGATGTCCGTCTGTCCGTCCGTCCGTCCGTCCGTCCGTCCGTCCGTCCGTCTGTTGCAACGCAAACTAGTCTCTCAGTTTTTGAGCTATCTTCATGAAACTTGGCACACAAGCTTCTTATTGCTGTAGGCTGTAAATAAGTCGGAACGAGCCAGATCGGACCGATATATCGTATAGCTGTCATAGATGCTATCGGCCGATTTTTGTTGTTTTTCAAGATATTGCAACAAGATTTGGCAAATTTTATTCTTATTACGTTCCTAACGTGCTGTCAAAATTGTATCAAAATCGGACCACTATAACATATAGCTGCCATAGGAACAATCGGCTGAAATCAGAGTTTTTGTATGCAAACCTGTTTTGTTTTTGGAAATACCGCACATTATCAATACCTTTTAATGTTATACAGTAACCCGCCCTTTGTTTTTCCATATAAATATCTCAGACGTTTATATTCTATAGCTGTTATAGGAACAATCAGTCAGTCCGTCTGTCTGTTGCAACGCAAATTAGTCCCCCAGTTATTGAGCTATCATCATGAAACTTTGCTCACAAGCTTCTTATTCCTGCCCTCTTTAAATAAGTCGGAACGGGCCAGATCGGACTGATATATCGTATAGCTGTTATGGAGCCTATCGGCCGATTTTCGTTATATTTCAAGATATAGCTATCAGGCTTACCAAATCCAAATCGAACTTTTATAACTTATAACGATCAACGATCGGCCTAATGAAGGTTGTTGTTGCAATTTTATGGAAATCTGAGTACTATTACATGTAGCTGTTAAACAAAAAATCATATAGCTGTTATTCAAATGCATTTTTGAAAGAGAACTTTTCAAATTTAGATTTTATGACCAACAGATCCTTTACAACACAAAGACATTCGACCAAATGCTGTTTCTAAGAATTGTATACTGATATATGCAAAACAAAATATATCGGAAAATATAACACTCTTATATGAAACAGTTACAGTTGATAATGTAAGAAATATATACCAGTCCATAACATTTAAATACTTGCATACAATAGTCATAGTTGTTTATAAGAATCCAGCTTTTCCTATTACAAGGTTTCGAAATGAAATCAGAAATTATGTTGAAAGGCTAACGTCAGCTGAAAATATTACAAAATTGGTAATATTAGGAGATTTTAACATTTGCCGATCAACAACCACTGATCAGCTCGAGTCTACTTTAAATAATAACAACAACAAAACAGTTAACTCAAATTGATTGGATATTTTGTGATAACACAGTAAGCGGTGCTGCCGCAATCACTTATCAAACTCCATATAGTCACCATGACGGCGTGTTCCTTAGCTATAATCACTTATTTAATAATTTATTTTTAAATATTAAGTTAATTAGATTATTTTATTATTGTAAATAAAGAATATATGTGCAATGTTGTTTAAGGTATTGTAAATATTCCTCCTCGAGGATTGCGACCTTGCCGTGGTGAGGAGGCTGAGTATTCGAAATTATAAGAGGTTGATATAATCGATGTACTGTTGTAATTGTTCAGTAAATGACACAGAAACCAGCAGCAATCCAAAGATATTTTATATTTTGTATAACTGCAAGGGGTATGAAACCTTCGGCAAGCCGAAGGTAGCCTTGCTTTCTTGTTTTTTATATTTCCCAGCCTAAATTTTAAAATATAAATATATTTTTAATTAATTTATACTGTTTTTTAAAATATTCAATTCATAATTTTCTTTTTTAGTTTTAATTATAACTAATTTTAATTTAAACTTAAAAAATTAATTCTAATTTCAAGTCGACTGCCTTAGTTGACGTTAAATAAATAAATAAATAAATAAATAAAATACAAATTTTAATTTAATCAAATTAAAACTTAAAAGTGTGAATGAATTATATTAAGTAAGTGTACATATAAAGATATTTTTGAATGATTATCAATTGATTAAAATGTTAAATTTTAATAATATGGAAAACGTAAGCTATGTAATAAAAGACGTTCTCGTTATTTTATATGTCAAAATAACATATCTATTCATATATTTTCAAAAATATATTGATATATGTTTTCCTACATATAAAAAATTCATTATATTTATGTATAATATTATTGTATATATACATAAAATACAAATATTATTCTGGTTGATCCTGCCAGTATATATATGCTTGTTTCAAAGATTAAGCCATGCATGTCTAAGTACAAACGAATTAAAAGTGAAACCGCAAAAGGCTCATTATATCAGTTATGGTTCCTTAGATCGTTAACAGTTACTTGGATAACTGTGGTAATTCTAGAGCTAATACATGCAATTAAAACACGGACCTTCTGGAACGTGTGCTTTTATTAGGCTAAAACCAAGCGATCGCAAGATCGTTACATTGGTTGAACTCTAGATAACATGCAGATCGTATGGTCTTGTACCGACGACAGATCTTTCAAATGTCTGCCCTATCAACTTTTGATGGTAGTATCTAGGACTACCATGGTTGCAACGGGTAACGGGGAATCAGGGTTCGATTCCGGAGAGGGAGCCTGAGAAACGGCTACCACATCTAAGGAAGGCAGCAGGCGCGTAAATTACCCACTCCCAGCTCGGGGAGGTAGTGACGAAAAATAACAATACAGGACTCATATCCGAGGCCCTGTAATTGGAATGAGTACACTTTAAATCCTTTAACAAGGACCTATTGGAGGGCAAGTCTGGTGCCAGCAGCCGCGGTAATTCCAGCTCCAATAGCGTATATTAAAGTTGTTGCGGTTAAAACGTTCGTAGTTGAACTTGTGCTTCATACGGGTAGTACAACTTACAATTGTAGTTAGTACTATACCTTTATGTATGTAAGCGTATTACCGGTGGGGTTCTTATGTATAATTAAATACTTGTATTTTTTTATATGTTCCTCCTAATTAAAAACCTGCATTAGTGCTCTTCATCGAGTGTTATTGTGGGCCGGTACAATTACTTTGAACAAATTAGAGTGCTTAAAGCAGGCTTCAAATGCCTGAATATTCTGTGCATGGGATAATGAAATAAGACCTCTGTTCTGCTTTCATTGGTTTTCAGATCAAGAGGTAATGATTAATAGAAGCAGTTTGGGGGCATTAGTATTACGACGCGAGAGGTGAAATTCTTGGACCGTCGTAAGACTAACTTAAGCGAAAGCATTTGCCAAAGATGTTTTCATTAATCAAGAACGAAAGTTAGAGGTTCGAAGGCGATCAGATACCGCCCTAGTTCTAACCATAAACGATGCCAGCTAGCAATTGGGTGTAGCTACTTTTATGGCTCTCCCAGTCGCTTCCCGGGAAACCAAAGCTTTTGGGCTCCGGGGGAAGTATGGTTGCAAAGCTGAAACTAAAACGAATTCACGGAAGGGCACCACCAGGAGTGGAGCCTGCGGCTTAATTTGACTCAACACGGGAAAACTTACCAGGTCCGAACATAAGTGTGTAAGACAGATTGATAGCTCTTTCTCGAATCTATGGGTGGTGGTGCATGGCCGTTCTTAGTTCGTGAAGTGATTTGTCTGGTTAATTCCGATAACGAACGAGACTCAAATATATTAAATAGATATCATCAGGATTATGGTGTTGAAGCTTATGTAGCCTTCATTCATGGGGCAGTAAAATGTCTATTGTGTTTGAATGTGTTTATGTAAGTGGAGCCGTACCTGTTGGTTTGTCCCATTATAAGGACACTAGCTTCTTAAATGGACAATGGCCGTCTAGCAATAATGAGATTGAGCAATAACAGGTCTGTGATGCCCTTAGATGTCCTGGGCTGCACGCGCGCTACAATAAAAGTATCAACGTGTATTTCCTAGAACGAGAGGTCCGGGTAAACCGCTGAACCACTTTCATGCTTGGGATCGTGAACTGAAACTGTTCACATGAACTTGGAATTCCTAGTAAGTGTGAGTCATTAACTCGCTTTGATTACGTCCCTGCCCTTTGTGCACACCGCCCGTCGCTACTACCGATTGAATTATTTAGTGAGGTCTCCGGATGTGATCACTGTGACGCCTTCTAGCGTGTTGCGGTTGTTTCGCAAAAGTTGACCGAACTTGATTATTTAGAGGAAGTAAAAGTCGTAACAAGGTTTCCGTAGGTGAACCTGCGGAAGGATCATTATTGTATAATGTTATCTATATCCGTATATTATAGAAACAATAATAAATATCATGTTTTAATATATGAAAAAATTGAAAATTGAATTTTCAATTACCAATTGGTTTACATGCGTTGCACAATTGTACTGTTCATTTTATTATGAGCATACAATAAAGTAATCGCAACAACCTAAATATATAATGTTGTACCAGTATAATTCAGGTTAATGCTTTACATATATTGATATTAGCATAATTATGAAATATTACTAAGTATCATGTTAAAATACCATGTTATTATCAAATATGTAAAACTAAGACATTTCGCAACATTGTTTAGGTATAAAAAAAATTTATTGAAGGAATTGATATATGCCAGTAAAATGGTGTATTTTTAATTTCTTTCAATAAAATTATTAATGACGTAATGAGTTAAAAAAAAACTCGGCTCATGGGTCGATGAAGAACGCAGCAAACTGTGCGTCATCGTGTGAACTGCAGGACACATGAACATCGACATTTTTAACGCATATCGCAGTCCATGCTATTATGTTCTTTAATTAACATTAAAGTGCTACTTGGACTACATATGGTTGAGGGTTGTAAGACTATGCTAAATAAGTTGCTTAAAATTTGTATACATTTTAAGCATATGGTATATTATTGGATAAAATGTATTTATATACAATATATTCATAATATTAATATTATATGAAAAAACAAAACTTAATTTATTTGTATTGATATATGAAGAATTATATATTCTGTTTTTTAATCTAATTAATACTGAGGAATGTCTAGCATAAAAAAAAAATTTTTTTTATCTAGAATTGCCTCTTGTTACTGATGCGATTAAAAGAAAACTTTTGTAATTATTATGGAACTTCATAAATGATTTTATTCATATTGTATTGAATTTTTTTTTTTTAAATTCAAAATTTTAACATTGTTTTTCTTTTTTTGATTTTCTTAGTAGCGGCGAGCGAAAAGAAATCAGTTCAGCACTAAGTCACTTTGTCTATATGGCAAATGTGAGATGCAGTGTATGGAACATCAATATTCTAGTATGAGAAATTAACGATTTAAGTCCTTCTTAAATGAGGCCATTTACCCATAGAGGGTGCTAGGCCCGTATAACGTTAATGATTACTAGATGGTGTTTCCAAAGAGTCGTGTTGCTTGATAGTGCAGCACTAAGTGGGTGGTAAACTCCATCTAAAACTAAATATAACCATGAGACCGATAGTAAACAAGTACCGTGAGGGAAAGTTGAAAAGAACTCTGAATAGAGAGTTAAATAGTACGTGAAACTGCTTAGAGGTTGTAGCGACAACTCTAACCATTACGATTGTTTTATAGATAGGAACGGTACAAGGAGTACGATCTCTAATTTATAACGGATGATTCAGCCATTGAGGAGAATAAGAAATGCACGTTTTGTTATAAGATATTAAGTTTGTCATATTAAATAAATATAATATCGCATCGCGATAACTGGTGACCCCGACGTGATTTTAGGCTTCGCAACTTAGAAAATCAAATCAATTCGACTTAAGAGTCGAAGAGTTGGTCACAAATACATTTGCACGAGGCTCACGCGAATTTCACAACGACGCAAATTATTTCATCATGGCAAGTACTTCGCAAAACGCATCTGACAACAATTCGGCTGACGGTGCGTCCTCGACTGTACCACATGCAGTGGTGCATACAGAGGTCAACAAGGTATCAGTAAAAGTTCCCCCCTTCTGGCCCGAGCGTCCCGAGATTTGGTTCGCCCAAATTGAGGCGCAATTTTGCGTGTCGGGAATTACCTCGGATTTAACAAAATTCAACACCTTGGTAGCGTCGATGGAGTCGCATATAATTGCACATGTCACTGACGCAATTTTATCCCCACCGCCGTCGGACTTATATATGAACTTAAAACGCCGGATCATGGAGCAATTTGGAGAAAATGAGCACACAAAAATGCAGAAACTGCTCACGGGCTTAGACTTGGGCGATCGCCGCCCATCTCAGCTACTTAATGAGCTCCGCAACTTAGCCAACGGTCGGATGAATGACGATCTCCTGAAGTCCCTATGGATGCAGCGCTTGCCGCAAAACGTACGCGCCATTTTGCAGACATCGAATGAAGACTTGCAAGGTGTGGCGAAACTGGCTGACAGAGTGCTTGAGGTCACGGGACGCGAGCAGCTCTACATGGCCACAACTACACCAGCTGATTCTGTGGAAGAAATAGTAGATCGCCTGGCCAAATTGGAGAAGCGCTTCCATTCTCGGTCACGTTCAAAAGAACGATCTAAGTCGCCATCTCTGCGTTGGTATCACACAAAATTTGGCAGGAAAGCAACTAAATGCAAGCCATTCTGCTCATTTGTCCCCAATGCAAAAAACTAGAAGCGTCTCCTGCACCATCGCCCGCCGAAGCAGGAGATTCGTGTCGTGTGGCAAGAATCACAGTATACGACAAGGGCACACAACGTAATTTTTTAATCGACACAGGCGCTGACATCTCATTTTTACCAGCGCACCCAAGGGACAAACTAAACATCGAAAAAAACTTTAGCTTAGTTGCAGCAAATGGCACACCTATCAAAACTTTTGGTGAGAAACGCCTAAAGCTATCACTCGGTCTCCGCCGAGACTTTCTGTGGACTTTTGTACTGGCTGACGTAGCCTCGCCAATCATCGGGTCCGACTTTCTTGGTCATTATGACCTACTAGTCGACTCAAAGCGACGTGCTTTGATTGACGCACAAGCACCACAGAAGTTGCAGAAGAAAACTTCAATTATGAAGAAAGATACATCCGTATTTCGCGTCTTAAGCAACGATGTCGCCAGCCTGCTTAACGAATTCAAGCAACTGGTAATTCAAAATCATAACACGCAGCCGTCTCCCTCAAATGTAACTCATCTCATCGAGACCAGCGGCACTGCGGTTTTTTCACGGCCACGCAGACTATCAGGCGAAAAGCTCGCCGCAACCAAAAAAGAATTTGCATACATGGTCAAACAAGGAATTTGTCGGCCATCTTGCAGCAACTGGGCGAGCCCGCTTCACATGGTGCGGAAAACCAACGGCGAATGGAGACCTTGTGGGGACTTCAGAGCATTAAACGCGAAAACTGTACCCGATCGCTATCCGATCCCGTTTGTACATGACGTCACCAACATACTGCACAACAAGCGCGTTTTCTCAGTGATTGACTTGCAGAAAGCTTATCATCATTTAGCGATCGAGCCTAAGGACATTCCCAAGACGGCAATAACGACTCCTTTTGGTTTATTCGAGTTCTGCTACATGACTTTTGGGCTTCGAAACGCTTCGCAAACATTCCAAAGGTTTATGCATAGTATTCTGCGCGATTTGGACTTCGCATTTGTATACATTGACGATATCTTGATCGCATCAGCCAATACAGAGGAGCATGGACGACACTTGCGAACAGTTTTTGAACGCCTGCAAAAAAACAATTTAACCATCAACATCGGCAAGTGCCAATTCAGCAAATCAGAAGTGCAGTTTTTGGGCCACAAGATTGATGCAAGGGGAATCCTGCCATCCGAATCCAGAGTTTCGGCAATTCGTGAATTTCCACAACCTGGCACAACTAGCGAATTAAAGAAGTTTCTAGGAATGATTAACTACTATCGCCCATTTATCAAAAAGGCCGCTCACGTTCAAGTCAGGCTGCAGGCGCTTATTAAAGGTAATAAGAAAAACGACAAAACTCCAGTCGATTGGACAACGGATTCATTGGAGGCTTTTCAACAATGTAAAGATCAACTTGCAAACGCTACTCTGCTTGCTTTTCCGTCTCCAAAGGCAGTCTTCTCACTCAGCATAGACGCCTCAGATAAAGCTGTCGGCGCGGTAGTACATCAGTTAGTTGAAGGAAGGCTTCAACCCTTGGGATTCTTTTCAAAAAAACTCAATCCTGCCCAATCGAGATATGGCACGTATGATCGAGAATTACTCGCCATTTATTTGTCTATCCAACACTTCCAACACATCCTCGAAGGAAGGCAATTTGTAGTTTATACGGATCACAAGCCGTTGATTTACGCGTTCTCTCAGAAATTGGAGAAAACACCCCCCAGACGAGGACGACACCTTGACTTCATCAGTCAATTCACCACAGATATTCGCCATGTTTGTGGCAAAGACAACGAGATTGCCGATTTGCTATCACGAGTCAATGCAGTCGTCGAGGTAGATCTAGAAGCTATTGCCGAGGAGCAGAAGACCGACTTGAAACTTCAAAAACTGCTAGAGGGAAACAACACATCATTACAGCTCAAGAGTATCACGCCGCTGAACGAAAATTTTTCACTCTACTGCGACATCAGTCCAGATGGTAGAATTCGACCATTTGTTCCGGCTGCGTTACGCAAGCAGGTAATGCAATGCATTCACTCCCTTTCTCACCCCGGCCGGAGGCGACACAGAGACTCGTTTCAGAGAGGTTTGTGTGGACTTCGATGACAAAGGATGTTGGTAACTTCGTTCGTAGCTGTATACAATGTCAAAGGTGCAAAATTCAACGCCATAACAAATCTGAGCTCGGCAGCTATGGACCAATAGACCAACGATTTGATCACATTAACATAGACATCATCGGCCCATTGCCGGTCTCCCGAGGAAATCGCTATTGTCTCACCTGTGTCGACAGGTTCTCCAGATGGCCCACAGCATTTCCAATTCCTGACATTTCGGCGGAAACGATCGCAACAACACTACTGGAGGGTTGGATAGCTAACTTTGGCGTCCCGCTGCACATCACTAGCGATCAGGGTAGGCAGCTTGGATCTGCAATCTTTACAGGCCTGATGCGCTTACTGGGCGTCAAACACTTCCGCACCACAGCTAACCACCCCCAAGCAAATGGTTTGGTAGAGCGTTGGCATCGCACACTCAAAGCAGCCATAAAATGCCATGAGACTAGCGATTGGTGCGGTGTTTTGCCTTTAGTACTGCTTGGACTTCGTGCTACGTGGAAGGAAGACTTAGGAGCTTCGCCGGCCGAAATGTTGTTTGGATCGCATCTTCGACTTCCCGGCGAACTTGTTACGAAGGGGAGCAGCCATCCGGATGAATCCGAATTTATCAAACTGTTGCGGAAAAAAATGCAATCATTAAGGCCGTCTCATGCATCGGTTCACGGCAACAAGGAATCGTTTTTGCAGGCAGAACTCAGCAAAGCCTCACACGGTTTCGTGCGCGTGGATCGCGTGCGGGCCGTGTTAGAAAGGCAAAGCAAGTTCTTTTTAATTCAAATCGGCAACCGTAACGTCAAGGTTTCTATCGACCGACTCAAGGCCGCCTTTCTGGACGCATCAAATGTGACGGCGCCGCCTACAATAACTGACGAAGATGCCTGGAATCGAGAGGAATTCCAGCAAGAAGACCAACAGCAGCAGAAAGAAAAAAAAACGAGAACTGGACGCTCAGTAAAATGTCCAGCAAGATTTTTATAGGTTCCTATCTAGCGGGGGAGTCCTGTAGCGACAACTCTAACCATTACTATTGTTTTATCGATAGGAACGGTACAAGGAGTACGATCTCTAATTTATAACGGATGATTCAGCCATTGAGGAGAATAAGAAATGCACGTTTTGTTATAAGATATTAAGTTTGTCATATTAAATAAATATAATATCTCATCGCGATAAGGTTAAGCCCGATGAACCTGAATATCCGTTATGGAAAATTCATCATTAGAATTGTGATATTTAAACAATATTATGAGGATAGTGTGAATTTTTTCATATGAGGACATTGTAATCTATTAGTGTAAATATATTTATCAAAAAATTATGACTTATAGTTTATTTAAATTAGAATGCTTGCGTTTTAATATAAAATAAATGTTGTAAATTTAAATTTTAAAGTACTAATAGATTTATTTGAATACAGTGCGTTAATTTTTCGGAATTATATAATGGCATAATTATCATTGATTTTTGTGTTTATTATATGCACTTGTACGATTAACAATGCGAAAGATTCGGGACCCGTCTTGAAACACGGACCAAGGAGTCTAACATATGTGCAAGTTATTGGGATATAAACCTAATTGCGTAATTAACTTGACTAATAATGGGATTAGTTTTTTTTAACTATTTATAGTTAATTAACACAATCCCAGGGCGTTCTTTATAGTTATGTATAATAGTATTTATATAATTTATGCCTCTAACTGGAACGTACCTTGAGCAAATATGCTGTGACCCGAAAGATGGTGAACTATACTTGATCAGGTTGAAGTCAGGGGAATCCCTGATGGAAGACCGAAACAGTTTTGACGTGCAAATCGATTGTCAGAATTGAGTATAGGGGCGAAAGACCAATCGAACCATCTAGTAGCTGGTTCCTTCCGAAGTTTCCCTCAGGATAGCTGGTGCATTTAACTGTTATATAAAATAATCTTATCTGGTAAAGCGAACGATTAGATGCCTTAGGGTCAAAACGGTCTTAACCTATTCTCAAACTTTAAACCTTAACTTTCTTGATATGAAGTTTAAGGTTATGATATAATGTGCCCAGTGGGCCACTTTTGGTAAGCAGAACTGGCGCTGTGGGATGAACCAAACGTAATGTTACGGTGCCCAAATTAACAACTCATACAGAAACCATGAAAGGCGTTGGTTGCTTAAAACAGCAGGACGGTGATCATGGAAGTCGAAATCCGCTAAGGAGTGTGTAACAACTCACCTGCCGAAGCAACTAGCCCTTAAAATGGATGGCGCTTAAGTTGTATACCTATACATTACCGCTAAAGTAGATGATTTATATTACTTGTAATATAAATTTTGAAACTTTAGTGAGTAGGAAGGTACAATGGTGTGCATAGAAGTGTTTGGCGTAAGCCTGCATGGAGCCGCCATTGGTACAGATCTTGGTGGTAGTAGCAAATAATCGAATGAGACCTTGGAGGACTGAAGTGGAGAAGGGCTTCGTGTGAACAGTGGTTGATCACGAGTTAGTCGGTCCTAAGTTTAAGGCGAAAGCTGAAAATTTTCAAGTAAAAGAATATCAAAATGATTTTTTTTAATACACTTGATAATTTTGAACGAAAGGGAATACGGTTCCAATTCCGTAACCTGTTGAGTATCCGTTTGTTATTTAATATATGCCTCGTGCTCATCCTGGCAACAGAAACGACCATAAAGAAGCCGTCGAAAGATATCGGAAGAGTTTTCTTTTCTGTTTTATAGCCGTACTACCATGGAAGTCTTTCGCAGAGCGATATGGTCGATGGGCTAGAAGAGCATGACATATACTGTTGTGTCGATATTTTCTCTTCGGACCTTGAAAATATATGGTGGGGACACGCAGACTTCTCAGTTACGTAGCTAATTGTGGATCTTTCTTGCTAACATTTTTAAGATATTAGCTGGGTGACCAGTTAGTTCTTTTAAATTATAACGATTATCAATTAACAATCAATTCAGAACTCCACGGACTCGGGGAATCCGACTGTCTAATTAAAACAAAGCATTGTGATGGCTCTAGCGGGTGTTGACACAATGTGATTTCTGCCCAGTGCTCTGAATGTCAAAGTGAAGAAATTCAAGGAAATTCAGGAGGATAGGACTAGCAGAAGGGGTATACATCTATCGCAATTCGTCAGCCTAGTCAAGTCGACTCGTAACCTCCACGTGGTATCCTCTGGGTGCCTGGTACATAATATTATTGGATAATATATGCAAATCTATTTTGCATAATATATTCATTTTATGTTTGTTTTAAAATTTTTTTCGGAATATGTTCTTGCCAGGTAGCAGATACGAGCGGCGAAATGGACCTTGGGGCTACCAACCCCCTGGTCTATAACCTGTTGGTGCAAATACAAATAACGAGCCTCGGATATATTATAACTCAAACAATACTGCTGAGGTTTTACGCCGAGGAGCCCAACAGGGGGATGCTAAAGTTTTGCCACAAAACGGATCATCCATGTGTGTTGTCTGTGGACGGTCTTTTAATACGAAGACCGGCCTCGGAGTTCACATGTCACGGATGCACAAAGACAGGTTTGATGAACTTCGTCTGCGTGTTGATGTGAAAGCCAGATGGAACGAGGAAGAGATAGCCATGATGGCGAGGAAGGAACTTGAGCTCATCGCAAAAGGCGAGAGGTTCATTAATAAAAAGCTAGCGGAAGTTTACACCCACCGTAGCGTTGAGTCTATTAAAAAGACAAGACAGAGGGATACATATAAAGCCAAAATTGAGCAGTTTCGGAGGGAGGCTGCTCGTATCCCAGAGGCAAATAATGAACCTTCGCCAACACCCCGCCCTAGTAACAATGAGCCAGGCCCTTCCACAAGGTCTAGGTTATCTCCAATCGATCCATTGGTGCATTCGGACATGGTCCTTCTACGGATTTTGCAGGATTTACCCCCTGTGAGATGCCATCAGTCTTGGAGAGTCGAGGTCTTGCAATCTATCGTAGATAGAGCGCAAGTCTCGGGCAAAGTAGCAACTATCCAGTGTTTGTCCAACTACCTCCTGGATATATGTCCGAATCGGAGCCCAACACCAGTTCCGGCGAGGGTAAGGGTGTAGCATATCACCTAGAAATAATCAGCGTATGATATTCCTTTACCAGCGGATGGTCAACACTCTGCTGTACGGCACGCGATAAATCCGGCTATGCTTATTTCGAGAGATATGGGAGGGGTACATTATTAAAGGGTGCTGCAAGTGTAGACTGGCTGAGCTAACAAAAATATAACTTGACTTCGCGTGCTTGGCTAGGTCTAGTTTTAAATGCATATGTGACGGCGATAAGAAAACAAAAGGAACAGCAAAAGATAAGAGAAAGTAAAGAAATTGATAGAATAGAACTAGAAGATAGAATAGATAGATATAGAAATAGTAAAAAGGAAAAGGGGAAAGGAAAATAAAACCTAGCTAAAAACGACTCGGCTCGATTAAGTTACAGCTTGCAGGTGTTGTTGCTCAGCTGTTCTTGGTTTGCCCGCCCTACCATGACCATATCGTCCGCTGTGTTTTAATATTCTCATATGGTCCCTAACATCGAGTCGACTACCTAATTCCCTACCTCGTTTCCACCAAGCATGACCCCAACAAATAGCTCTAGCAAGATTTCATTTTAACGATTAACATTTATTATTAATATTATTAATATTATGCTTAATTAAATACATTTATAAAATTTAAAAAAAATGATATAGGTGATAAAAGTGAATAAAGAGTGCGAGAATGAGGCTGTAGAAGAATAATATCAGGGCATATGTTAAATATATATATATATATACTAATATAGAGACAAAATTTATATTTATTTATTTATTGCAATATTGTTTAGAAATGAATATTTTTAATTTTAGAAAAGAAAGGGTATTGGGTTTTCGTATAGTTCTCGGACAGCTGAACGGAAAATAAACACACAATTAGCGCAGGCAAAGCATAGAAAAAAAAGGAGATTTGGCTTAAGAGAGGAGCTTCGGCTTAAGAGAGGAGCTTCGTTAAGTTCGCTCTCTTAGCGCGCGCATGGCGAAGCACAAAAAAAAATCAGTGGACTGAAGAGATGCTTGCAGTCTCTCTCGCGCAATTCGTTTCACGGATATAACAAGAACAAAAAAAAACGATTACAAGATCACTTACCACTTTAACTGCATTCCAACGACGAAAGCGCTTTCGGCGAAGATGCTGGAAAAGGGAATGTTTGCTATGTGTGTATGTAAGGCACCATGGGCCAAATTATCTGAATACTTTTGTGTTATTTTCAAAATTGTTTAATTTATTTGCCGTTCTGATGTCGAGTTATGCTGTCATGAGATTTTTAGTTCATTATTATTTTGGTGTTTGTAGGTTTTGTTTTCTTATTTTTCTTTTATTTCATTTTTCTTTTCGTTGCACTTGTATTACATCTCCATCCTCAGTCTCTCGCCTGTTTTTTTTTTTTTTGTTAACTATTTAGGTATATGTATATATGTATATTAATTTTTCCTTCGGCTTTCTTGTACTTTTAAACAACAAAAAAAATTAAAATAAACTATTTTATAACTTAGTTACGGGACAGATGACAAAAAAACATAAGTTAAATTTTTAGCAATTTTTATAGAATTTTCGCGAAGGGGCAAAGGTTATCGCTAAAACATTTTCCTCTGCTTCGCTTATTGGCGCCCAAACTTCTTCTGAGGGGGGGAATTTTCCTTAATTTGGCACTGGAAGTACGGCACTCAAACGCATTTTGGTAAGCGTTTATCCACCTTTTGCACAGCACAAAAAAATTTGGGTTTTGCGGCGAACGTTTATTAACCCCGGAACAGCTGGCTTCTGCCTGCTCTGCGTCTAGCGAAAGAACTGTGATCCGCTTGTTTGGTGCGAAGAACGGTTGAGAGAAATACTGCGTTTGAACGCAAGGGAGATGCGCAGTTGATCGCAGCACCCTTGCAGTTTGTAGATTATTTATGGCTGATTATTTTTGTGGCGTTTTCCTTTTTTTTTTTTTTTTTTATATTAGACGGTGTTCCCGTCTTAACTTTTTTTTCACTCTAACGTTAGAGTCGCTTCAGGCTCAATTTGTACTGCGAGCGATGTGTTCGGGTCAGCGATCTGGCGGCAAAAGAGAAAGCGCCAAGGGCTTGACGGTGCAAGAAACCTCCGCTTGGCCTTTTGAAACGGATCCGACTGTCAATGACATATCATTTGGCTGAGTCATGCCTATGACATAAGCATATTATTTTCGATATTTATCGGAGAAACAAAAAATTAAATAAATC